>JAYESA010000017.1:33622673-34042641 GCA_036927795.1 Iris macrosiphon | reverse complement strand
AATACCATCCTCCTAATCCATGGACCTAATTTAATGGGCTCAATCTAAACTAATCTAAATATTAGGTTTATGCAACTAATAAATGGATTAGGTCCACTACACAAGTCCAAAATAAATCTATAACTAACAATCAATAAATAATACAATAAATAAATAAATTATATGTACAATATTTAAATATAATAAATCCTAAAATAAAAATATCCGTGTCAATTATCAAACTACCTTTAAATAAAAATATTAGGGTGACAGTCTTTGGGCCTACCACACAATGGTTCAGACACCAACTGGCAGCACACCATTCTCCTTGGTTTACGGAAGCGAAGCAGTCCTCCCACTCGAGACCTAAATTTTGTCACTCCGAGTAGCTCTGTCTAACCAGTTAACCGTTAATGACAATCACCGCTGACGGCTACAAGAGTTAGAAGTGCTCGACGAGAAATGACTCTTAGCTTAATAATACATTGAGCTGTACCAAGCGTGCCTCTCATGAGCCTTCAACAAACGGGTCAAGAATAGGACTTACCAAGTGGGTGACCTTGTCTTGACAGTAAGAAGACCGATGGTTATGACCCATAAGACGGCCGATAAATTATAACCTAAATGGGAGGGTCCTTTTATTATGGAGTTCGTGTTCTCCAACGACGCATACCGGCTCATAAAACCCAATGGTGGCTTGCTCATGATGCCTATAAACGACAAGTTTCTCAAAAAGTACTATATCTAAGGTAGACTTGTACTCCTTTTACTATCAGCTGGATAACTAAAATGTATAGTGTACGTTCTCCGTTGTTTATTCCCAGCTAGTGTGTAAGCACAATATGCACTTCCCTTTCCATAAAAGTTTGATGAAAGCCATTATCTGTATTCAGGAATCTTGAATACGCAACAGACAGTAGATCCACAAAAAGCTCCCCAGCGGAACCACCTTCAGGTCTATCCATACTTTCGGGTAGACTACTCATAATCATTTCCTTTGGGAATTTATATACGTTCACATCATCTCTGAACTACTGTCCTAAAAATTATCCCCAACAGGGTTTATCATGTCCATATTACCTCTGAGTAAACCTCTCTGTATGACTATCAATTATTACGTCCATAATACCTCTGACATCGGTCGTCATCTAAACTTATTAACCATACTTAAATCTAAGTATGCTAGCGTTGTTAAGTCCACAAAATCTGCCACGTCCATATCACCTCTGGTAGGGCTTGTCTCGAATCTATTACTTGCACTCAGGTAAGCAAGAAGTAATTGATCCACAAAATCTATCACGTCCATATCACCTTTGATAGGATTTTATTTTGAACTTATCACCTGTACTCAAGTGCGCAAGAATTAATAGGTTTACCAAAGACCCCCTAGTGGGATATCCTCAACAAAAGCAAACAGTTCATGTCAATATTACTTCTGAACTATGAGCTGCCCATTTCTTCATCCAAAGAAAATAACTATGTCCATATTACCTCTAGCTCATTTTCTTTTTCTTCCACAAAAATACCATGATCATACCTAACATCTCGGTATGACTATCGTTTAGCTCACGTCCATGTTACCTCTGAGCTATCGTCCTCACATCCTTCCCAATAGAGTTTGCCATGTCCTTCTTACCTCTGAGCAAACCTCTCTACTTGACTATCAATTGTCACATCCCTAATATCTCTGATATTGGTCGTCATCTAAACTTATCACCCATACTTAACTCTAAGTACGCCAGTGATGTTAAGTCCATAAAACATGCATCATCTATATTACCTCTGGTAGGGCTTGACTCAACTTATTACTTGTACTCTAGTGCACAAGAAGTAATAGGTCCACCAAAGATCCCCTAGTGGGATGTCCCTAATAAACTATGGTATTATGCTACATTCATATTACCTCTAGTAGAATATCAAAAGTCCACAACATGTAAAAAGACAAATACGATGAGGAGATTCTAGAAAATAAGAGACTTTATTAATTAATATTCAAGATCATGAGTACATATGATGAAAATTCATTTTTCATTAGTATTCAAGATCATGAGTACATATGAAGGAAACCCATTTTAAGGGTTTTTATGAAGTCTCACTGACACGAACCTTTTCTATTAGAGGCGTCTCTTCGTGCTGTTGTTGCTACCGACACAAATAGAGCCAGCAGCAGAGCTCAGTGCTTTCTGGATCATCCCTCTACAGTGCAAACCTCAGTATATGGAAAATAATCCATACTGATGGATAGGAAGGGAGGAGCAGGAGCAGGCACTCTATAACCATACGGGAAGACCGAAGGCAGGAATATCAATTAATCAAAATCTTGTCATAAAGGGGAGAAATGTAGCTAGCATACTGCATAACTAGGGACAGTTCCACGCATGAAGCAAGATGTTCACTCTCATCTCTTGGATCAGTTCTTGGCAAAAAATTGCCACGTAAGATTGTCATTCTCTTCGAATGACGGGTTCTATGATATCCGACCATGCTCCATCATGGGCACCGCGAAGGGTGGTAAAAACTGTATAAAGAGAACACATATCAGTTTCAACGAATATTACCAAAGTATGTAGCACCCGCATGCCGCTTTCAAGTCGCAGCCATACGCAGGAGGAGATGTCTCAAGATAGCTAAGTCCGTACGCATGAGCAAGAGGAGGTCTCATCCATGCGGCTAAGCTTCAGATAGACGCTGTGTGCATATTGTAGATAAGTTCCCATCCAGGAGACCCAGCTACATATAGGCTCTGCGCGTATGATTGTAGGTGATTCCTTATCATGCGGCTAAGCTACAGATAGGCTCTACGTGCTTGCCACAGATAAGTTCCAATCCATGCGACTAAACCACATATTGGATCTTTGCATATGTTATAGATGATTGCTCATCAATGCGACAGAATTTTATAGGATGGCACGAGTGTTCTAAATAATTTCTCATCCATGCTGCAAGGTCATATACTTGTGTCTTTGTGTCCCTGCCATCATGACACACCCCTACCTTTAAAAAGAATGCCAGTATCAGAGGTCCACAGGTCGATGCCGCTCTTGACAAACCCCTCGACAAGATAGATAGCATCCCTCGGCATCTTCTTTCACAAAAAAATGGGGAAGTCGAGAGACAAAAGTTCTCTCTTCTCCCTAGCCAACCTATTTATAGGCTCCTAGGACGCATGAGAAGAACGAGGCGATAAACCAGGCAGTTATGATGATGAACCTGATGCCTCAATTTGCGTGATCCTTATTTATCTACTCAAAAATTATTGTTGACTAAGAATCCCCAAGAAAAGTCCTAGGAGATCGAGCCAGATCCTGCCTTAAATAAAAATTTGACAGCCTGACAAAGACTCTCCTATGCTGCATCACAATTATGCGGCCCAAGGTCCTCTCCTCCATGCTTTTTATTCAAAGTATTCCAAACTTATCAGTTAGAAAACTATGAAGGGGGTCTTATAGAAGCATGAAAAATCTAGATCCATGCGTATAACAAACATGCGCCCAAAGATTGACTCAGAAGAAATTAGATCGTGAAACGACTATGCGGTCCAAAAAAGCAACTACGATGCGTCGACCGCTTCATACCTAGTGTTCCCTTGTGCCATCAGTATGATGAGCCACTGAGAAACTAGTGTCTGCATGCCCCAGTAGTGCCAGGTGCCACTACTCCCACAAGCATCCATGCGCCCCAATATTTGCCACATAAATGCCTACAACAAATATTATGTCTTACACATAATCCTGACAAAAAGAACTTTCTGAACATCTCCAAGGACGTGAGCACGCTAAACGACATACCCTCACGTCAACATAAACTTTACTCCTGACAAGTGTGTAGTGCCACGTATACGAGGCCACATATGTTCCAGACTCCATACGTTCCATGAGTCTCTGGCCCATGTGTTCTTGACTCTATGTGTTCCATGCGTCTGTGGCCCTATGCGTTCCAGACTCTATGCATTTCTTTTGTCTCTGGCCCCATGCGTTTCAGACTCCATGCGTTCCATGCATCACAGACTCCATGCATCCAATGTGGCAGGGTTTCTTGAGATAAAATCTTTCTATTATGACTAAAGTGATTATCTCCAACTAAATATGGGACACGTATCAAACGGACCAAGTTACGCAAATAAAAGACGAGAAATGCCCAGATCTTCAGCAACAGCAAATCGCAACAAATGTCCACATGGCTGCTCGGCCTGGACTTAACTACATCATGTTAAGGATGTACACGTGGCAGCCTGCTCATAACATACGTCTACAGTTGCAACCGTATTCTGTTGAAGGAGCTCCATACAGCCACCAAAAGAAGCACATGCGACACCTATAGCTCATCAGCATTATGGCTATAAATAGAAAAAACTTGGACGTTCCAAGGACTGGTTTTTCTGCTTCAGAGACCGTACCCCTCCAGACGAGCTATGTACGTGCACACAAAATTAGGAGAGAGAAGAGAGCATCCTCATTCCCTCGTCGGGCCGTCATCGGAGTAAAATAGTCGCTGCATTATTCGATCTCCATCATCAAATTACCCAGATAAAAAATATTGTACTTAGATTTTCTGTCTATAATTTCTTTGTACTTTTTTGTTTGTTATTAAACAAAGGTTTCCCAAACTCACTTCAATGGCAAACAATTCGCTTAGTCCCCTTTGACATTATTATCCTTGTTTCTCATCTCATTTTCGGAGGAACGAACACTCGTGCATGGTAGAATATTTAAGAAAAGGCAATGCCTTGGTAGAAAATAAGAGTAAGATGGCTGCCATAAGTCATAGGTATTTAGTAGTATTAAATTTTTTTCCCAAGAATAACTACTAGTAGATGAAATTATGAAAATTTTCTTTGGAAGTATAAAATAGTGTAGTAATTTAGTGTTTTGATAGATTGGGATAATCAAAGGTGGGGTAGATATCCTCAATTGACAATTTAATTATTTGGTAGTAAATTAATTATTGAAAGGATTGAGGAAGTTTATTAGATTTGGTTGGAAAAATAATTGCAGACTTGAATAAGAGGATATAAGTGAATTAATAAAGTTTTATTTAGCTAAAGTGAATTGTGAATAAGTGAGTATAAAATTCGTCAAGGATTAGATTTAGGAATTTAAATATAGTAAATGTTTACTATTTTGGGTAGAAAGATTGTTTTATACTTGAAGTTGGGCGTTCAGACGTAAATAAGTGTCTTTGAGGGTAATTTGAAAGTTTTTAGCTATAGGTTGATTATTATCGTTTGGGATAAAGATGTGGTTTTTTTTAATTATATGGTTGATAGTTATTATTTTGGATCAAGATGGTGAAGATATAGGTTCGAACGGTGATATGAGGATGAATCTAAATCCTGATAGATATAATATTTGACATAGAATATGTGTTTTGGAAATGTTTTGATATGGTTTTGACATGAACACTTGGATTTTATCCTTGATTTTTATTGACACTGTCAGTAGTTAGGAGTACTCGATGTATCGAGACCGCTGCCCTTGATAAGACCCGAATCGATCATGTATTGATTGTTTTACTAAATTTATTGATTTTGTCGGCACTCCATTTTATTGCAATGGATAGTCATGATTCTTTATACACAATATCTACAAGTGATATCTAGCATATCATACTTTTCAAATTTGGTTTTAGTTGTGAATCAATCGACCATCAAACAAATTTGTGGTATTTGATAAAGGTTCATGCCAATATCTAACCTTGCATAATGCTTTATATATAAATACTCTCTATCCTAGAATAATATATTAGAAACTATACTGCCAGTGCAACCTCTATTTTTCCAAATTTTGCCAATTCATTCTTATGCAAACATGATTGGCGATTGCCCTAAAAGTTGCTACACATTATCCTAGCATATATAAGAGGGTGTGGGTACAATTTTACAGGATTCGAACAATCTAATCTCTCTTATCAGATTATTTCAATTCTGTTGAAATACGAATAAATTTTTTATTTGGATCTCTTATTGATTTTTCTTGGATTTCTGATATACTTATTGTTAAATCATGATTCCTTAGAGGTAATGAATTTATAGATTGACCATGGCGTTACCCGTGACCCATGCACGTGTGTATCCCCATTATACTAATGTTATCTTCTTATGTGTTGAAGCATACTCGTACTTTCATTTTATCATGAATTGTCGAGATATATAGTTATCCTCTATGTTATGTCACTACTACATGGAGTTAGCCTGACCAACGTACTGTTATGTTTCTCCGCCTATGGCAGGACATCGATATCATGTGGCGACGTCCAACATGCACAGTAATATATCATATTGCACTATATTGCACTATGTATATCATATTGATACGTAGTGACTCTCTTAGTGGCTCGTCACATCACGCTGAAGTATATGGCTATTATAACGATGTGGGTTGCTAGCATATCTCATGATATTTATTATGAATAAGAAAATACTATTGAGTCTCGATATTACACTACGTGTATGATGGATTCCATTGATGTCCACAGTCAGAATTCAAATAAAAAATTTCAGGAATTAATAACTAAAATGATTGTAAAACCCCATAATTTTAAATATTATAATTATTTAATTAATTTATTTATAGTATTTCTTAGTTAATTAGAAAAAATAAATTTATTTGAATTAACTACCTAGGTAACTACTCATCGAGAATTTATGGAACGAAAAAACTATTATTATATTTTATTTTTAGGAAGTCATGTAGAAGGATGACAGATTATTTTTATATACTAATATATATTTTTGGAATTTTTACCATATATATATATATATATATATATATATATATATATATATATATATATATATATATAGTATAAATAAAAAGGAAAGAAAGAAAAGGAAAAGAAATAAATAAATAACAAATAAAACCTAATAATAAAAACCCTAAAGTAAACTAGCTACCCCAGCCCGCTACCTACCCCAACCCGAGAGCCAGCGGCAGAACCCGCGCGGCCCAGTGTCGACCGCCCCCTGCTTCCCTTCTTTATATATATATATATATACCATGAATTGAACCCTAACCCTAATCTAATCGCCTAAACTTACCTGCGTCGACCCCGACTTTCGTGCAGCCACCGGAGCACCGCCGCCCGCGTCCGCTCACCCGCACGACCGCGCAAATGCCGCGCAGAAATGACAACAACAACCCCTCCTTCAAGCGCACTTTCCTGCCTCGTCGCTCGACCGATTTCTAATTCGTCTTCACCGGTATGTTTATAACATATCCCCCTCTCAACTCTGTAAATTACTTTCCATCGATCAACGTTTAACACTAGGTAGAAATCGAGGCCAAGTTGAAAAAAACTATATAATTTAAACTGCAGAAAACTGTTTTGATGACCTATGTTTATAGACTAATATCTTCCACCACAGACATCCGAATTTAAATCTAATTTTTTCTATGTGAAGTCTATATAACCGAGATTAGTCCATGTTAATTAGAATATTTTATTTTGTGTTAAATGCAGAGATAAACTGGGTTGAAAATTATGAAAAACTTTTTTTCAAAACTTTAGAAATTTGCGATACGGAGTGCACCCCTCCAAACGGGACCGCCCCGTAGCATACCAATTGCACCAAAAGGCGTGTATGGTATACCATGACGTTTGAACTTTTACGAAAACTAATTTGGACGTGTGTGCGTGTCGAAATCAACCTGTATTCGTAAAAAGTCCCTATATCGCGACTTTTGCAAAATATCACACCATTTTGTGTACGCTCATCGGAATGCGGCAAAACTTGCACCATTGGATTCGTGGTATCACGCTGGTCCTGTGACCCTTTTTACTTTTTTATGAGAAATTTTGTTTCGAGTCGATTACAAAAAGTACTAGTTTGAAAGGCTCGTTGGAATTGATCTAAAAAATCCTAAGGTTGCCTTTGAAAGGCAAGACCTGCTGTATCCGCAAGCAGCAGCCATTCCATCCGGAGGTACTTCAAGGAAGACAAAGGGGCATTGTTGTCCGGCCCCTTCATTCGCGAGAAAGTCGGCACAAAAGTTCCCCAAGCCCAGGTGTCTGGTTACCACAAAATCTTTGATTCTGGGAAAACGCAATTTCTGTTTTTCTTCTAGACCTTTTTAAAGAAGCCGTGGAAGGTCTCCATTCAACATGTGCTTCGAGAGGGGAACGAAATAAAAATGGGCGGCATCGTCGTATGCTCGACTTTGCTTTCATAAAAATTCTCGTAGAATCGAGAATGAAGTTTTCATTCTGTACATGCCAGATCATGAATTAGTAACTGCATCCAATCTCCGAAAAAGTCCATAATCATTGGGTCCACTATAACTATAAGTAAAAGAAGTTTAGATTGTCCAATTCCGCCTTTTCCGTTCAAGTACGTAATAGGATTCAGGGGAGCACACCCAATAAACCGATCACCACTTAGAACGGTCAGAGTCGGATGGAGCACCACTACGGGTACTGTTTTCAAATCCTTTCCTCTTGTTCCAGGTGATCGATTCAAAGTTTCACACGATTCTGAGATAGTTGACCAAGCCGCCTATTTGTGGGCCCCACGGTTGACTTTAAAGGCTAATTTGTGTTCGGCTCACCGAAATCTAAAATTGGACATACCGTTGAGTTCGTATGGACGTTTAGAATTAGTTTGACCTATAATTTGTCCCATTTAGAGACCTTTACCTCTGGCACACATTTCGGTGCAAAGTGGGCCACATGTGGACCCCGCTTTGACCCAAAATTACCGTTTTGCCCCTGTATCCAAATAGGACGAAAAGGTAGTATTTTCTAGTTATCTCGCTGATTTTAGAAATGTTGGTGATATTTATTTCAGCATTCGAAGACGTTTATTCGGAAGCCATAGTTTCTGATCCTGTGTACTTGACGTCTGGACGCTTACACTATACAGATTGCTTGTCAGGCAAGTATACCTTGCCATTGTACTGTGATTTACTTTCCATATAATGCATGTATTTTATTTCTGTCCATTTACTTTATTTTAACTGCTATATAAACTATGCGTCCAAGAATAACTTGGGTGCAACGACAGTGGCGTCGTATTCTGTTTTTATTATATATATGCATATTGACCTAGTTTATGAGACCACCCCATTATCATGAGGTATTCTTATGTTTCATTGGCCATGACACTATTATTACACGAGTGTGAGTCTCATGTAGGACACGGACTTGCGTACTCGGCTGGGCACTGGTACGTATAGGACATGCGACGGATAGGGATAATTGCTGATAGAAATTGTATGCTAGAAGACCTGGAAATTATTTAGAGGTATCATCGTATCATGGATGTGACATGCTTAGAGCATGGGGTAGGGATAACAACAAGTAAGGTGTTTGGGCTCCTTTGCACTTTTCTTGTATAACCCGTACGCTCCACCGGAGATGCGCGATCATGATGACCACTATATATATTATTATTATCTAGCGGCTTCTGAGGTTCAAAAGATGTCATGCTTTTTAGGCCCTTGAATCTCCGAGAGATTCATGCCAATCCCATTTTAGCCAGATAGCCTACGTGTTGGAAAGTTGTTCTCAAAGTGCATTCACATAGATGGTTAGGCGACCCATTAGATATTTATTTTTTAGTACTATATTGGCATGCTTTTATGTATCTTGTTATGTCCCTGTGAGGACCTGGTCCCTTTCTAGTTATAGACGTACAGGATTATCCACAAGAGTATGGACCCGGACCTGACGCTTCATACCAGACTGAGGATGTCTTACCTTCAGAGTACCTTTGATTCATCACAGCTGATGGATATTCTAGTTATTATTTTTTTTATTGACATTTATCTTATATTAGAGTTTGATCTCTTCACTCATTTAGTAGTTTTTAGTATAGTCGATTGGCAGTGGATTGGTTTCCACCCGACTATCATTCTTTGATACTTCGTACTTGAGATTCAGTTATTTATTTCCTATTTCTTTATTTATTTTGTGGATGAGATATAGATTGCGTGTGACTTGTGTTGACAGTATATTACCACTTGTGGATTAGATATTCATGTACAGCATATGTATGTGTTACGGTCTTCCAATACATGGGAGTTATCGTATACATACGGCTGGCATGTTGCGTATTCCTAGTCCTACGTATTTTGGGACTTGGACGTGATAATGATCATATTGATTCATTAGAATGGTAGGTTTTCAGGTTTTATGGAATATTGTTATACTAACCCCACTTATGGATTTGGATCTCTCCTTCATAAGAGACACATTTCTAGTATACCGTTTAGGGATGCAATATTGTACTAGTTGTTATTAGCTCACCGACGAGTGATGCACATATACTACTGATTATTGTTTGCGTGGATATCCTAGATAGACTACAACGCATATTTTCTTTAGAACCTAAATTGTATGTAATAGTAATTAGGATTGTGACAACCCTAGTTAGCAAATGTTCAAGTCATATTTCATGATTAGATGAGGTTGATGGATAGTTTCTATTACTGCTCCAGATTACTATTGCTTACTTAATTTTTTTCTTTCTTGTTATTTCTTTACTGCTTTCCTTTTATTTGTTTGCATTATAGATTTAGTATAACATAGAGATTTCCTTATGATAATTTCTATCTAGGGTTGATCCTACTGGTTTTGTAAGGCTAGATCTTGTACCGGAACCCGAGGATCTACCTCACCATTCGTTCGATGGTCAAAACCTGGAGGACTCCCACCCAAGCACTTGAGTGGGTTTCGGTCTCATCTACTAATGCTTATAATCTACCTCACCATTCGTTCGATGGTCAAAACCTGGAGGACTCCCACCCAAGCACTTGAGTGGGTTTTGGTCTCATCTACTAATGCTTATATATATATATATATATATATATATATATATATATATATATATATATTACTCAAATGATACCATTTTCATAGGTAGTAAGAGGCCAAAATGTTTGCAGCCTTTACAAGTATACCAAGGGAAGAAGAAGAAGAAGAAGAAAATAGGGAACATCTACCCGGATACCTTGCCTGCCAGGTCTAACCGCCAAGCCTCTATCTCCTAAAAAAGCTCGAGATGTCTAGAGCCTTGTGAAAGCACTAATTTACAGCTTTTACCACCTATCTAGGTACTTCCTTAATAAGCTGCTCAATTGAGAACGAGTATCCCTCGAATATAAACTTGTTATGATTCTTTCAGAGTACCCAAACAATCACCGCCACTACCATATGATGACCACGTCCTTGTCATCCGGTCCCCCAGTTATACATCTGCACATTAAAGCTTTCATCGTTGCCATTTACCGACCCAACTCTTCTAAAGTGACCCTACACCCTACTTACAGCCTCCCTTTTTGCGAGGATATGAGAGACAGCCTCAGACTGGTAGTCCATGCAGAAGTGGCATCTCGATGCCAATCGAAAGACAATAGGTGTCATGACCCGCACCCGGATAATCGGGCACGAGTACGTAGTTATGCCCAGCCTACGCCACAGAATCAGCGGTAGAACGCTGTAAAATCCCTAATCCTAAAAACCGTATTTACTTTTTTTATTAATAATTAATTGAAATACAGTAATTAGTGGCTAATTAGGAGAAATAGATTTTTCTTAATTTTTAATTTTAGGTGTTTGTGCATTAGGGGATTTATGGAGCCAGTATAAATTTTTCCTAATTTATTTCATATGGGAGACCCTTTGGACAGTTGCTAGCTTAATGGTATGCATTAATACAAATTCTAGATTTTTTTATGTGCATATATATATATATATATATATATATATAGGAAAAAGAAAGAAAAAGAAATGAAAAAGGAAAGAAAAAGAAAGAAAAAAAACAATTAAATAAACCTAATAGATCCTAACGGATCCAAAACCCAACCACTATTCCTACAACCCACCCTATAACTCGCGTGCATATATGAAAACCAAACAGCAGCAACAACATTAGCCCCAACCCCGCGTTTGACCCCGCTGAACCGATCTCGGTCTCTCCCTCTCTTTATATATATATATAAAAAATCCCTCTTTCACAAAAACCCTAACCCTAATTCATTCTTCCCACCTAAACCTTCAATCGCGCCGCCATCGACCAGAGGCTACCGCCCTCAGCTGCCTCCAGCTGTCGAAAACCGAATCCCGACCACCGCGACCCCGCGCAACCACGCGCGTTGCAGTTTCAATCAGCGAAGTACCTGTGTTCCAGCCCTATTTTCTGTCACCTCGCTGAGCCAAACTCGATCCAGTCTTCACTGGTACGTTCACCACTTAACCCCCTTCCATATCTGTATGATAGTTGACCTCGAACAACGCATAACCCTAGGCAAAAATAGCGTCCAAATTGATGAAAAAAGACAACTTTTGGGTATCGCAGAAAACTACGATAAACTACCTATGTTCTCGGATTCGTATCTCCCACCACAGAGATCCGAATTCGATTTTTCTTGTTGGTATACGGAGACCACTTGACCTAGTTTAATTTTTGTTATTACAATAATCTAATTGCTGCTGTATGTAGAATTAAACCAGCTAGAAAATCCTGAAAATATACTTTTTCAAATTTCTAAAATTTGCGATATGGAGCGCGCCCCGCCAAACGGGACCGCCCCGTCGTATACCAAGTGTAGCAAAAGGTGCGCGCAGTATACCTGGACATGTGAGATTTTTCGAAAACTGATTTGGACGCGTGTGCGCGTCAGAATCAGCCCATATCCGCAAAAATTTTCGGTATCGCAACTTTTACAAAAGTCCTGCGCATTTAGTGCATGCTCGTCAGAATACGATAAAACTTGCGCCACTGGACTCGTGGTAACGCGCTGGTCCTGTGACCCAATTTTTACGCAATTCTGAGATAGTTGACCAAGTTGTCAATTGGCGGGCCCTACGGTTGACTTTTTGGACGAAATTGTGTTCGGCTCACCGGAATCCACATTTGGACATACCGTTGAGTTCGTATTGACAATTAGAATTGGTTTAACCTATAATTTATCCTATTTAGAGACCTTTACCCCTGGTACACTTTTCGGTGCAAGGTGGCCCACATGTGGAGCCCGCTTTAACCCAAAATTACCGTTTTGCTCCTGTGTCCAAATTGGGCGAAAGGATAGTATTTTCTAGCTATCTCGCTTATTCTGGAAACGTTGGTGATGTTTATTTCAGCATCCGGAGACGTTCATTCTGATGTCGTAGCTTCTGATCATGTGTGCTTGACTTATGGACATTACACCTTGCAGCTTTCTTACCAGGCAAGATACCTTGCCAAATTGTTTATAGTACTTTGCATGCTTATTATATTTCTGTATATTTATTGTATTTTTGTATATTTATTGCATGTGTAGTTTCTTTCAGTCATTACTATATATTAGATTTGTTGACACACACTTGACACCTAGTATCATGAGAGGACAATCATTAGCCGTATAGGCTTTAACCATTCTAGTAAACCATAGTATATAGCTCGCACTACGGGCGTGTGTCATGCTGGTCGCTACCCCCGAGGTATGTCGATTTCTGTAGAGTCATGCTGGTCGCTACCCCCGAGGTATGACGATTTCTGATGTCCACTAGCGGGTGTGTGAGTTATGAGGCTTAGATCGAGTAGCCTACCCTTGCCCATAGGTCAAAAAGTTGTCCTCATTTGCATTCATATAGATTGTCTTGTACATCTTACTTATATATTTTCAAACATTATGCATGTTCACTGTATTCAAATTGGCTTACTTCTATGTATCTTGTTACGTCCCTCTGAGGACCTGGTACCTTTCCAGGTGTAGATGTTCATGACTATTCGCAGGAGCACGGTCAGGACTTACCACTTATCTCTTCCGAGGAGGTCTTACCTTCGGAGCATCTTTGATTATCTCTAGTGATGGATCGCTTCGCTGATACCTTTATATCATCATCTTATTTATATTGGAGATTTACCCTCCTCTCTCATTTTATTATTGTTATAGTCATTAGTAGTGGATTTGTCTCCACCCGACTATTAGTTTTGGATTATTCAGACTCATTATTCTAGTCTAGTTATTTCTGTTTGTCACTTGTTGTGTGGATGAGATTTAGATATCTGTGACTTGTGACACTATATATACCACATGTGAGTTTATATTCATATTACAGCATACGTGTGTATTATGGTATCCATATATTGGAGTTGCTATATACATACGGCTGGCATGCTTACGTGTTCCTAGTCCTACGTATTTTAGGACTGGGGCGTGACATGTTTTTGTGGTGGCCCATGCAGGTCGAGAGCATATTGTCTCGGTTACGTCACTTTACCGAGCAAGCCTGCGCATAGGATTAGAATATAGGATCTCATCCACTTATTTATCACCTCCCTTGATTTTATTTTGCATTCTCATTTGATTGCTTGCATTGCATCTTGCTTGATCCCTTCTCAACGTCAATCTTCTCTCGTGCTTGATAAGGATTAGGAAGGTGCCTTGTACTAGGTATATACACTCTAGTATTCAATAACACTATTAGTTAAATTTTTGTAAGTTTGGTAGTATGCCTCATAACCTAGTATCATATAGTCCTTCTGACCAAGTAATAAAGTGTAAATGAATTGCACCAACTATAGGCTTGCATAAGAAGATAGTGTTTATCTAGACTATAGAACTTTAGTGTTTATCTAGACTATAGAACTTTAGTGTTTATCTAGACTGTAGAGCTTAGAGGCCCATACACCCATACCCATTTGGTTGATTTTAGACTTAGACAAGAAATTATTATGGCAACTGTAGAGGCACAACACCGATCTTCTTGGTAAACTTAAATTATTCTGTACCTTCCTCCATCATAATCAAGCATACTTATATTTTTTTACTACCTCGACTTATGCTGCTATTATAGCCTAGTTTTGCAAGCTTATTCTTGTATTGAGCTTGTTCATGACATATGTATTATTGGGGGCCCACACTAATATATTGTCTAAATCAGAATCAGTGCATTATGGTCTGATCAACCTTAGTGCGCTTAGTTCACTCTTCGTATCACTACTTTACGTGGATTGAGATATAGTTGACTCAACTTGTTAGAAAAATATACTTGCCCTCTAGACTGGTCAAAGCATATCATGTCAGGTACATAACTGTTCTGATATGAACATGAGAATAGGAATTTACCAAAATAAGATTTTAATCCACAACTGCCTTGGCAACTCCCTTTCGAATTCTCTAATCCCTTTGAATCCCGTACTTGTATTCTATCACCTCCTCCTTGAACTCTTTATTGTTTTTCTTCGTCTTCCCCTATTTCGGAAAGATGAACGTTCATGCTTATTATAAGTTGATACACGGATAGTACCAGATATACCCCATAGGCCAAGCACTTATGATGACAAACAAGATAGCGTAGGCACAGGAAGTCGTAGATACATGTACGACCTTAGTTATATGTGTCATTTCATACTCATGACCCTATTTTAACACGAGATCTTAGGAGCATAATAGACGTAGAATTATATATAAGGTAGTTTAGCAATTATGAGGATATGTTGATATCCTAACTAGATGGCATATCCACAAAGCTAATGAATGACACGCGTAGCAGTAGTAATATTCTCCTTCTATCACCATCTCGACCCTTGGGTAGCCCATCTTCTCTTCCATCTCCATCCCTTATCCCGTGCTTAATTCTCCCTATCATAGTTACGTCTTTTCATGCCAACATGAATTGTTGGTCTACTTCGACCCCACCCTTATTTTGTTAGTTAAAACATAAATGTGTTAGTGATGTTTAATAACTAAAAGATGAGTACATAAGGATAACCCTTATGTATATGCACCATAGCAATATATGTATCCCCTTATTATTTTAAAACATGAATAGCATCCCTTAGTCTAACAGAAATTTGTTAGATTGTTTGAAATAGTTCATACTCCTAATAGTTTTATATGTTAGTCAAGACCTAAAGTGTTGCCCTAAAACTTAGACTATGCCTAGGAAAGAGTTGAAGGCACTTGTTACGAACTGACAACTATGATAAATCGCTGGCAAAGTAGCGACAGCTGCAGCTAGACCGTTGTAGTAAAGTAGTCGAGGTAATTGCGGACATATTGGTCAGTTGGCATGGCAGTATTAGACTACAATACTTGACGGTTATGGGGAAAAGTCATAGTTATGAGATTCCAGATAGGTATCCCAAGATTTTTGACTCAATAAATATATTTGCCTTATAACCTAGACAATAGCTTCAAGAGACCTTGACTACTAGTAGAATTCTTCTAAGTTGGGTAGTGTAAGATGAGTAGAAATAGAATGGTGTATGGGCAATAAATAAGGAAGTGTTAGAATGGCAGGCCATAACTTTAGGAAGCACAACTAGATAGCAATGTAGTATAATAGCTATAGTGATTATTATGAATATGGGTTAGTGTCAATTTCGAGGACGAAATTTTTGTAAGTTGGGTAGAATGTAAAACCCCTAATCCTAAAAACCGTATTTACTTTTTTTATTAATTATTAATTAAAATATAGTAATTAGTGGCTAATTAGGAGAAATGGATTTTTCTTAATTTTTAATTTTAGGTATTTGAGCATGAGGGGATTTATGGAGCCAGTATAAATTTTTCCTAATTTATTTCATGTAGGAGACCCTTTGGACAGTTGCTAGCTAAATGGTATACATTAATACAAATTCTAGATTTTTCTATGTATATATATATATATATATATATATATATATATATATATATATATATATATATATAGGAAAAAGAATGAAAAAGAAATGAAAAAGAAAAGAAAAAAACAATTAAATAAACATAATGGATCCTAACGGATCCAAAATCCAACCATTATTCCTAAAACCCACCCTATAACCCGCGTGCATATATGAAAACCAAACAACAACAGCAACATTAGCCCCAACCCCGCGTTTGACCCGGCTGAACCGATCTCGGTCTCTCCCTCTCTTCATATATATATATATAACATCCCTCTTTCACAAAAACCCTAACCATAATTCATTCTTCCCATCTAAACCTTCAACCGCACCACCCTCGACCAGATACCACCGCCCTCAGCCGCCTCCAGCCGCCGGAAACCGAATCCCGACGACAGCGACCCCGCGCAACCCCGCGCGTTACAGTTTCAATCAGCGAAGTACCTGTGTTCCAGCCCTGTTTCCCGTCACCTCGCTGAACCAAACTCGACCCCGTCTTCACCGGTACGTTCACCACTTAACCCCCTTCCATATTTGTATAATAGTTGACCTCGAACAGCGCGTAACCCTAGGCGAAAATAGCGCCCAAGTTGACGGAAAAAGATAACTTTTGGGTATCGCAGAAAACTATGGTAAACTACCTATGTTCTCGGATTCGTATCTCCCACCACAGAGATCCGAATTTGATTTTTCTTGTTGGTATACGGAGACCACTTAACCTAGTTTAATTTCTGTTAATTACAATAATTTAATTAATATTGTATGTAGAATTAAACCAGCTAGAAAACCCCTAAAATATACTTTTTCAGATTTTCAAAATTTGCGATACGGAGCACGCCCCGCCAAACGGGACCGCACAGTCATGTACCAAGTATATCAAAAGGTGCACGCAGTATACCGGAACATGTGAAATTTCTCGAAAACTGATTTGGACGCGTGTGCGCGTCGGAATCGGCTCGTATCCGCGAAGTTTTTCCGTGTCGTAACTTTTACAAAAGTCCTGCGCATTTAGTGCATGCTCGTCAGAATACGACGAAACTTACGCCACTGGACTGGTGGTAACGCGCTGGTCCTGTGACCCAATTCTCACGCAATTCTGAGATAATTGACCAAGTCGCCAATTGGCGGGCCACACGTTTGACTTTTTGGGCAAAATTGTGTTTGGCTCACCGGAATTCACATTTGGACATACCGTTGAGTTCGTATTGACGTTTAGAATTAGTTTGACCTATAATTTGTCCCATTTAGAGACCTTTATCCCTGGCATGCTTTTCGGTGCAAGGTGGCCCACATGTGGAGCCTGCTTTGATCCAAAATTACCGTTTTGCTCCTGTGTCCAAATTGGACGAAAGGGTAGTATTTTCTAGCTATCTCGTTTATTCTGGGAATGTTGGTGATGTTTATTTCAGCATCCGGAGACGTTCATTCTGAGGTCGTAGTTTCTGATCATGTGTGCTTGACTTATGGATATTACACCTTGCAGCTTTCTTACCAGGCAAGATACCTTGCCAAATTGTTTACAGTACTTTGCATGCTTATTATATTTTTATATATTTATTGCATTTTTGTATATTTATTGCATGTGTAGTTTCTTTCAGTCATTACTATATATTAGATATGTTGACACACACTTGACACCTAGTATCATGAGAGGACAATCATTAGCCGATGGGCTTTAACCACTCTGGTAAACCGTAGTATATAGCTCGCACTACGGGCGTGTGTCGCGCTGGTCGCTACCCCCGAGGTATGTTGATTTCTGTAGAGTCGCGCTGGTCGCTACCCCCGAGGTATGACGATTTTTGATGTCCACTAGCGGGTGTGTGAGTTGTGAGGCTTAGATCGAGTAGCCTACCCTTGCCTATACATCGAAAAATTATCTTCATTTGCATTCATATAGATTGTCTTGTACGGCGTACTTATATATTTTCAAACATTATGCATGTTCACTGTATTCAAATTGGCTTGCTTCTATGTATCTTGTTACGTCCCTCTGAGGACCTGGTACCTTTCCAGGTGTAGATGTTCATGACTATTCGCAGGAGCACGGATCAGGACTTACCACTTATCTCTTCCGAGGAGGTCTTACCTTCGGAGCATCTTTGATTATCTCTAGCGACGGATCGCTTCGCTGATACCTTTATATCATCATCTTATTTATATTAGAGATTTACCCTCCACTCTCATTTTAGTATTGTTATAGTCATTAGTAGTGGATTTGTCTCCACCCGACTATTAGTTTTGGATTATTCAGACTCATTGTTCTAGTCTAGTTATTTCTTTTTTTGTGACTTATTGTGTGGATCAGATTTAGTATATCTGTGACTTGTGACACTATATATACCACATATGAGTTTATATTCATATTACAGCGTACGTGTTTATTATGGTATCCATATATTGGAGTTGCCATATACATACGGCTGGCATGCTTACGTGTTCCTAGTCCTACATATTTTGGGACTGGGGCATGACAAACGTTGTCTGGGTCATTTCTAACTATCTAACATCTCAACAATATAATATGGTACATGTCAATCATCTTAACTCCAAACAGAGGAATAATATGGTATCTCACAAGTATAACTAATCTCAATCACAAAACAAACTAAGGAAGAATAATGCACGAATAGAATAGCGAAGGAAAGAATAAGATACAATCCACAATCTGAAATAATATACAAGTTGTGAATCTCAACAAATATAATAGTCTAATACATGCCAACACAAATAATTCGACCTCCTCGGGCTCTGCAACTAAGTCTTCCTGGTCTATAAGTACGCCGTCCTGCGGTCCGTAGAATGTGGGACACTGCTCTATAAGCCAGTCATCTGGAAAAATATATCCAGTCAGGATTGGAGTGAAGTATATACCTCTGAAAGCAGTTTCAATAGCATAATCAAGCATATAAAACGGAAATAGAAATAAAATACAAGATCACTAACATATGAATGAATGAACAATAGATATACAGGTAATATACGAGAATATAGATCAACAATATGAATAACTGCAATATGATGAAATAACTGCAATCTAAACTAATGTGCCTCAGAATACAAGTTTATTATGTGAACTGTTTGGGTGAACATGATCAGGTAAGATGATTACAAATGAGCTATGTAACCAGAATGTACACAATGTAACAATGGGGCTTTGATCACATAATCAACTCCTACTCTCCCACCCTCAACTAATACAGATGGATCCAATCACGATACGCTACGAACACAAAATATAACCACTGAACACGAGCAGTGGATGTACATGAATATCATAACCACCAAACACGAGTGGTAGGTGTACACGAATAAGCACACTAAATACGAGCATTGTGTGAACATGCAATATAAATTAATACCCAATATACACGATGAGATACATGTACACGAGTATCCGCTGAACCCGGTAGGGGATAACATCTCCTGACGGGATTTATGTAGTACAAGTCTATGAAATCACTATGTCGGAATCAAGTATAAATTCTAGAACATGCATATATACAATATTATGAATTAAAAACTATCAGAGAAATTTACTCGCATGAAGTCCTGAGCAAGGTGTGTCTCTCGATGCCCAAGCTGGTATCACACAGACCTATATATGGTATGTTGCATCAATACAAAGTTCAAGAATGAAAATCAGTTAAGTTGATGCAATTCTAGGTCAATAAGACATTTTTAGGTCAAACCAATGAAATATAGGTTGCAAGAGTCTAACACTAGGTCACTAAGTCGATACACTATAAAACTAAGCTATACAAGCTAATCTAAGATACTATAAGACACTCAAAAAATCGTATCATAAGATACGTAAGTTTCTATATATGAAAATAGTACTTTAGATATATGTACAAGTCAATATACTTAATATCAATATCAAAACAATGAAATATGATACCTTGGTCTTGCACCAATGTGTATCACACCTACCTCGATACCTAAACTCAATCCATTGGGTATCGACCCAATACCTTGGTACTACCTTGGTATCCCAAGGTAATAAAAAACACTTAACATATAACTAATACAAATAGATATATAAAATTCCAAACTAATATACTAACTATAAACTAACACTATAATATATATATCAATATAATATAGAAACTAACTATAATACCAACATACATAGGTATGTATACCTAATATAGCTAACTATCAACCTACACTACCTATTAGTATATGTATAGTATACTAGCTATTACCCAATATACTAATCATAAATATATAACCAACTACTAACAATATACATATACCTACACTAATATACATTGTAAACCCCCTGATATTTTTATTTATTTTTTAAAACATTTTTCTCACAATTTTCTGTAATTTTCTGGAATTAAAACTAAGGTATTTTGAATTTAAATAATTTTTAAATAATGTTAATTAATATTAAAATATTATGGAAATAATATTTTATGGTGTAAAATAAAAAAGTAGACATAGAGTAATTTTTCGAGAATTTACTAGACCCCGGAAGCATTTTTAAAGCCCTAAAAACTAATTTATATTTAAACCGAATTAAACCCTAGAAATAAACCTGGTTCAATTGAACCAAACCAACCCAAACCCGGTTCAACTGAACCGAACCCAACCTTAGCGGGTCGGGTCGGATCTAAACCCGACCCGAAACCCGGCTACTCGAACCCACACCTAAACTTAATAGATCCGGGTCTAACCCGCTACCCGCTGACCCGACCCGACCCAAACCCGTTAACCCCAAGTCGGAATCCTTATCGGATTCACTGTTCCAACGCCCCTATTTAACCCCTCGACGCCGGTGCCTGAACCCTAATCCACTGCCCTAGTCACCCGTCTTCCCGCCGTCCTCCGCCCTAACTCGACAGCCTCTCCACGAGCAACGTCGTCTCCACCACCAGCACCACCACCTATCTCCCCTCTCCCAGCCCTCGATCATCCCCGACGCCGGAACCCTAAATCCCATCTCCGCCACCGCCCATCTCCTCCGTCTCTCTCTCCTCCTTGAGATCCTCCGCCTCCCTCTCCCAGCCCCGCAGCCAGAGAACCCCGCCAGGTCGTCCAAACAAATCCCGACGACCTCGACCCCGCGCACTGCAGATTCCCACACGAGGTACCTTTATTCCGAAGTTGCTTTTCGTCGACTCGCTCAACCAAACGTCGTTCTGTCTTCACCGGTATGCTCACCCCTTAACCCTCTTCTATATCTGTATGATAGCAGACCTCGAACAATATGAAACCCTAGGCAAAAATAGTGCCAAAGTTAGCACAAGCAGACCAAATTTTAGGATCGTAGAAAACTGCGGTGACCACCCATGTTGCCGAGTTCGTATCTCCCACCACAGAGATCCGAATTCGGTGATTCTTTTTGGTATGTGTAAACCACTTGACCTAGTTTAATTTCTGTTAAATAATCCTAGATTATTAACAGATGTGGACAGAATTAAATTCGTCACAAAATTACGCGAACCCACTTTTTCCAGATTTCTAAAAGTTGTGAAACGGAGCACGCCCCGCCGTGTACCAATTGTACGAATGGTGCACGCAGTATAACCGGACACGTAAAAATTCACGAAGACTGATTCGGACGCGTGTGCGGGCCAGAATCAGCCCGTATCCGCGGACACATCCCGTGTTGCAACTTTTGTGGAAGTCGTGCGCATTTTCTGCACACACGTCATATTGCGATAAAACTTACATCACTGGACTCGTCGTAACGCGCTGGTCCTGTGACCCAATTTTCAGGCAATTTTGAGATGGTTGACCAAGTCGCCAATTGGCGGACCCCATAGTTGACTTTTTGGACAAAATTGTGTTCGGCCCATCGGAATCCACATTTGGACATACCGTTGGATTCGTATTGACATTTAGAATTATTTGAACTATAATTTGTCCTATTTAGAGACTGTTACCCTTGGCACGCTTTTTGGTGCAAAGCGGACCACATGTGGACCCCACTTTGACCCAAAATTACCGTTTTGCCCCTGTGTCCAAATTGGACGAAAGGGAAGTGCATTTTAGCTATTTTGCTTATTCTGGGAACGTTGGTGATATTTATTTCAGCATCCGGAGACATTTGTTCTGCGGCCATAGCTTTTGATCCTGTGCGTTTGACTTCTAGACAGTACATCTTGCAGCTTTCTTACCAGGCAAGATACCTTGCCAAATTATTTACAGTACTTTTGCATGCTATTTATATTTTTGTATATTTATTGCTTTTTTGTATATTTCTTGCATGTGTAGTTTTCTTTCAGTCATTACTATGTATTAGATATGTTGACACACACATGGCACTTAATATCATCGAGGACAATCATTAGGCGTATGGGCTTTTAACCACTCTGGTAAACCGTAGTAACTAGCACGCACTATGGTGGTCGTGTCCGATGGTCGCTACCCCCGAGGTATGTCGATTGATGGAGTCCGAGGGTCGCTACCCCAGAGATATGTCAGCTGATGATGTCCACTGACGAGCATATGAGTTGTGAGGATTAGATCGAGTAGCCTACCCTTGCCCATACGTCAAAAAGTTGTCCTTATTTGCATTCATATAGATTGTCTTGTACAGCGTACTTATTTATTTTCAAATTATATGCATGTTTATTGTATTCAAGTTGGCTCATTTTTCTGTATCTTGTTACGTCCCTCTGAGGACCTAGTCCTCTGCCAGGTGTATCTGTTCTTGAGTATTTGTAGGAGCGCAGATTGGATGGTTATATATGTTTCATGGATGTCCTCTCTTCGAGCCCGTGATTGCTAGCTGGTATTCTTATATGGTGTTGTTGTGTTGTACTTATTTTGTATTTGCTCTTACATTCGAGTTGGTAGTAGATTTTTTTCCATCCAACTTTCATCCTTAGATACTTATGTTGAGATCTAGTTATATAGATGCTGGTTATTCATTTATATTGATTTTCTGTGGATGAGATTTAGATTGTACCCTGTTACTTGTGACATATGTTTATACCACTTGTGGATTTTATATTCATATTACAGCGTACGTATGGGTTTGGTTTCCATATATTGGAGTTGCCATATCCATGCGGCTGGCATGCTTACGTGTTCCTAGTCCTACGTACTTTTGGGATTGGGGCGTGACATGTTTTTGTGGTGGCCCATGCAGGTCGAGAGCATATTATTTCGGTTACATTATTGTATCAAACAAGCCTGCACCTAGGAATAGAGTATATGATCTCATCCACAATTGACTATGTTTTATCTTCCTCCTATATGTTCTATCTGAATAATTGCATCCTGCTTGATTCCTGTACTTTCCTAATAGTTCTTTGAGTATAGCCTCCTGCTAGAATATAGGAACCCCTGTTATTAGGATGATGATTATGGTAGCATACCTATTAAGAATACAACAAGAATATAGACACACCACTAAGATTAGAATATCTAGTGAACCCTAGAATTCCTTATCTCTAGAATTGGTTTACCATTACCCCTTGATGTAATATGAAGACTTGAGAGTAGTATAGACACTACTAGAGTTAGTTAGAAGTTTGACCATAGTGTTTGACCCTAGTATTGAGGAACCAATAGAAATCCAGGGTTAAATATTAGGGCTGGACCTAACACTTATGGTGAGATAATACTAGAACTATAAACTTAGACCATTGTCTTATTAGTAGCAGACAGTACCTTAGGAAGCCAAGAGCAATGTATAGAACATTTTTCTAATCATACCTCAAACATAGCAACTAACATACCACTTCTCCTTAGAAAACCATGATGCGATCTAGAGCCCCCTATTTTAATTTCATATGTTGCTCCTCTGCCACCTTAACGTTCGCTAATTGCACGACGACTAAATTTTGTTCCTCTATTCTTCATCTTTCAACTCGTGCCATATGACACTTCTGATTATAGACCAAGTGATTTTATTCTATGTTAGGATATATATAGCTTGCTAGGATTTTGGTTGTTACTCTTGAATTTTTTTGAATTGTGTGCTTAGTAGTTAGAACTTGATGGTTTAAGCTATTCTTGTAGATTGAGACCTGGTGCTTAACCCTTAGTTTTTAAATCACGTAATTTTTACCCTCACCTCGATACAAGCGAGATCTCTTTTCCCCTTAAACGGCCAGTAACTCTTCTATCCTTACTATTGACACTTGTTCTATAAGCACTATGACTAAGATGTAAGATGACCATGACCTATATAATAGAAGAGGATACCCCAATAAAGTACCAAGACCCCTTCTCATAGACCTTAACAGGAGCTTTTACGGTATCCTTAAGACAATACAATAGTAGTTAAATTATTTTAAGTTGGGTAGTATACCTCACCACCTAGTATCACATAGTCCACTTGACCCATCGAGGTAGTGTAATTAAATGACATTAATTGTATGCTAGCAAAAGATGACAGTGTTTATTCAGACAATAGAATTTAGAGGTCCTTGCCCCTATTTGGTCGACTAGCGACTTAGACAAGGAGGTTGTATGATAACTGTAGAGATTGTAGAGTCTTTTATTATTGTTTCTTATTTTTGTTTTGTTTTTGTGAACTTGAATAATTTGTACCTCATTTCATCATCATCTAGCGTACTTATATTTCATATACTACCTTGACTTATGATGCTATTTTATAGCCTAGTTTTGCAAGCTTATTCTTTATCGAGCTTGTTCATGACGTATGTATTATTGGGGAGGCCCACAATAATATATTTTAGAATCAGTGTATTAAGGTCTAGCTAACCTTAGTGTGCTTGATTCGCCCCTCGTAATACTACTTTACGTGGATTGAGATATGTAGTGATTAGTAGATGAATATACTTGCCCTGGACGTATCTGATATATCGTATCGGTTACATAACTGTACTAATACGAGCATGCGAATGAAGAATTACCATAATAGGATTTCAATCCACAACTTCTTGACCATTCCCATTTGAATTCTTTAAACGCCTTAACCCCGATACTTCTATTCTATTACCTCACCCTTGAACTCTTTATTATTGATCTCCGTCTTCCCTTATTTCGGAAAGACGAAACCTCGTACTTGGTATAAGTTTGATACACATAGAGTACTAGATATACCCCACAGGCCAATCGCATTGTTTGGTGACTATCTTTTATAAAAATAATTAAGGGCATATCATAGATGATATGGTTGGTGTTAAAAACCTTGAGGATTCAATAACATAATTTGGGGCATAGCTTTCTTAGATGTATAGCCTTAGATGATAGATGGATAAATTCTAAGTTGGGTAGAGACCGCAATGTTCACTTGAGAGGAATTCTTAGACTGTAATCAAGTGAGATTTGATAGAGAGAACCCTACCCAATTTTAATTTCGAGGATAAAATTTTTATAAATTGGGTAGATTGTAAACCTCCTGTTATTTTTATTTATTTTTTTAAACATTTTTCTCACAATTTTCTGTAATTTTTTGGAATTAAAACTAAGGTATTTTAAATTAAAATGATTTTTAAATGATGTTAATTAATATTAAAATATTATGGAAATAATATTTTATGGTGTAAAATGAAAAACTAGACATAGGGTAATTTTTCGAGAATTTACTGGACCCCGGAAGCATTTTTAAAGCCCTAAAAACTAATTTATATTTAAACCGAATTAAACCCTAGAAATAAATCCGGTTCAATTGAACCAAACCAACCCAGACCCGGTTCAACTGAACTGAACCCAACCTTAGCGGGTCGGGTCGGATCTAAACTCGACCCGAAACCCGGCTACCCGAACCCACAGATAAACTTAATAGATCCGGGTCTAACCCGCTACCCGTTGACCCGACCCGACCCAAACCCGTTAACCCCAAGTCAGAATCCTTATCGGATTCACTGTTTCGACGCCCCTATTTAACCCCTCGACGCCGGTGCCTGAACCCTAATCCACTGCCCTAGTCACCCGTCTCCTCGCCGTCCTCCGCCCTGACTCGACAGCCTCTCCACGAGCAACGTCGTCTCCACCACCAGCACCAGCACCTATCTCCCCTCTCCCAGCCCTCGATCATCCCCGACGCCGGAACACTAAATCCCATCTCCGCCACCGCCCATCTCCTCCGTCTCCCTCTCCGCCTCGAGATCCTCTGCCGCCCTCTCCCAGCCCCGCAGCCAGAGAACCCCTCCAGGTCGTCCAAACAAATCCCGACGACCGCGACCCCGCGCACTGCAGATTCCCACACGAGGTACCTTTGTTCCGGAGTTGCTTTCCATCGACTCGCTCAACCAAACGTCATTCTGTCTTCACCGATATGCTCACCCCTTAACCCTCTTCCATATCTGTATGATAGCAGACCTCGAACAACACGAAACCCTAGGCAAAAATAGCGCCAAAGTTGGCACAAGCAGACTGAATTATGGGATCGCAGAAAACTGCGGTGACCACCCATGTTACCGAGTTCGTATCTCCCACCACAGAGATCCAAATTCGGTGATTCTTTTTGGTATGCGTAGACCACTTGACCTAGTTTAATTTTTGTTAAATAATGCTAGATTATTAACTGCTGTGGACAGAATTAAATTCGTCACAAAACTCCGTGAACCCACTTTTTCTAAATTTCTAAATATTGTAAAACGGAGTGCGCCCCGCCAAACGGGACCGCCCCACCGTGTACCAAGTATACCGAACGCTGCACGCAGCGTAACCGGACATGTAAAAATTTACGAAGACTGATTCGGACGCGTGTGCGCGCCGGAATCAGCCCGTATCTGCGGACACATCCCGTGTCGTAACTTTTGTGGAAGTCGCGCGCATTTTCTGCACACACGTCAGATTGTGACGAAACATGCACCACTGGAGTCGTGATAACGCGTTGGTCCTGTGACCCAATTTTCATGCAATTTTGAGATGGTTGACCAAGTCGCCAATTGGCGTGCCCCACAATTGACTTTTTGGACAAAAATATGTTCGGTCCATCGGAATCCACATTTGGATATACCATTGGATTTGTATTGACATTTAGAATTGTTTAACCTATAATTTGTCCCATTTAGAGACTGTTACCCTTGGCACGCTTTTTGGTGCAAAGCGGACCACATGTGGAACCCACTTTGACCCAAAATTACCGTTTTGCCCCTGTGTCCAAATTGGACGAAAGGGAAGTGCATTTTAGCTATTTTGCTTATTCTGGGAACTTTGGTGATATTTATTTCAGCATCCGGAGACATTTGTTCTGCGGCCATAGCTTTTGATCCTGTGCGTTTGACTTCTGGACAGTACATCTTGCAGCTTTCTTACCAGACAAGATACCTTGCTAAATTGTTTACAGTACTTTTGTATGCTATTTATATTTCTGTATATTTATTGCTTTTTTGTATATTTCTTGCATGTGTAGTTTTCTTTCAGTCATTACTATGTATTAGATATGTTGACACACACATGGCACTTAGTATCATCGAGGACAATCATTAGACGTATGGGCTTTTAACCACTCTGGTAAACCGTAGTAACTAGCACGCACTATGGTGGTCGTGTCCGATGGTCGCTACCCCCGAGGTATGTCGATTGATAGAGTCCGAGGGTCGCTACCCCAGAGGTATGTCAGCTGATGATGTCCACTGACGAGCGTATGAGTTGTGAGGATTAGATCGAGTAGCCTACCCTTGCCCATACGTCAAAAAGTTATCCTTATTTTCATTCATATAGATTGTCTTGTACAGCGTACTTATTTATTTTCAAATTATATGCATGTTTACTGTATTCAAGTTGGCTCATTTTTCTGTATCTTGTTACGTCCCTCTGAGGACCTGGTCCTCTGCCAGGTGTATCTGTTCTTGAGTATTTACAGGAGCGCAGATTGGATGGTTATATATGTTTCGTGGATGTCCTCTCTTTGAGCCCGTGATTGCTAGCTGGTATTCTTATATGGTGTTGTTGTGTTGTACTTATTTTGTATTTGCTCTTACATTCGAGTTGGTAGTGGATTTGTTTCCATCCAACTATCATCCTTAGATACTTATGTTGAGATCTAGTTGTATATATGCTGGTTATTCATTTATATTGATTTTCTGTGGATGAGATTTAGATTGTACCCTGTGACTTGTGACATATATTTATACCATTTGTGGATTTTATATTCATATTACAGCGTACGTATGGGTTTGGTTTCCATATATTGGAGTTGCCATATCTATGCGGCTGGCATGCTTACGTGTTCCTAGTCCTACGTACTTTTGGGACTGGGTCGTGACATACATAGATACTAACTAGCTAACTATATATATACCAAGTATCACACTAACTATCTATTATATAACAAGTATACATATATATATAACCAACTAACTATACCAATACCTTGATCAATAACTAACTAACTCTAATACCTTGAATACCCAACTAAATAATACAGATACCTGAACTGAATGTGCATACATTGATACTTCTACTGATACATTAAGGTCTGTTGATGCTGATACCTGGGGTTGTTGTCACTGTGCACTGATACTGCACAGGGAAAACATCTGCAGACTGATACTGTGCTCAGGCTCCTCATTTCTTGCTGATACTTGGTGTGGGAGCTGCTGTGCTCTCCTCGATCACTGCCTCTTCCTGACTGAACCAAACTACTTGCTGTTGTAGCATGCACTGGCTGTGCATTGCTGCTCAACAACCATGCAGATACTGACTGCTCGATGCTCCCAGTGTTGTAGCTGCTGCACTCTCTTTATTCACTGCTCTCTAGTGATGCTGATACTGAACCTGTTGTGAACTCCCTGCTGATGGTGTCTGCTCGACTGCACCCTACAGAAGCTGCTACTGCTCAGTGCAGTAGCTGCTTCTTTATACACCCTCTATGTATATATAATAATAGCTATATATATATATATATATATATATATATATATATATATATATATATGTATATACTTGTATATATGTAGGTGTGTGTTTGTATTTATGTGTGAAAGTGTATATATATATATATATATATATATACTCTATTATATACACATATATAGACACACACACATATACACTTAATCATATACACTATTATATACATACATATATATATATATATATATATATATATATATATATATATATCACATAAATATCATATAGATATATAAATACACATGTACGTATAGAAATTAGAGCAAAATATCAAACACGTGGAGTGCACCGTACCCGTATCACACTCATTCTATGATACGCTTGCGATACTGCTCCAACACACAACCAAATGCATCCCGTAGGATACGATCAAGTCTAATACACTAAATATGAGCAATACTTATAGTAATTAGATTAACTACGTGTCCGTGTCATAATATGATATGCACAAGTCCCCGTATCGGAGGAAAACCCCCAAAATTAACCCGTTTCGTCAAATTGACGAGATACGGCCTATACGTACCCAATTGTGGATACGACACTAGTTACAAACAAGCAATCATATTTTAATTTGATCTATTAGACCATATGACAAACACCATATGTACCAATCTCAAAATTCTCCCAAAATTGATACTAAAATGCACATAACTTCCACCGTAGGTCTCCTATGAACCTAAAACCAATTTCTATGGGTAGACCTAAAACCAATTTCTATGGGTAGACTATGCATGTGGGTTGATTTTTCATGGTTAAATCTCATATTTAGAGTCTACTAGAAGGGGGGAACTGAAATGTACCTATTGGGAGATGAATTTCTAATGAAAAGTCCCCAAATAGAATGTAGCTCCTCTCCTTGTAGATCTTGCCTCCTCCTTCTTGATTCTTGCTTCTTGCTTCCTTCTTGTAGATCTTTGATGTAGAAGCCTCTAATAAAGAATAAGAAAGGAATTTATGAAGAATTTGGTGAAGAATTGATGAGGGAATGAAGGAAATTAATGGGGAAAATGTAGATCTAAAGGAATTAGAAATTATGAAGTAAAATGATTTCTCTCTCCTCCTAGTATGTGGCCGGTCATATACCCTCTCCATTCTAGTATGAAATGTCCCAATTACCCCTTGGGTCCTCTCATGAAGAAAATAATTAGGGAGAGAAGGTTCTAGTCTAATGGTTTCACTAATTAATCCAACCTCCTAATCCATGGGCATAATTCATAGGCTCAAACTAAACTCATAGAAAATGTTGGTTCATGCATCTAATAAAATAGGTTAGGTCCATTACACAAGTCTAAAATAAATCTACAACTAGCAATTAACAAATAATATACCAATTAAATAATTATGCATGCACAATATTTAAATATAATCAATCCTAAAATAAAATATCCATGTCAATTATTAAACTACCCTTGAATAAAAATATGAGGGTGACAATCCTACCCACCTTAAAAAAATTTTGTCCTCGAAATTAAGGAAGAAAATAACTACCAAAAGCAAATAATGCAATGCAAGAAAGAAAGAATTATACCTCACGGCTCGAACAGATATGGATATCGCTCACGTATCTCGGCCTCTCGCTCCCAGGTACTCTCTCCTAGAGAGTGATGCCACCACGTGATGAGCACCAAAGGAATCGTCTGGTTCCTCAACACCTTCTCTCTTCGATCCAGAATCTCCACTGGATGTTCTGGATAGCTAAGAGTAGGGCACACCTCTATCTCCGAGTGATCCAACACATGACTGGGATCTGCCATGTACCATCTCACTTGCGACACATAAAATACGTTGTGCACTCCCTCCAATGCAGGTGGTAAGTCTAGTCTGTATGCAACTGCACCGACCCTCTCAAGAATACTGAAATGTCCGATGAATCGCAGACTAAGCTTTCTGCCTCCATCAAAATAAATTGTGCCACGTGTCGGAGAAATCCTCAAGAAAACCAGACCGCCAACCTAGCATGAAACACAACCTTAGCACTCTAACAAACAACAATCAATAATAAGCAAAAATAAAAGCTATACCTCAAACTCCAAAGGTCTCCGGTGGCTATCGGCCCAATGTCGCTGCCTGTCCTACGCCACTCGAAGTCTATCCATGATAAGCTTCACCTTCTCGGCTGCATCCACTACCATCTCTGGTCCCAATAAAGCTCTTTCATCGACATCATCCCAGAATAACGGAGTGCGGCATCTTCGTCCATATAACGCCTCGAATGGTGATATCTCAATGCTGGCTTGGTAGCTGTTGTTGTATAAAAACTCTACCAAGTGAAGGTGATCCTCCCAAGGACCTCCAAGATCCAAAATACAGGTACGTAGCATGTCCTCGAGATTCTGAATAGTTCTCTCCGACTATCCATCAATCTAAGGGTGATATGTGGTACTGAACTTGAGCTGAGTGCCCAAGTTAGCCTGCAAACTCCTCCAGAAGTGGGACATGAAGCGACTATCCCGATATGAGACTATGCTCACTGGAACACTGTACAATCTGATAATCTGACGCACATATATTTTTGCGAGATTCTCCGTAGATGTACCCACTTTAAATGGCAGAAAGTGGGCTGATTTGGTCAACATGTCCCCGATGACCCAAATTGCATCTTTACCTCCAGGAGAACGCAGAAGTCCCGATACAAAATCCATAGTCACATGTTCCCATTTCCACTCTGAAATGGGTAAAGGCTGAAGCAATCTACCTGGCCTCTGTCTCTCCGCCTTTACCTGCTGGCAAACTAAGCATCTGGACACGAAACTAGCTACCTCCCGCTTTATGCCATACCACCATACATGCTCTCTCATATCTCTATAGATCTTGTTGGCACCTGGATGCATAGTATACTGAGAACGATGCGCCTCCTGCAGAATCTTCTTGCGCAATTCTCCTCTTGGTACACACAACCTGGTACCTTGTCGCAATGATCCATCATCCGTGATGAAGTTCTCTGCCAACCTGATATGTATATGTGCTCTAATGCTCCTCAGAGACTCATCCTCATATTGTCCGACTCTGACCAGGTCCATCAGCTTCGACTGTACCTGAAGTCCCCATATCTGTGCTGCAACTCCAGGAACTAGTACCTAAATGCCCAAACTATCAAGATCTGCCAATAAATATCTGTCTCTCATCAAGTATATAACCACGGGATACCTACTCAAATCATCTGCGACTACGTTGGCCTTCCTTGGATGGTACTACAAGAAAATATTGAAGTCTTTCATCAGCTCCAACTATCGCCGCTGCCTCATGTTGAGCTCTTTTTGTGTAAACACATACTTCAAGCTCTTATGGTCTGTGAAGATCTTCACTCTCTCTCCATACAAGTAGTATTTCCATAATTTGAGAGTAAAGATAACCGCTGCCAACTCCAAGTCTTGGGTAGGGTAGTTCTTCTCATGCGGGCGTAATTGCCTGGAAGCATAGGCAATCACCTTCCTGTGCTGCTGTAACATACAACCCAAACCCTTTCCTGATGCATCACTGTAAATAGAAAATCCTCTTGCTCCTGATGGCAATATCAAGATTGGAGCTATAGTCAACCTCCTCTTCAGCTCCTCAAATGCTGACTGATAATCCTCAGTCCAGACGAACTCCACGTCCTTCCTGGTTAGTCTAGTCATCGGCTCTGCAAGTCTGAAAAAGTCCTGAACAAACCTCTTGATCTCTGCTACTAAACTCGGGGTAGACCACGATTCAACTACTGAAATTTTCTTCGAGTCTACTGAGATTCCATCTCCTGTAATAATATGCCCGAGGAATTCAACCTTATCAAGGAAGAACTCACACTTTGATAACTTGTCGTACAGCTTCTCCTTCCTGAGGGTCTCCAGAACTATCCTCAAGTGCTGCTCATGCTCCTCTGGGGTCTTCAAATATATCAGAACATCATCAATGAAGACTACAACAAACTGGTCCAGGTACTGATGAAACACCTTGTTCATCAGGTTCATGAATACTGCCGGGGCATTGATCAACCCAAACAATATCACCAAGAACTTGAACTGCCCATAACGAGTCCTGAAAGTTGTCTTCGGGATGTCTTCCCTCTTTACTTTCACCTGGTGGTACCCTGACCTCAAGTCTATCTTTGAGAATACCTTTGCTCCGCTCAATTGGTCAAATAAGTCATCAATCCACGACAACGGATATTTGTTCTTAATAGTGAGGTTATTAAGTGCCTTATAGTCGATACACATACGTACCGACCCATCCTTCTTTGGTACAAAAAGTACCGGAGTACCCTATGGTGATGAACTGGTACGGATAAAGCCCTGGTCTTGCAACTCATCCACCTGCTTCTTTAAATCTGTCAGTTTATTGTTGTTTACTCTATAGACGTGTTGAGATATCGGCTCTGCGCCTGGCACTAAATCTATAGAGAATTCCACATCTCTGTCTGGTTGCAACCCCGATAACTCCTTTGGAAAGACATCCATGAACTCTGCAATCAAAGGTGGTGGCTCATGCTCTTCTACCAAAGCTCCACAGAAATTTCCTTCGCTCTGCTCTGCTCCTCGGATGAACTCGAACTTTGGCTCTCCTGGCGTCTGAAATAAAACTCTACCTCCATGACGATCGATACTAGCATGATGCCTACTCAACTAATCTATCCTGAGTACTATATCATAACTCGGAAGTGGCATTACGAGTAGATATACGCTCAACTCATAATCTCCCAAATAAACTCTTTGGTTCTTGCAAACATTACTAACCAGGATAATTCTACCCCCGGTCATGATCTTGCAAGTCCTCACCAACGGTTCAGACTCAAGACGATGCCTCAAAGCAAAATATACAGATACAAAGCTATGAGAAGCACCAGAATCGAACAAAATATGAGCTGGAAAGGAATCGAGATAAACTGAACCTGAGATGACATCGCCAATCGGCTCATCCTCCTCGACAGTCAAGGTAAAATCTTGACCCTGTCGTTGTGCTCCTCTCTGCTGCTGATACTGGGCAAACTGTTGTTGTTGCTGTGATAGAGGTCCTCTCTACTGCTGTCCCGCTGGTGGTCTAGCGGGTGCCCTCTATGCCTGACCTTCACCCTGAACTGGACGAGTCGGGACTTTAGGACAATCCCTTAACTGATGATCTCCCGATCCACAGAATAAGCATTGGCCTAGCCTCATCCTGCATGCGTCCCATTCGTATCCTTGATTCTAACAGAAAGTGCAAGGAACTGCTACCCTCTGGATCTGATGCATCTGCTGTACTGACGCTCTAGCTGGCCCATGAAACTGTTGCCTCTGGTGTTGGTAAGGCCTCTGGTACTGTTGCTGAAAATAAGACCCGTGTTGGTGTTGGATCCTTCTGTGTCCCTCAGCCTCTTAAAGCTAAGCTCTAAGTCATCCTCTACTCTCTGCGCCTGTCTGAGAATCTCCTCAAAGGTGGCAGTAGGATCTCCATTGGTGTGGGATTTGACCTCCTGGTTCAGGCCCTTCCTGAACTTCCTTGCACTGCCTCTAGGGCTCTGCCGCTCCACGAAGAGACCTAGTCGGCAATACTCCGCCACATACTCGTCTACCGATATACCTCCTTGGACGAGGTACTGGAATTGGCTCTCTAAGGATATTAGAGCCACGTCTGGGAAGAACTTCTCCTTGAAAAGCTCTTTGAAGGCTTCCCAAGTGAGTCCTGGTACTGCAATCCTAGGGTCTGTCCGGAACCATGTCAAAGCAATGTCAAACATTATACATCCCGCTGCCTCTATCTATAGCATCTCTGGAATCTGTGCCAGCCACAGGTTCCGCTCGATTTCCTCGCTCCAATCATCCGCGTAAAGGATCTCCTCTATGCCTCTGAAGTCCTTCGGGACCATCCTCTTGAAGTCTATGATGGTACTCGGCCTCGGCTGCTGAGGAATAAACTGAGGTGGTGTCGTATGTGGCTGGACTGTGGAAGCTCTCTTAACTGCTGCAAGTACAATCTGGTAAGCATTCTCCAAGCTCTGTCGCAGGACCTCTGACTGTTGCTGCTGTGCCAGCATCATCTGCTGGAAGAGCGCGAACATCTGCGTATGATCGACTACTGGTGGTGGAGGTAAAAGATCCTCGAAAATTGTTTGCGCTGTCCTCGGTACTGAAGGTGGATCACCTCCGAAAGCTGCTGCTGATATGCCCACTTGAACTGGTGAAGCTGACCTCCTAAATGTATGTGCTGGACCATCGTCTGAGGGTGCTGCCCTCATGGGTGCTGAAGTGACTGATCGTGTTGTCACGGCACCTGATCGCTGGGAATGCGTCTTCGGCGGCATCCTGAAGATAGATTGAAATAAGGAATCAATATTGAATATGATACAATATCATCAAGGAAGGACAGAACTTTATTCAAAGTAAAGCAATATTTAATGGATAAGGATTACAAAACAGATTTTTGGAATTTTTTTCTAGTTGTGATTGAGTAAACTCTCAGCCTAAATTCTATTTCCTAAAGCAGGCTCATAGCAGTACTCTAGACGAGCACCACTACGATAAGAATCTAGATATGCATGGGTCACCACTAAAAATGTGTCACGACCCACACCCGAATAATCGGGTACGAATACGTGGTTACGCCCAGCCTACGTCGCAGAATCGACGGTAGAACGTTGTCTGGGTCATTTCTAACTATCTAACATCTCAACAATATAATATGGTACCTGTCAATCATCTCAACTCCAAACGGAGGAACAATATGGTATCTCATAAGTATAACTAATCTCAATCACAAAACAAACTAAGAAAGAATAATGCATGAATGGAATAGCAAAGGAAAGAATAAGATACAATCCACAATCTGAAATAATATACAAGTTATGAATCTCAACAAATATAATAGTCTAATATATGCCAACACAAATAACTAGACCTCGGTTAATTCCCTAGCGCATCGAGCTTGGCTTGGAGCTGTCTGATCTCCTCGGTTAATTCTTTTTGCCTGGTGAGGCATTCCTCCCTGAGGGTACCCAGCCGATCACGCTCCTCCTGCAACTTCTGGAGGTCATGTTGCAAGCCTTCCTTGGAGGAAGCAAAGAGGGCCTTCTCTGTATCCAGCCTAGCTGAGAACTCCTCATATTTATGGGATATCAGTATCCCCATATCGGCCTGGTGATGTCGTTGCAGCTCCATCAGATATTACTCTACCTCCTCCAACTTTTGGTCTAAGAGGTCCGCCATTTCTTCTAAGCCAGGGATGCTCCTCAGAGAATTCGTCTGAATCTCGGTAAAGCGCTTCGCCCAGCCGAAGGTCCTGCTCTGCTCCAACACACTCTGGACCCCCTACCTCAAAAATATGTAGAATCTTCGAAGGAAGATCTGGATATTTCCATCAATCTCCTCCAGCGTTGTCAGAGTCAAAGGCGGCTGGTACGAGAAAGAAGTCACGGGCGTAGCAGATTTTACAACAATGCCCGATGACCTTGAAATAGAGGTAGTAGCGAAGGAGCGACCAGGGACATGGCTCATATTCCAATCCCCCATAGCCATCTCAAAGTCCCGGACACCCGGCAGCCGAGCAAGACTGGTGATGCGACCCATGACAGGAGTACCAGGGCGCCCCGCTATTTCGGATCTCGCCTGCGTACCAACCCCAGATCGCATCACAGCAACCTCAGATGACGACCCAACTACCATAGTATCACGGACATCGGGAACATCCTCATCGGGATGGCCTGCTACCTCACCATCTAAAGGGACCTCAATGATGGGAGAGAAAAGCACCTTCGCACCAGAGGAAACCGTAGCGGACTCTACAGGATTTTCCTTACCTCTAGAAGGACTAGAGAGAGAATAAGGCCTCATCTGAACAAGCCCGCAGTCCTGACACTCCGCCTCGCCCTCTTCGACGGCCACATCCACGGTCCTTAATGTCACACCCCGATCTCCCGTAGGCTAATCGGCCGTCCCCGCTAGGCGAGAATAACCGCGCCAGCGCTCCCGCGGGACGATCACTTCAACCAACTGGGCATAATGTCGCACGAGCGTGAGTCGTGCCCATACAAGGTCGTGGTTCATTACTGGCGGTAAGCGGTCTAAGCCACAGAGTCGCATAGATTGTCCGAGTGTAGCAGAATTATAAACGCATAGACGATTGGTAATAAGTTCACTGAGTCGTTAATAGCAGTGTAGAAGCATAAAAAATACGCTGCAGAATTATACGCAGTATGCATAAAACTCGCGTAAAACATAGTTTCAGTGTTATGTGGCGTAAGACATGACTTCAGAGCCATCGTCGTACAGCAGAGCTTCATCGCTAGTTCAGCGTAAAATATAGCTCCAGAACAACCCGCGTAATGTAGTATTTCTAGACTGCTTCGGCGTAAAAAGGTTATTACATCGCCACTTTAGCGTAAAACTTGCTCGCTTTTAATGCAGTGGGAAGTTGTACGAGGAACTCTTCGTATTCTTCGAACGAACCTGTCAGATTATGTAGTGAATCTGACTCCTGACAAAGAGTACAGCACGACGACCGAGAGGACAGCTTTAATAATGATTCTTCACAGAGACCCAGACCGTCGTTTAGTGATATTTTCTTGATATGAATTACTTTTACGCATTCAAGGGAATACGCTGCCTAGTTTTACACAGGCAAACGTGAGCTTTTAAGCTCATCAGGAGACGAAATGAACCGCAACGTCAAAAGCTGCTCTTCGTACAGAGCTCGAGGCACGTCTCTGCAGTTAATGCGCGTGATGGGGGCAGATCTCTGTATTTAATGCACAAGATTTGGTTCTACTTTCAAAGACTGGGTGAGCCATAATTATGGCTAATACGTCCACATCAACACCTCTGCATATTACGCCATCAGGCTATTTTCAGCTATAGGAGCACGCTGTACGCTACCTCCTCGAAATACGTCGACCTGGCTATTTTCAGCTATAGGAGCACGCTGTACGCTATCTCCTTGAATTACGCCAACTCAGGCTATATTTGCATTGGTGCATGATAAGGCTATTTGGCCCAGAATACGCTCAAGACCTCAGTCAAGGAAGGAAGATCGGCTATCTTTTACGCTAGCTACCTATCCATGCAGTATCAGGCTTCTACGCCTATTGGGCTTCTACGCCTACTTGGCTTCTACGCCAACTTTTTCTATGCGAGGGGCAGTTACCTACGTGGCTTGCATGCCGTGATCTTCGCAGCAGTTATACGCGTTATCTTATAATGGGACACGCGTCATACACGGATTCAGAAGATCATTTATACGTGGGTGGCAGTTATTATAACCGCCGCGTAAAAAGTGCCACACTCTCCACTGTTCGGGTTCTACGCCGACTGGACGGTTACTGTCACTAAACTCTATAAATAGAGACCTCCGTCCACGGAGGTTTAGGTGGGGAAAATAAGGTCGAAGAGCACAGACAGAGAGTGTTGATTGACTACTTTGACAACGAGAGTTCAATCCCTCCTGCAATCTTTGAAGCTTCTTTTTCGTCTTCTACAGTACTTCTTCGTCATCGTGTGGTCCAAGGGACAAAGTGATCGACCGCAGATCAGACTCCTATAGCAATATTTACCCAGATTAAATTTTTGTACTTAACATCCTCGTATAGGATTAATTGTACTTCTTATTTGTAAACCAAAGAAAGGGTTTTGTATAAACCTAGTCTCATTTCTTTCGTTTATTATCAAACACAAGATGGCAACTCTGCTGGGGAAAACTTTCTCATCTGACGAGAAAGCCATTGCTCAACACGATGCTGTATCAGTAGGATCAATGAAGAAAACCTTGGTCGTCCAATTCGACCAATCAGTCTACGAAGACATGCTTCGAGCAGGGGGTGGCTCTCATTCCCTCTCTGTCCAAGACAACAGGAAATTGCGTAAGGTGTGGATGCCCCGGACATCCTCTACCATTCCTGCCGACTCTCTTTCTCCGACCAACAAGGTTGTAGCATCGCAACCTGTGTGCCCCGCGCATAAAACTCTGTCTTCCGTCTGTGACATGGCAGACAAAGCTTCTGGTTATGCCTCAGTGCTAACCCAAAAGTCTGCTCCGTGCCCTGCGCGTAAAATTCAGTCTCCCGTCGCTGACGTGGCTGACATAATTTCTGGCAAGGCCTCAGCGCCAAGTCAGAAATTTCAAACGTGCCCCGTGCGTAAAACTTCTTCTCCTGTCGCTGACGTGGCTGACATAAATTCTGGCATGGCCTCAGCGCCGAGTCAAAAATTTCAAAAGCGCCCCGTGCATAAAAATACCTCTCCAACCTATAAGGGGGCAGAGGGTCCCTGCAATCTCCACAAGGGAAAACAAGTGGCGGATTTCCCGACCTCTCGGCTTTTACACCATCAAGAGAAGAATCTGCCCGCTCTCCAGATTATGCGAGATGCTGATGGCCGAGTGAGGACTTCCTCAGTTTTATGCCAACCTGAGCAGAGTTCCAGATTATGCCAGGATAAACCTCTCGGCATAAAGAAGACCCAGTTTGTGGATAGATACCCTCCTCATGGATCATGTTTTACTCACATGGCTGAACTGATGTATTCATATGGCAGGGAGAGAGTTATGGTTCTCAATATCCGCATTCCAAATGATGTAAAAAGGCAGAATAAGCCTTCTTCTTCTGCTGCTGTTAATCCTCCTGACTTGCATAATTTCTTGACCCAGAAACGCAAAGACATGAGTCATAATCAGGATTCAGTTCCCCTGATTACCAAGCGTGGGAAGATCACGTGGGAAGATGCTTCAGCATCTAAGGTCGTTATGACATATGGGCCACATGAAGATTCTGTCTTTATTGTTCCACCGACTCGTAACGATCAGCATCAAATAATCTTCGGTCGAATACGGAATAGACCGATTGTACAAGAAGAATCTCGCGAGTATGATGCTGGAAAAATGCAAATTCACAGATATAGCCCACAAGCTTTAAAGATTATACAAAGCATGGGTTATGATTTGAAGTTGAAACAAGGACTCAACTATGGAAAAGGCAGACGAACACTGTTGCATGGTAATCCTTACTGTCAACAAACTCGTTTTGGGTTGGGGTATACTGTATCTCTTGCAAACTCCAAACCTCCAGAGTCTGATCCTGTAATACCAGAGGCAGGTCCTTCTAAATCAACTTCTGTGGACAAACGCCACGACATGTCTGGGGGTAGTTTACCTCGACAAAATAGGGCATCATCCAAAACTGGGGGTAGAATTCCCTCTGAGTCCGAAGATGATGCAACGATGACCATCTTCCCGGAAGACCGTAAAACTCAGGCATCGGGAGCCCGAAGACTAAAAGGGACTTTCTCCTTCAATGAAGATGACATCATTGAAATCTTCAATATATTGATGAAGGAACACAAACTTCTGCTACCCAACATCAGATACCCTGAGAGGACTGGCAAAGTCGATGACCCAGATTATTGTCTCTTCCATCGGTACATTCATTACCCTACAAGGGCTTGCTATGTACTGAAAAAGAGAATCCAGGAGTTGATCGACGCCAAGGTCATCACTTTGTATTTATAAACGAGGGGACGATCACTGCAAATTAATTTTACTCTAAACGTGATAATTTGCTCCCTCAAGAAGTATCGGATGATCAGTTCCTAAAGTTTCCCCAGCGGATTCTTCAGGTCTATCCCCACTCAGGAAAATCACTCCACAATGAATTTTTCGGACATGAGTTCACGTCCATATTACCTCTGAACTATTGTCCAAATATTTCTTTATTTTCCCAGCTGAGTTTGTCATGTTCATATTACCTCTGAATAAACTTTTCGAGTTTTCGGCTATCGATTATCATGTCCATATTACCTCTGATATCGGTTGTCATCTCAACTTAGTACCCGTACTTAACTCTAAGTACGCCAGTGGTGTTAAGTCCACAAAAACTGCCATGTCCATATTACTTCTGAGCAGATATATACCTCCATCCCTAATGGAGTCACAACTCAAAAGTTTGTCATGTTCATATTACCTCTGAACAAACTTTTCGAGTTTTCGGCTAGCGATTATCATGTTCATATTACCTCTGATATCGGTTGTCATCTCAACTTAACACCCGTACTTAACTCTAAGTACGCTAGTGGTGTTAGGTCCACAAAAACTGCCATATCCATATTACCTCTGAGCAGATATATACCTCCATCCCCAATGGAGTCACAACTCAAAAGTATGTCATGTTCATATTACCTCTGAACAAACTTTTTGAGTTTTTGGCTATCAATTATCATGTCCATATTACCTCTGATATCGGTTGTCATCTCAACTTAACATCCGTACTTAACTCTAAGTACGCCAGTGGTGTTAGGTCCAAAAAAATGGCCATGTCCATATTACCTCTGAGCAGATATATACCTCTATCCCCAATGGAGTCACAACTCAAAAGTATGTCATGTTCATATTACCTCTAAACAAACTTTTTGAGTTTTTGGCTATCAATTATCATGTCCATATTACCTTTGATATCGGTTGTCATCTCAACTTAACACCCATACTTAACTCTAAGTACGCCAGTGGTGTTAGGTCCACAAAAACTGACATGTCCATATTACCTCTGAGCAGATATATACCTCCATCCCCAATGGAGCCACAACTCAAAAGTATGTCATGTTCATATTACCTCTGAACAAACTTTTCGAGTTTTTGGCTATCGATTATCATGTCCATATTACCTCTGATATCGGTTGTCATCTTGACTTAACACCCGTACTTAACTCTAAGTACGCCAGTGGTGTTAAGTCCACAAAAAAAAACTGCCACGTCCATATTACCTCTGGCAGGGCTTGTCCTAAAACTTATTACTTGTACTCTCGTGCACAAGAAGTGATAGGTCCACAAAAAATTCCCCTGTGGAATTCTTGCAATGGAAAACGAAATGTTCATGTCCATATTACCTCTGAACTACCCTCATTTTCCCAGCGAAGAAAGAGTCAATCCCTATTCATCCCCACAGAGTCGTATTTTATCGCATCTATATTACCTCTGTCAGGATTTGTCTAAAACCTATTACTTGCACTAACGTGCACAAAAAGTAATGGGTCCACTAAAAATCCTCCAGTGGGATGTCCTCAATAAATACAGTATCGTACTACGTCCATATTACCTCTGGTACAATGTCTAAAATTCGCGCAAACAATCATAAAGAAATAGAGGGTCCTTATATGATTGCAAATGGCGCTTACAGATTAGCCAAGCCTAATAGAAATTTGGCAATGGCTACTATTAACTGCAAATTCCCGAAGAAGTACTATACTTGATCTCCTTCGTTTAACGGAGTATGATGAAGATCTTATTCTGACGATACCATGCACAAAGGTTAGCTGGATCATATTCTATCAGGTTCATGCGACCTCCGAATAGATATCCTAAACTAATTTGTAAGCCTATCATGTTCATATTATCTCTGATAGTGTTTAGTATACAAATTTAGTTGGATTATATTCTTTCAGGTTCATGTTAACTCTGAATAGATTTACATTCAGCAAAACCTTAATGAAAGAATGTCATGTTAATGATACCTCTGATATCACTTTTATCCTAGCCTATCACATTCTAAAATGATGGGTCCACAAAGTCAAAAAATATGTCTTTATTATCTCCGAGAAATTACAGGAGAAACAAAGAAGTACATCATTGGGGAGGAGCAGTCAAATCACGGATCTGCTGCGTCAGAGCGGCCATCCTCTCATTCCTGGAGTTCAAGACGTTAGCGCGAGCCCGCTCCAACCTTGCCTCCTCATTGTTATAGGCAGACAGTTCAGACCGAGCATATACAAAACCTGCGTGGATAACACCCGTATGTGCCAGGTTCTGCTGAGCCGCTTCCATTCGGTCCTTTAACATATCTCGAGCTACCGATGAAGCGAGAGTCCTCTCCTTTGCCTGAGCGAGTTCATCTTCCAATTTGCGGACCCTCGCTGCCTCTTCCTCATATTAGGCCTCGCACTTAGCCAGCTGGGGAATGACATACCCCAATACGGCATGCTCTTCATTCATCTCTTGCTGCTGTGCCTCGATGGATTTGCTCAGAGTTTCCATCTCCCCAACAAGCCTCGCAGTCAAGGAGTCATACTCAGCTTGAATCAAATCATCGACATTGTCTCGAAACAATTACAAATAATTGTTAATGGGTTGTTCTAAACCATTAACTATTTGCTCTAGCGCATCAGCTCTCCCATCGTCGTTGAAATTTCTGATCGGCGCTATCGCAAGCTGGGAGGACATCTTCAGAGCCTCAAAGCCTAGATTCTTCTCCAGCACCATTGATATCAGCATTTTCAAAGTGATGTAGAAAACGCTAGTATACTGCTCAACTAGCATGGCAAAATCCGAATGGACACTGGGAGTAGCTGCAATGTCGGTGAATCCCCTTCTAGGAATGACTGCAGAGGGTGTCATCACAGTCGTCGCTTCAACAGATGGTGCAACAAAATTAGAGGCACCAACAACGGTCGAAGTGGCTGGCGTACTCAACAAAGGAGGCATAGTCGTGATGACAGGCTCATCCTCCTCTGAAGATATTGGGACTGTATTGGGCGAGCCGGCACCCGAAAATGTTTCCTCTTCAAGGTCGAGCACCGTCGTTTCATCGGCGGGATCCGCAACAAAGCCAAAGGTTGAGTCGACGTTGCCCTCCCCGTAGATGTCTTCCCCTGAAAAGAAGACAAGAGAAAGTTAATATCAACCTGACGTTAATTTTTCTAAATGAGGCGTAAAGATGATATTTACCCATGGCCGATGGTATATATGTCGCGTCTGCAGCCAGTATAGCTAAATAATTTTTTAATGATGCTAAGCGAGCTGTCATACCTGGAGAAGGGGGTGCGCCAACTGACACTGGCAGGTATTCTTCCAGGTCTTCACCAAGATCCACTCGAGGCTCATCGGGTGGAATCTCGCTGGATATACTTACAGATGCGGCAGGGGTTACTCCCATTACTGGTCTGGATAAAGGTATATACAATCTTATTTTGCTCGGCCTCGAAGGCGATCTCGTAGCACTACCTGAAGCGATAGTAGCGACAGCAGTCTCGAGCAATGAATCTCCGGCACTGTCAGCCGAAACTGTGGAGGTTCCCTCTCTAAAAGGCGAGGGACCTCTAATCAAAGGATCATCCACGATAGGGGAAGCAATAAGCTCACTCCTAGGAGCCTCATGGCTGGAAGTCCTGACAGGACCACTAACAGTCTTTTTTTTCTTGCGAGGGGAAGTCTCTTTCAGAGTAGAAGCCCTTCGCTTACTGGGGATAACAAGAGGCTCCGCAGGCGAAGGTATTATGCCTCTCGGTATTGTCAACAAAAACTCATCTAGACTGACAGGGTCTTCACCTTCGTTAGAGGAGACTGATGGGACCTCCTCTCTTCCAGTAGATTTATGAGAGGGCATCCTAAAACTTCCACGTATATCAAAATCGCGATGGAAGGTATTGATGGCCACATAAAATTGGGCGTACGAATGGAGGATGCGCAACTCCATGGAGAGAGAAGTCACGGGCACAGTAAAGGTTTCTCCAGTACAACCCATGATATATCACCATCCTCTCGCTCCATCAATAAGTCCACCTCTGGACTTGAAGCTGGTGATAGCATTCCCTATATGCAATTGGTCATACCCAAACTGCCTGGCGAACCGACTAGGCAGATAAGGCTCTAAGAAGTAATGGTCCTCACTTCTATACAGTAAATAGGAAGGTCTAATGCAGACCAACCAATAAAAAGCTTTGGGAGAAAGAACGGTCTTCCCGTGACCTGAATCCTGAAGTTTCGTCCCCTGTTGATTGATATGTACAGTGGGGACGATACAGAAGAGCTTCCAGCTATGAGCAAAATTTAATGCTCGTCGACAGTCTACGACGGTGGTCACGTTCCAAGTAGAATTTTTGTAATTCAACAAGAAATTATTTCCCGAACTACTGGCAAAGCCGGGAGACATAACCCTGGGGTTATAAAGAATTAACCATCCCATCAGATATAGGAATGGTAACTCTATCCTGGGAAAGCTTTTACGCCGTGTTTCGTTTGCAAGCAGCCCATCAGTAATGGCCCTCAGGCCTGCTTGTATCCGGCATACCATGGCAGGGAGCAGGCCCAGTCTTGCCCCAAACACCAAACGTACTACAGGCCATAAGGTGTTACGATGAATGCGATCCGCAGATGCGATGCCAGGTACTACCAATCGGCGTAGCCATACAGAGAGAAAGCCAGCCAGTTGAGCTTCCCTTGATAGAGGCTTGCGGCAATGCCTCATATAACTGTAGGCTTTAGTGCCTGCAGGATAACTCCCTATCTCCTCATCAAGAACTTGATCTGAAGCCCCAGCGTCTTCAATAAGATCATCGACTATTTGAGCATTAAGCATGCTCAGAAGGTTCAAAGGCTTATCCCTGTTATCCACAACTTTGTCTGGCTTAGCATCTCTGGCCTGATAAAAGAAGAGATAGGACGCCCATTTGTTGGTATGAGCCAAATTAGAGGGCTCATTGTAGAAGGTGGTGCACGCTAGATAATGGCTCATTAGCTCTTGGTACACTGCCACTACCCGAGGGTTTGTATCCCTCAGCTCCCTGTTTGTGGGAACATACTCTTCATAAGGAGTATCCCCCATTGGCAGTCTTGAAATCTCTGTCATCTCGTGAAGGGATAATCCCAACTCCCCTAACGGAGTGGCGAAAGTCCCAGTGAGCAAGATATACCGCTCCATCAAAGCCAAAAATAGGTTGGGGTTGAGAGGCAGTCCAACACTGGTAGCATTCACAGCCGCGAACAGACCAATGCTCTCCAGCTCCGTCTAAAAATGCTTCAGGGCCCAGACAGTTAAACGAGCCCATCGAAGATTTCCAGGGGTAAGCCACCCGCTAGTCCGAGGATTAACCTTGGGGTATACCCCTCCATGTCCCATGAAGTCATTACAAAAAGTCGATAATTAGACTGGCTGGAGCAGTGAAGTGTCTTCACTCGGGATGCTGTCCGGCAGTAATCCCCTGAAAGGCATGACAGGGCCTGAAGGGTGGCTCATAAATAATGCTTGGCCTGATCCTTTCTGATAAAATATCTTCCCCGCCTGGCCGTGAAGATTAGGGGTCAGGGTCCACGACATCTTCCTGGGATGCGTGGCATAGAAGAATGCCGAGATAGGGTAATCTCTCGGCATCCTGGGCAGGTACATGACCATACCCTCAGCAGTAAAAACCTAGTTTTCCTTCTTGGGCTTCGTTTGAGATTGTTTATCAATCATATCCTCAAATAGGAAAGCTGGTTTTATATATTTATCCCCATCTAGATACGTCAGGGGCTCCCCGCTGATCATACTCAACAGCATTCGTTCTCCTTGAGACGATATCAGAATTCCCCTTCCTTTAGGATACTGGTTTCCAGAAATAGGGAATGTCACATGGGACAAATCCTCCAGACAATTGGAGTTCAGCATCCCAACAGCAGAACCCATTACCTCAGCCAACAGAGGGATCTGCAAGTCCACTACAAAATGCAAGAAGAACAAGTCAGTTTCTATACTAGACATTACAGTCTTGCAGCTTACGCCAAAGATCAACAGTCTGTGCTTATACGCCAAGACTGTAAAAACTTGAGTTTTAACGCTGGAACCTATTTTCAAAATTCTAACAGTCTGTGTTTTTATGCCAGACTGCCAAAATTTGAGTTGTTATGCTGAAATTTTCATCCAGAGCGTAACACTCAAAGTTTGTAGTATACGCAAAATTTCGACAGTTAAAGCTTTTACGCCAGACTGCGAAAATATGGAGTTTTTACGCTGATATATTAGGAATATGGACGTAAATGATAAAACATCTCTGTGCATCATCTTCCTCGAAGAGGCTCTCAGCACAGAAGATGACCTAGCGCGTTCATGTACAACGTGTGCGAAGGGTTTTCTTCGTTTTTATCGTCCCAAAAGCTTTACCTATGACACCTGGTGCACAGCTTGACGGTGGGACACTTCGTTCAGAGCGAGGTTCGTTCAACCCAATGGGAGTCGCTCGTTCTTGAGCAGAGAAGCAAGAAGAAGAGGCAGCTTTCTTTTCCTTAGCGGTGGAAGGTTGTTTCGGTGCTATGGCTAAAACTCAGAGTGCTCAGAGAAGAAGCGAAGAGGAGTTCTCAAAGAGACGAAGGTTTTTTGCAAAAGACAGATGAAGGGTTTCTTCTTTAACGGCCTTGGGGTATTTATAGAGTTCAGATAAACTCTTCGAATACCTAACCAAATCCGATATTTAATATTCGGTTATGATTGGGGACCACATCAGCCTATCATTTAGGGAAGACGGACAGTCAGCGGATTCAAAAAAATTTCGTGTAGAGCAGATCTATAATTTTACGCTAAGGAGCTTTTACGCTCGAGAGGCTACAAATCTACGATTTTACGCTCAGAGGCTATAAGTCTATGGTTTTATGCCCGGATGCTTTTACGCTCGGTAGCTTTTACGCTCGAGAGGCTACAAACCTACGACTTCATGCTCAGAGGCTACAAATCTATTATTTCACGCTCAGAAGCTTTTTACGCTCAAAGGCCACAAATCTACGACTTCACGCTCGGAAGTTTTTTTTTAAGAGGCTATAAATCTATGATTTTATGCCCGGATGCTTTTATGCTCAGCAGCTTTTACGCTCGAGAGGCTACAAACCTATGATTTTATGCTCAAAAGTTACAAATCTACGCTACGGTCTATGACTTTCCGCATATCTGAAAATACGCAGGCTAGAGTATGCGTATATCTGAACAATTCTCAAGATGGCCAATTACAAGGGTTTACGCAGAAGATGCTCCTTCTTGGCCACAAAACATCCCAAGTACCCAAAATATACAGAGTTCAGCATTGAAAATGACTCTTCTTCTTGGGTCGATTGGAAGTTCATCCAAAATCCAGTCAGAATCTTTTCTCTACAGTTCAAGCATGGCCAGTTTTGACAGCCATTTCTTGCCCTATTTCAAGGGATTTTCGGAAAATCATTCTTGAAGATGATGGTCTGAACAAGAATTCTTCTTATCAGGGAAGTGACAGTTCAGAATTCTACGCTACTCCTTGTCCAAAACAGCTTGACAGTTTGGATCTCCAACTTAAATGCTAAGCAGCTTTCTACGCGTCTTCAGCCATAAAAGACGGGAGAGAACAGATACTCTTTTTATCAGAGTCGGCGTAAAGTTATTCAGATGTGTCGAAGCTGCACACTATTCAGACTTTATTACAGCAAAATATGGCAAATCATCATATGCGTAAAAGAAGACAATTTTATTAATCATGATTACATATGATGAAAATCCAGCCTACAAAGGATTTTTCATCTTCATGATTACATATGATGGAAATCCTTTTTTCTACAAAGGGTTTCTCATTTTCATTTAGGATCACGCCAAGAATCTGTTCTGCAAGGTTCTCGTATTGGTGGAGATCTTTTCTATCTTCAATAGCAGTTCATCAACTTCCACAGTCGATGAACAAGAAAATGATCAATGGCGGGAGGATACACAACTGGGCCTGTATAAATTATTCAAGAGCCCATCCTCCATACGCCATGGCAGGCATGCCCTAGAATTGAGTTGGGAGTTCAGACCCAGCTTAATACTGGAAGACAGGGCCAGACTGCCTACCATCATCCAGCTCCATGATGGAAGAAAATACAGCTTGCAAGCTGTGTGGTCGAATGCGACCCTTTCTCTATCCTGGACAAATCGCCATATGAAATTGTTGATTATCCCGAGAAAAGGAAGCTATGATATCCTTCCATGATCCATCGTTGCAGAGGACATTTGCTCGAAGATGCCTCTTTTTACGGCTCTTTACATGCTGGAAGAGCATGATCTTCTTCTTCCTCAAGTCAGCAAGACGAAACTCGGCAACCACCTCTGTATGGTGAAGGAAGTATGGGAAAAATAGGTTAACTCATCAGCCTTTATATAGGCAAAGGAGAACACACCGAATCCCAACAAACTCCTAAAAATCCGCCGAAAAATCAGCCTCGAGGAACGAGTCAGACTTGACCGTTTCATGCTTCATTCAAAGTGTTTCAAATTACGAGGAATTTAAAAACTTTGAAGGGGGTCTTGTAGAAGCATGAAAAATATGCTGTAGAATTATACGCAGTATGCATAAAACCCGCGTAAAGCAGAGTTTCAGTGCTGTGTAGCGTAAGACATGACTTCAGAGCCATCGGCGTACAGCAGAACTTTATCGCTAGTTCAGCGTAAAATATAGCTCCAGAATAACCCGCGTAATATAGTATTTCTAGACTGCTTCGGCATAAAAAGGTTGTTACATCGCCACTTTGGAGTAAAACCTGCTCGCTTTTAATGCAGTGGAAAGTTGTACGTGGAACTCTTCGTATTCTTTGAACGAACCTGTCAAATCATGCAGTGAATTTGACTTCTGACAAAGAGTACAGCACGAAGACCGAGAGAACGGTTGTAATAATAATTCTGCACAGAGATCTAGACCGTTGTTTAGTGACATTTTCTTGATAGGAATTGCTTTTACGCATTCAAGGAAATACGCTGCCTAGTTTTACACAGGCAGACGTGAGCTTTTACGCTCAGCAGAAGACGAAACGAACCACTACGTCAAAAGCTGCTCTTCGTACAGAGCTCGAGACACGTCTCTGCAGTTAATGCGCGTGATGGGGGCAGATCTCTGCATTTAATGCACAAGATTTGGTTCTACTTTTAAAGACTGGGTGAGCCATAATTATGGATAATACGTCCACATCAGCACCTCTACATATTACACCATCAGGCTATTTTCAGCTATAGGAGCATGATGTACGCTACCTCCTCGAAATACGCCGACCTGGCTATTTTCAGCTATAGGAGCACGTTGTACGCTATCTTCTTGAATTATGCCAACTCAGGCTATATTTGTATTGGTGTGTGATAAGGCTATTTGGACCAGAATACGCTCAAGTCCTCAGTCAAGGAAGGAAGATCGACTATCTTTTACGCTAGCTACCTATCCATGCAGCATCAGGCTTCTACGCCTATTGGGCTTCTACGCCTACTTGGCTTCTACACCAACTTTTTCTATGCGAGGGGCAGTTACCTACATGGCTTGCATGCCGTGATCTTCGCAGCAGTTATATGTGTTACGTCATAATGGGACACGCGTCACACGCAGATTCAGAAGATCATTTATACGTGGGTGGCAGTTATTATAACCGCCGCGTAAAAAGTGCCACACTCTCCACTGTTCGGGTTCTACGCCGATTGGACGGTTACTGTCAGTAAACTCTATAAATAGAGACCTCCGTCCATGGAGGTCCAGGTGGGGAAAATAAGGTCGAAGAGTACAGACAGAGAGTGTTGACTGACTACTTTGGCAACGAGAGTTCAATCCCTCCTGCAGTCTTTGAAGCTTCTTTTTCGTCTTCTACAGCACTTCTTCTTCATCGTGTGGTCCAAGGGACAGAGTGATCGACCGCAGATCAGACTCCTATAATAATATTTACCCAGATTAAATTTTTGTACTTAACATCCTCGTATAGGATTAATTGTACTTCTTGTTTGTAAACCAAAGAAAGGGTTTTGTATAAACCTAGTCTCATTTCTTTTGTTTATTATCAAACAAGCGGAAGCATTGAATAACACAATTATAAAAGTAAAGCAACTGTTTATTGATATTGAAACAATGTGTTACAGGTGGCGTATAGCCGAGATTACAAGTCGTTCAAGCCTCTATCTAAAACAGTAAAAGTGTGCCAAGTGGCCACATTTATGGAATGATACATAGGCGATGTTCCAATATTATGTCTTGTATATGTGCTTCAGTTTTGGATGCAACACTCCAAGGCTCCAGAGTGAACTCCAAGCCTTGGCACGCACGAAGGAGGCATCCGTACCGAACTAGGTTCTCCCGCACCCTGTAAGCAATCTGGTGGGTTATTAGTACATAAATGCACTGGTAGAGAGGCTACTCGCCCGCTCGACAAATCCAAATACGTAATATAGGTTCCGTGCACCATCTATTAAGTTATCTTTATAGTCTTGCCTTAGGATCAGTTTTATGGCATATATGAAAAGTCTAACTCGTATGGTAGTGCGTCGTACGATATAAGAGGAACACGGCGAGACTTACCAACTTACCATTTGTCCTTTCCTGTCGAAGGTAAACCAAGTTAATTCAAGCACAAGCATACATATAATGAATTCAGGGGCAATATCATGTGCAAACACGAGTGTCGTGAGTGAGGTTACGTTTCGGGTGCACGATTTACACGAATTTATAAGGTATTTGCAGAAGATGTTGAAGGGTTCCATATGTACAAGTAATCCTCAAGACTCATTCAGGCCTCTCAATATACCAGATGTGATGCAATGACTCGCACATGGATTCTCGCTAAGCGAGGATGACTTATCTATATGAACAGTAGTCGCTGGCATAGCCATCAATGACGGGTCTTTGACAAGGATGAAATGCAATAAAAGTATATGAGGTGCTACAAACTATCCCACTAAGATACATGAGACCCTATAATCATTTCTATTCCGGATCGGATCGGGCCCTGGTGCCCAAAGATCGTTCGTAGAACAGGATCTGAAGATCCCCCTCGTTTTTGAGTTATCTGCGACATACAAGTCTCTAAGGTTATCCAAGTTCATATCTTGACATGATAATCCATAGCACGAGTACACGAGATATTTGAATCTTGATTCTTGCTCTAAACGACTATTGCTCTATGAGCTGTGATACTTGATTTACTTGACATGATTCTCGTTCAGATGTAAACTTGACATAATTTACATTCAGTGATTCAACTTGCCATGACGCATTCCCCTGGTGCGAGGACTGCCTTAGCGACCTAACGATCGTGGATACTTGCAGGTTTATATTGCACAGAAGAACTATTTGATAGTCTTCTGGCTCACTAGATGCATGCACGATACGCGATAGTGTTACTTGATTGTGGCATAAGTTTCGTGTGGTAAACATTGAGTCGAGGCAATATTACAAGTTAACATATAAGAAGGCAAGCATTGCATTCATACGAAAACTTAAGCATTCACATTGGCTCAAGCCCGAAGGTAAGCCGATGAGTGAAACCATAAAGGGACTTACCGAGCGATACAATCTAGGGTCGTGCAGTGTAGCAAGTAAAGAAGTGTACTCCAAAGAATACATACATATCATTCTACACGAGGCATAGCGGTGTCTAGTTGCACAAGACAAAGGTAGCATGCGAGGGTCTGATTATAAGCAATGTTTCATTTCCATGTTCTAACACAAGCAATACAAGTTGGGATTATTCCCTTAGCTAGGTACGTTGTATTCTTATTAGCATGCAGGGGTTGATTCACCTAGCGACTAGCATAAAATATCTATATTTTAAGTGTGCTGGCTAAGAAAAGACAAGTTCATCGTAGCCACCCACCTTAGCGATGATTCATCTCGGTCGAGCGATACTCCGACTGAGACTCTGAAAGCCTAAGCCGGAACTCCTGAAGGGACAAGCCTGGAAATCTACTTGCCTCAAACGAGTATTCTCGCTTAGCAAAGCGGGTCGGGACGTTGCACTTTTGTTGTTTGAATCGGCAGTCCGCTTGAGCGGAATGGGTCATTACATTATACACCACTCAGAAAAAGTCTCGTCCTCGATACTTCCTGAGCGCAGGTAGTACTATCGCATTATTGAATCTATCCCAAGCATAGCAATCGGTACCACTAGATCTAATTTGTTCGAACGGATCTTCTACTTGTTCCTTATGCCGTGTCGCGTGTATGCTGAGTCGGTCTCATTTGCGCCTTAGCGCGGGACATATTACTTAACGTAGGGTCCGTTATGATCTATCTTAAAAGATGATCTAAGGCTGAGGAAAACTTATACAAGTCGTTATATTTGTTCATGTGGTATTCACTTGTACTAGCATCGAGATCAGCATATCGCGAGTCTGGATAGTGCACATATTCAAAGCGTCCTTCAAATATATGTATGTCAACCAACTTGGCGATAGCGAAATCTTAGCACTCGTGTTTCACATATCATTGAGTCTTAGATCATGCACACGTTCAAGGCATCCCTCAAACATATGCATTCAACCAAACTTAAGGATAGTGAAACCGGACAAGCTACTTGCGAAAATCTCATAGGTTCTCATTTTTACAAATCACAAGGATACTTTCGATAGGGTCAATCAAATTTCAAGTCATTTCCATTCCAACTCAAAATCAAGTATTTGCACTACCGATAAGCACGATCTATTCGGTTTATCGACTAGCGTCATTCGTTCGAGTCAAACATAGTGCAAGTTATTATTTCCAGTCTAATTCTAAGTCTTGTTATCCCAGTTCTATAGCTTGTTCAAGCAATATACTAAAGTCGGTAACACAGGTTCTTTCACTCGGCACAGGGTCGTCTGCCTAATTGCTAGGTCAGCTCACAAGGTCATATGTACAAGTTCAAGCACACGATACATCGTGCAAATTTGTCGTACGATGCTCGCCCACTTTTCCTAGGGTCAAACCATTATTCATTTGCACGGGGTATTCTACCCAATCTCGTCTCACTCAGATTTTTAAATATCGAGCACGGATCATCCTACTCTCAATAACACGTTCGTTTGTACGGGGGTTTGAATCTGTTCAGTAAAATCTACAATATTTCTAAGATGCAGGACAAACCTAATAGTTTGTATAGTCTCTCTCTCCAAACATGTTTTGATTGAATCTCTATCCATACCAAGTCTAGTCCACTAAGCCAAGATTCAATTCTAAACCTTAGATTATAATCCAAGTCTTGTTCAACCTGATTCACGTATTCGTTCACGAAACCATCAAGTGTGATTTATTCTAGGTTCTAGGCTAACTTATCCATGAAACATTTTTTGATCATTTGCATTCCAAATTTGTCTTATCATGTCGAACCAAAACTCAAGACGATCCATAAGTTGGCATGCTCCGGTCTCCCGTAAGTTCGACCACCCTCGTTGAACGTAAGATTACCACACCAACGCTCCCGCTGGATAATCATCCTAACCCAGGTGTGACGCATGTACGAGCATAGAGTTATGCTCGCATAAGGCAAGAATGTTTGAACGTTATGGTTTTCTTCGAAACAATCAAGACACCTTATCATTTTACTTTTGCTCCATCCAAGTTATATATTTATATATATATATATATATATATATATATATATATATATATATATATATATATATATATATATATATATATATATATATATCCATCGAGTTAAGTCCGTTCATGCAGTAATTATAATTTGCCTAGCAAAATCATCCAACTTCAATGTTACTGTCCGGTAAATCCATAGTCTACTTATAACATTCCTCAAGCAACTAGTTTTAAATATTCAAGCCCAAGTCTATTCTCTCTTTTGATAAGTTCCATTCATCGAGTTCGTTTGGAATAATCACCGAACATGTTCCCATGAGTTCGATTATCCCCGCCGTACGTGAAATCACCACGCCGGCGCTTCCGCAGGATAATCGTTCTCGCTGGAACTTATTTCGAAGGTTATCATTTCGAACTTGATTTCAAGATCGTTTCTCTGAACTCCCAGACAAATCCATTATCGTTTATCTCTTTCATTAAACTACAATATTCATTTTTGGGCTAACTTTTATTCGAGCGATATTGTATTCAAGTTCAATCCGTTTGTTTTAATCCAAAATTGCTCGTACGATCCTCTAAGTTTCCAACAAGGTTCCTTAACCAAGATATCGATTTATATTTCCGTGAATCCCAATTTGATATAAGCCTTATCATTTATTTGAGACATTCTCCAATCGTTCAATCTGACTATCGCACGAGACCTATGAGTCCGTTTGGACATTTCTAAATGATCCATACACCACTCGAAATTGAGTCACCAATTAAATCCATATTCGATTTGCATCTTCCAACACAAAATACCGTTTGAGCTATTTTCCAAAATTCAAGCATGATTCTCCATATTCGCCTAAGTGATAATCCGATAATGTTTCAATCGGTTGGTTCTAAGTCTGACTTATCCTTTTTTCTGAATGATATTCAAATCTCGTTGGCAACTAGCTTGCACCAAAGGGTCTTGGCGCGCGATACTCAACACAACTTAGCCGAAAGTCTGTGTGCATAGATAACCGTTCGAGATAATACTCGATTCCGCACACTAACCAGTTGGGTAAGCACGTATAGGCATTTCGGGTTTGCACATAAGTCGCGATTCTAGCACGAGTCTAATCCCAAAGGGTCTAGCACAGGTTGGCACAAAGGCCAATCGCATTACAATTTTGTACAAGCAATCACATCATTCACATACACTTTTTGAAAGTACTTAGACTTATTATTTAGAATATTTCGATGGGACATTAAGAGAGAGCATATGCACATAACCCACAAACGAGCTTTCGAAACTGAGAAAATTGAAACAAAGTCCAAACGCGCATAGCCAAGCTCGATACCAATCTGTCATGCCCCGATCTCCCGTAGGCCAATAGGCCGTCCCCGCTAGGCGAGAATCACCGCGTCAGTGCTCCTGCGGGACGATCGTTTCACCCAACTGGGCGTGATATCGCACAAGCATGAGCCGCGCCCGTGCAAGGCCATGGTTCATTATTGGCTGTAAGAGGTCTAAGCCACAGAGTCGCACATATTATCCAAGTGCAGCAGAATTATAAACGCATAAACGATTGGTAACTAGTTCACTAAGTCGTTAATAGCGGAAGCATTAAATAACACAAGTATAGAAGTAAAGCAACTCTTTATTAATATTAAAACAATGTGTTACAGACGGAGTATAGCCGATATTATAAGTCGCTCAAGCCTCTCTCTGAAACAGTAAAAGCATGCCAAGTGGCTACATTTGTGGAATGATACATAGGTGATGTTCCAACATTATATCTTGTATATGTGCTTCAGTTTCGGACGCAACGCTCTAAGGCTCCAGAGTAAACTCCATGCCTTGGCACGCACGAAGGAGGCATCCGCACCGAATGAGGTTCTCCCGTACCCTGCAAGTAATATAGTCAATACATGAATGCACTGGTGGGGAGACTACTCGCCTGCTCGACAAATCCAAACACGTAATATAGGTTTCGTGCACCATCTATTAAGTTATCTTTCTAGTCTTGCCTTAGGATCAATTTTATGGCATATATGAAAAGTCTAACTCGTGTGGCAGTATGTTGTGCGATATAAGAGGAACACGATGAGACTTACCAACTTACCATTTGTCCTTCCCTGTCCAAGGCAAACCAAGTTAATTCAAGCATGAGCATACATATAATAAATTCAGGGGCAATATTATGTGCAAACACGAGTGTCGTGAGCGAGGTTACATTTCGGGTGCACGATTTACATGAATTTATAAGACGTTTGCAAAAGTTGTTGAAGGGTTCCATATGTACAAGTTATCCTCAAGACTCGTTCAGGCATTTCCATATACCGGATGCGATGCAATAACTCGCACGTGGATTGCCACTAAGCGATAATGACTTATCTATATGAACAATAGTCGCTGGCATAGCTATCAATGATGGGTCTTTGACGAGGATGGAATAAAATGAAAGTACATGAGGCACTACAAACCATCCCTCCAAGATACATGAGACCCTATAATCATTTCTATTCGGATCGGATAGGGCCCCGGTGCCCCGGAGACCGTCCGTGGAATAGGATCCGAAGATCCCCCTCGTTTCTTAGTTGTTTGCGACATGCAAGTCTCTAAGGTTATCCAAGTTCACATCTTGACATAATAATACATAGCACTAGTACACGAGATGTTTGAATCTTGATTCTTGCTCTGAACGAGTATTGCTCCACGAGCTGTGATACTTGATTTACTTGACATGATTCTCATTCAGATATAAACTTGACATGATTTCCATTCAGTGATTCAACTTGTCTTGACGTATTCCCCTGGTGTGAGGACTGCCTTAGCGACCTAACGGTCGCTGATACTTGCAGGTTTACATTACATAGAAGAACTATTTGATAGTCTCCTGGCTCACTAGATGTATGCACGATACGCGATAGTGTTACTTGATTATGGCATAAGTTTCGTGTGTTAAACATTGAGTCGATGCAACATTACAAGTTAATATAAAAGCAGGCAAGCATTGCATTCATACAAAAACTTAAGCATTCACGTTGGCTCGGGACCGAAGGTAAGCCGAGGAGTAAAACCGTTAAGGGACTTACCGAGCGACACAATCTAGGGTCGTGCAGTATTGCAAGTAAAGAAGTGCACTCCGAAGAATACATACATATCATTCTATACGAGGTATAGCGGGGTCTAGTTGCAAAAGACAAAGGTAGCATGCGAGGGTCTGATTATAAGCAATGTTTTATTTCTATGTTCTAACACAAGCAATACAAATTGGAATTATTTCCTTAGCTAGGCGCATTGTATTCTTATTAGCATGCAGGGGGTGATTCACCTAGAGACTAGCATGAAACATCCATATTTTAAGTGTGCTGGCTAAGCAAAGACAAGTTTATCGTAGCCACCCACCTTAGCGATGATCCATCTCGGTCGAGTGATACTCCGAGCAAGCCTCTGAAAGCCTAAGCCAAAACTCCTGAAGGGCAAAGTCTGAAAATTCTCTTGCCTCAAACGAGTATTCTCGCTGAGCAAAGTAGGTTAGGATGTTGCACTTTTGCTGTTTGAATCGGTAGTCTGCTTGAGCAGAACGTGTCATTACACTTAAGGGAGAGGCAGTGCCTGCACGGCCAGAACAACTAGTAGTCAGCTTTGCCTGAAGAATGAGATGCTGAAGCCATAATATCTCTTTATTGGTAAGTATACAGGATAACATACCAGGAGAAGGCGGCAGGGGTTGAGGCCCACCTAGCATAGTCTAAGCATTTTCTCCACGTCTTCTGTATCATCCATAAAGACGTGCTCGAACGAGGTGAAGGGATCTGACACGCCAGCACCCGTCTCGTGGGCCTCTAAAGTTTTAAAAGTAGGCTCTAACAAGCCTGCACCCGTCGCTTAAAATCCAAAAATCTTAAGTGCAGGCTCTTAGGCACCCATATCCGACTCCGGGGAAGTCTCCTCCTCCGGTTCTTTGTAAGAGACCACCAAGGCGGCCGCTCTCTAGGGACGGTCCTTCTTCCCTTGTATCTGGAAATTGTTAAACAGACAATAACCAAGATATTTATACAAGAGACCAGAAAGAATTAAACTGAGAGGGTCTATAAATACCACCTCAACACCCAAAGCAGGCTTACCCTAGAATCCTCCACCGTGAGGGGTCCAACCCTCACCTCATCTTCTTCCTCTTCTTTACCTCCTTCTTCTTCTTCTTCTTCGCTAGCCTGCGCAAGGGTCTTGATAGCAACCTGCTTTCTATAACAAGGCCTCGCGACCACGGAGGGTTCCTGTCTTTTCCTTTTCGGCGGAGGGCTCCGTATCGGGGAGGCCCTGTGCTTCGCCAAAAAATTCATGGGAAGAGAAGGGTGGACAGAAGTAACCCCTTCCTCCATCGTCGAGTCAGAGTCAACAACAATGGCCTTTCCCTTGCCTTTTCCCCGACTTTGTTGTGGCTCCCCGCACCGGCTATTCAGCTTAGTGCCCACAATAAAGTTGGTATCCCGATCAAAGCCAGGTGGAGGGGCGTTCATGGCCACATGAAAAACAGTCACTGCATGCATAATATACCCGCAAACTTCATTATCTGGCAGAGAAAACTGGACCTGAGTACTAGTCGCAAAATAATAATCCCGGACTCGGGCTCCATCAAGGACGCTACCCTCGAAACCAAGATACGAGCTTGGGTTGCTTAAAAAGAGCTGGCTATAACCAAACTGTCGGGCGAACCTACTCGGCATATAAGGTTCCAAGAAGACGAGGTACCGATTTTGATACACCAAGTAGGAAGGTCAAATGGAATGCAGCCAGTGGAAGAGCGTCGGAGACAAAACCTGACGGTCGATGCCACCATCATACTGAACCCCATTCACCTTGTCGTTTGTGAACTTTGGGACTGAAACAAAGAAAGAATAGTCCACCATGCGAGCAAGCACATGTCGACAAGTGGGAAACTCAGTATGAGCCCAAGGTATCCTACCATATCGACGAATAAAGATGTCAGACTTCGTCGTTGTCCTCTCGGCACCGGGTCACATCAAAGATGGGTAATGCATCAACATCTAACCCATTAGATAGTGGAAAGGCATCTCGACCCGGTTGAAATCTCCAGAGGGGTCCCGGGCAATTACCTTGCTGGTGAAAGCACGAAGCCCATGATGGATGCTACAGATCGTCGCTGGGAGAAAAGCAATCTTATGTTTGAAGATCAACTTCACAGCAGGGAGGTTAAGGTTACGGCTAACCCTCTCGATCGCCCCAGAGCCTCCCGAGACTACGCAAGTTCGTATCTATATCATCAAGAACCCAACCAAGGCAGCTTTGTCAGACAATGGTTGGGTGTCTTGGTAGAAATAACTGAAGGTGTTACCAGAACTACTAAACCCTTCGCCAGTTACGGAAGTTCTCTTGGTGCCACGCACTTGGTCGTCAACTTCCCTCTGAGTTTGGGGGCTCCAAACGGTGACCTGGCCCGAAGCTTCAGTACTAAAAAGATAATTGTTCCAGGCCTTGATATGGGGTAAACTCCCCTCCTAACACTTGTCCTTCTTCTTTAAAATCTGTTGGCAAGTACTTTGGTGGCACAACACTTCCGGTACATAGTGAGAAATCTCGGATGTTGCTGCTCCAATTCCTCAAATTCCTCGTTAGACGGGGTATACTCCTCATAGGGTTCCTCACCCCAGGGCAACCGTGAGACATCGTACATCTCATGAAGGGCAAGCCCCATCTCTCTGGCAGGAGTAAAGAAGGTCCCGGTGCGGCAGTTGTACATCTCGACCAAGGCCACGAACAACTTCGGGTTATTCTCCAAACCATAAAAGGAACCCCTTATGGCATAATAGAGGTTGGCCTCCTTCAAGGTCTGCTCATACTTCCCTAACACCTACATGGTTAGGCCAATCCAAGAAGATAAATGATACACCCAGTTGAGAAGGCTCACTCTTCCCCGGGGATAGGACCCCTTGGCTGCAAGCTAGTTTAAAAACGTGTCAGCTTTGTAAAAATGGACATTCGGCCCCATCTCACTCGCGAAGGTGCCAGGTTCCAACCCGTAAATGGAATAAGAGAATGATTCCTTGGTCATCGTCGCTCTCTTCATCTCAGAGTTAAAACGGATATGGTCGACTTAGGTTCCCTTTTGGTCTGGAGTCAGGTTACCCAACATCTTCCTCTGAAGAGATACCATATTGAAAGCAGACAAGGGCAGATGGTACTCCATCATGGGTATATGCACCTTCGTCCCGCTGGAGAAGAAGTCCCAGCTCTCCTTAATCTTCACTACCTGGTGGTCCGAGATAGTGAGAACATCCCCAAAAAGGAAGATCGGCTTCAAATAAGATTTGCCCTTGTCGCCTTCGATCGTCCCGAAGTTTAGTTGGCTAAGCAAATAGAACAAGGGCTGACCCGCTATTAACTTCAGCCTCACCTCAGACTAATTCTTGTTCATCTGTGCCTGGACATTGGCCACTATATTATCAAGCCAAACACCCAGGGCAGCCTGGGCACGCCCAACCAGCACCTCCTCTGACGGAGCCACAAGTAAAGTTACTACAAAAACAAAGGCAGAAAAATAGTTAGATGCCATATGACCAAGTTATGAAGGGTACATGCGACTAAGTCATGAAGGGTACATGCGGCCAAGTCAAGATCTCCATGCGGCCAAATCATAGAGGGTCCATGTGACCAAGTCATGAAGGGTGCATGCGGCCGAGTCAAGACCCGTGTACATGGCCAAAAGAGACCCGCACATAAAGCATACGACATATTCATGTGGAAGGATCCGCATAGCGGATTGCGTACAAAGTGTCCTTATATCCAGACTTCTCCTCCAACCCTTACCTTTGATAGGCACTTGAACGTTTGGATGAAAGGTCGATGCCTCATCCTTAGCTATAGACGAAGAAGCAGGGCGCTCAACCTTGTCGATAGTATTCTTGGCCTTTGACGAGGAATATGGAGCTTTAGGGGGCCATGACGAGTAGTTAGAGAAGATGGTCGAAAATAGAGGAAAAAGGGGAAGGCAAATCTCAGCAAAAATAGAAAGTTCTCTCTCCTCCTCCAGGCCCCTATTTATAGGCTAATAAAAGACAAGATTAACTCCTTGAAATTACCGCACTCCACTGTTATCAAATGAAAGCAGCTGACGGTTGAATTTTTGGGGCGGCCTTATCCTTTACAATGGTCAGCTTGGGATCAGCGTGAAGAGGCAGCTCAGAATCTGAATAGAATCCACTCAAGGATCAGTGCAAATCTAGTAATGAATGACTTAACATCCTGGCAGCATACGCTCATGCGGTACAACGTCCATGCGACCTAAACGTCCATGCGGCCCAAATGTACCTCGTCCATGCTTCTTATTCAAAGTATTTCAAACTTATCAGTTTGAAAACTTTGAAGAGGGTCTTACAGAAGCATAGAAAATACGGATCCATGCGACCAACAACCATGTGCCCCACGATAAAGCTCAGCAGAAATTATATCGCACAGTCACAATGTGGCCCAGAAAAGCTTCATTTATCCGATCCAAACAGCCGAAGCAAACCTTGGTCGTATATGGACCTGAAATGATGTCCTGACGACCAGATCATGTCTGACCCAGAATCATTATAGGAAGGATTCTCTGAACGGCTTGAAAGACAAAACCTCACTAAAAGACAGAAGTCTCAAGGAGTGTGCAGCACCACGAGAACAACACGACAAAATATTCCATACGACTCTGGCCCATGCGTTCCAAACTCTGTACATACTGAAAATAAACATCCAAAAAGGACTCCTAACCATTTTATATGAAATTCACTTTGAGGACAAGATACCTAATGAGGAGCTCTCGACTCGCACATGTGCTTGACACACATAGTGCTAAACCGAGTCACTAGTAGGCAATCTAGAGAAAAAGTAAATAAATGCTCGACACACATCCGTGGCCAACTTGAGGAAAAGTAAATGACAATGAGAGCCCCTACACTAACAGTTGTCCTCCCCACCCCATGCTCCTATTTATGTTGTCTCCATAAATGATAACTCTAAATAACTGCTAAGTCTTCTAGCATGCAATTCTATTAGCAGTTATTCTTTATCGCACGTTCCGACGTATCGATGATCAGTCGAAATGTAAGTCCGTGATCTACATGAGATTCATAACTCGTGTAAAAATATGTCATGGCCAAATGAGACATAAAAATACCTCACTATCATGAGGTGGTCTCTTAAATCTAGGTCAATATGCATAACAAATAAAATAAAAATAAACGACACCATCCGTTGTTGCACCCAAGTTTTCTTAGACGCGCAGTTTAATAATATACATAAATAAGAAAATAAATGGTGGAAATAAATCATGCAGATATGAATGTAAATAAACAGTAGTAGTGGCAAGGTATACTTACCTGGCAAGCAATTTGTGAAGTATAGGCGTGCAGACGTCAAGTATAAGGGATCAGAAACTATAGGCTTCGAATGAACGTCTTTGGATGCTGAAATAAATATCACCAACGTCTCCAGAATCAGCGATATAGTCAAAAAACTCTACCCTTTCGTCCAATTTGAACACAGGAACAAAACGGTAATTTTGGGCCAAAACTGGGTCCACATGTGGGCCACTTTGCATCAAAATGTGTGCTAGGGATAAAGGTCTTTAAATAGGATAAATTATAGGTCAAACAAATTCTAAAAAACAATACGAACTCAATGGTATGTCCAATTTTTGTTTCTGGTAGGCCGATCACAAATTCGCCCGTCAAATCAAACCGTGGGGCCCGCGAATAGGCAGTTCGGTCAACTGTCTCGAAATAGCATGAAACTTGGGTCACAGGACCAGCGTGATACTTAGAATCCAATAGAATAAGTTTTGTTGTATTCCGATGAGCGTACACAAAGTAGGGTGGTTATTTACAAAAATTGTGATACGAGAACTTTTAGCGGATACAGGTTGATTTTGGCGCGTACACACGTCCGAATCAACTTCCGCGAAAGCCTGCACGTCAGGATATACCATACGCTCCTTTTGATACAATTGGTACATGATGTGGTGGTCCCGTTTGGAAAAAGTAGGGTGGTTATTTACAAAATTTTAGTTTTGAAAAACCAAGTTTTTTATCGTTTTGGAATCAGAATAATTTGACAAATAAAATAAAATAATTAAAACTAAAAATAGAGTTTTGATCTTGTATCGGTTGTCTAAAAGTTATTTCAGGTAGATTTTTACATTCCTTGATGTACGATCCAAAAAATGACCTCCAAAACCACTCCTTGGGACAGTTTCTGTACCCAGAAATTTGTTATTTTTATTGATTTTGGAACTCGAATTTCTTAGCGTATCTCGCAAATTAACAAAATCCACTTGATGGATTTGAAGAGGGTTAGGTTGTCTACTCGTAGGATTTTTTTGGTTCGAAAAACCGTCGAACGAGGCGGAAGAAAAGCGACGAGAAATATGGGTACCTGGGTTGTTCGCCTCTGTGAACTGTTGTTACTGTCGTAGCGTTGCACGTGGCTCGGGGCGACCGGCCGACAGTCGGCGATGGCGCTCAGGGTCGGGGTGCAGTGGAGTGGAGGAGTTGAGAAGATGTTAGGGTTTGATTTTTAGGTGCGTATATAGGAGAAGTGGGGAGGGGGGGTCATTAGTCATGGTTAGGGGCTTTCCGCGGCTTCTGTGCGGGTAGGAATAAGACTTCGTTTCTTTCTTTTTTTCTTCTTTTTCTTTTATTTTCTTATCTTTTCTTTTATTTCTATTATTTATATATTCATATATATACCCATATATATACCCATATATATATATATATATATATATATATATATATATATATATATATATATATATATATATATATATATATATATATATATATATTAGGGTAAAATTTTGATAAAATATTTAATAAATTAATTCTAGAAATTTTATAACAATGTAACAATTAATGTACACTTCAATATATATATATATATATATATATATATATATATATATATATATATATATATATATATATATATATATATATTAACAGTTATATACCTATATATTTATATATATATTTGAAAATATATAAAGATGCAAAAAGATGCATTTACCCAACTAAATTCCAGCAAATTTAGAATACTTCAATAAATAATTGTACACTCAAGAATATTTTTTTGAAAATATATGAAGCTACTATATTACAAATACTAAATAATTCAAGAAATCTTATTATCTAATTAGCTAGGTAATAACCAAAAATCCAATAATTACACAAATAAGATAAAATAATTTAAATTATAAAATTTAAAATTAAGGGGGTTTACACCCTGGGGAGCCCTCAACTTCCTTACCCTCGACGGCCAAGTCCTTCAGCGCGTGGATAGAGTCAGCCACTTCCTGTCTGGACCGCGGTGCCCGAACATAAACTCTATTAGACTCCTTCGGCTCCGAAAAGAGGTGGCGAGTCCAAGTCGTAATGTGAGGAGATTATCCCTCAGTAGACTTCTTCTTCTTCAAAGATTTCTGGCATATGTCGTGATTGCATAACAACTCTTGGTACACCTTCAAGATCTCGGGGTCCTCTGCTTCCAATTCTCTGAGCTTTTCATTACTCGGGGTATACTCTTCATAGGGTTCATCGCCCCAAGGGAGTTTTGAGACGGCATGCATATCATGTAAAGTCAGTCCCATCTCACCGCCGGACGTGAAGAAGGTCCCCGTACGAAGGTTGTACAGCTCCATCAGGGCGACAAACAGAGGGTGGTTCACCTCCAAACCATAACAAGTACTCCTAACGGCAAAAAAAAATCGGTGGCTCTGAGTTTTCGCTCGTATTCTTCAAGATCCACTGGGTCAGGCGGCACCATGAGGCGTTGTAATGCGCCCGGCTAAGAGCCCACAACTGTCTGGTGGGGTAGGTTCCCTTCTTAGCAACTTGGTGGAGGAAGGTGCCCGTCGCATATACGCTGAGATTCGGCCTCAGTTCACTGTCGACGAGACCAGGCTTCAGTCCTAGCAAGGAGTACGAAGGTGACAGAGGTAGGTGAAGTTTCATTCCATCCGTCGTGGGCCCATCATCACCTTCATGTCTGACAGAGGCAGGTGACGTTCGAAAGAAGGAAAAGGTATCTTCGTCCCGCGGAAGGTAAAAGACCAGTTCTCCCTAGTCGTCCCCACCTTGGACTAGGAAGGCTCCAGCACGTCACCGAACATGAAGTACAGCTTATTGAAGAAATTATTCCCGTCTTTAGCAGGGATCTCCCCCGAGTTGATTTGACTCAACAAGAAAGAGGGAGTCTGCTCTACGATCTTTTATTGTCGCTCGGGCGGGAGATCTTTGTCAAATTATTTTTGGATGGCTATAGTAAGGTCCCCAAGATTCATGTTCAAGGGTAGCGGGCGGTGCCCGAGGACCAGTTCGCCAGAAGGAGTGGCGGACAAAGTCACTACAGAAACCACAAAGACGTTAGATCAGAGTAAAGTTCTAAAAGTGATGTGCTCATGTGTCCACGCCAAACATGCGGCCTAGGAATCCATGCAGCCTAAGGACGTATGCGGCCGAGTCAACCATGCGACCCAGGCACACATGCGGCCGAGTCATCCATGCATCAATGAATAGTTGGCGCATAGACACATCCATGCATCCAACCGTGCACATGTGTCTATGTATTCCAAAATCTGAATGTCTTCTCCAGAAAACCTATCCTTGATCGGCAACTGAACGTCGGCGGGGGGCGAAAGGTCTGTTGCGGCGGAATGACCCTTCCCTCTGCTCGTGATCTTCCCCTTGCCCTTAGGAGCTTTCTTAGCGGCGACGACGACAGAGGAAGCAACCTTGGGAGCCATGGAAACAATAAGAAAGAGGAAAGAGAAAAGAGAGTTTGGAGTAAAAAGACCTCTCTTTCTCTTCCCCCATATATATAGGGGGGACTATGTGGCAACGGATGACGACTGCGACTGTTCGAATCCCAATCTGCGATCTGCCTCGATCCACTTAGTGACAATGGTTAGCAGGAACTCCTCGTAGGTTGAGCCTCTTTATCCACTAACAGTGCAAAATTCTCAAAGATCCGTACGAAGATCAAAATAAATCTTCTTATTTAATGATCGGACAGCCTGTCAGAGACAACTATGCGACAATGCGACTATACGACATGCCCTATATATGCGGCCAATAGCGTTTGTGCATGCTTCTTTCAAAGTATTCCAAAGTTATCATTTTAAAAACTTTGAAGGGGGTCTTGTAGAAGCATAAAAAATTATACATGCCGCATAAAGGTCATGCCCCCTAACCAGAACAACCAAGCCGCAGAAAAGCCATATGCGGCCTGATCAACCAAGTCGTAGAGAAGCCGCATAGTATGCCACATGCGGCCTGAACAATCAAGTCACAGAGAATCCACATGAGGCCTGATCAACCAAGTCGCTAAGAAGCCGCAGAGTATACTATATGCAGCCTGAAAGACCATAGAATAGGGAAGCCGCATAAAACCCTCCTAACACAGATTCTGATGTTTGTCAGAAGCTCTGACTTATCACTCATCACTCTAAGATACTCCGAGACTCGTGAAGACAATGGTTCAGGAAAATACAATAAGTTACAATAATACATTAATTGCTTTGACAAACGTACCATGCCACGTATCCTACGTATGCGGTTACAAGACCCATGCGGCCTCGTCACCATGCAGCTTAAGTGTCCATTCAACCGAAGCCCGACGAGAGCTGGCATGCGACCACAACACCATGCGGCTTAAGTGTCCATTCGACCAAAGCCCGACCAGAGCTCGCATGCGGCCACAACACCATGCGGCTTAAGTGTCCATTCGACCAAGGCCCAACGAGAGCGCGTATGCGGCTACTATGCCAAGCGACCACAGAAAGACACATGCGACCAAGTTGTTGTGCTGCCTCCAACTCACAAGATCATTTTGTTACAACTGCAAAGATCTTTGCATAGTTGATGCTGACTACGTGTCCAGCTGACCAAGTTATGTACACAACGGGTTAAAAATAACCCCGAGATCTTTTCAACAGCATATCTCAACCAAGACCACGCGACAATATGCCTATGGCATGCGGCCATAGTTGCAATTGTATTCTGTTGAAAGTGCCTTATGCGGCCACCAAACAGAGGCATATGTGGCATCCTTAGTCCATCAGCACGATGGCTATAAATAGGAGCAACTTGAACATTCTAAGGGAGCTTTTTTCTTTTGCTTCAGAGAGAGAGCATACCACCCCCGGCCAATACAGAGAGAGAGCATACTGAGAAGAGTAAAGAGAGAATGTAAGCTTCTTTACCCTGCATCGGATTGTAAACCCCCTCACCCAAAATAGATATTCTGTGTATATTTTATATTATTATATTTATTATAGATGTTGAATTTCTTTAGAGTATTCTCTTAGTTAATTAGAAAATAAATTTCTTGATATATTTAATTATATAAATATTTAATCAGAATTATTTTTAGGCTATTTTAGATTTTGGAGATTTTTTTTAGAATTTTTGGTAATTAAAACATAGAAAACATAAATTTTTAGGACTTCCATGATTTACTATGAGACCATACTTGAATGTTGTTACTACCAAACATTTATTTTAGAGTTAAAATATTTAAATATATTTTTTTGTAATTTATTTAGAATTGTAAGTAATTATTGGATTTTTGAAATTATTGAGGATTTATTTGGATATATAAAGTCTTAATATTAGATAAGATGCTAATTTAGTGTTAATAGATATTAATAAGATTATATATAAATTATTTGTATTATCTTTAATTCTATTTAAGATTATAAATTATTGAGATAAACTTAAACTCTATTTTAAATTAATTCAAATCCTGAGCCTACTAGGAAAACAACTTCATGCATATCCTATCCTTATTTAAACTGATCCTAATCATATCCAAATTAGCCAATCCTAGTCTTATTCAATTAAACAATCTTCACCATTATAAATACCTATTAGACTTATGGAATAAACTCATCTTTCATATTTTTTTATCCCCAAACTCCTCTCTGTTTTGTCCAAAAATAGTCAAAATTTGTCATAAATTCAGTCTCATTTTCTAGTAGTTATGACGACTTAAAAAGACGATATCTCCTAGCTCCGGACTCCAAACGCGCTCCAGTTTTTTTTGTTAGAATCATATCAAGGTTAGTTTTCTGAATATATAAATTATTTCAGTAATTTAAAAACCTATTTTTCCAGAATATTCCGAAAGTGCCAGTTGTCCGAAATTAGATGCATTTTCGTATTTTTGAAATTTTGGGAGATCCCGAACTCAAAATTATGAACCGTTTGAAGTTTCAAAAATCTGAAATGATGAACTTCCAGAAAAGTATTTTTTTAGAATTTAAAATATAATTTTATTCTACTGTAAAATTCGTGCAACGTAGACGTAAATAGGAAACCACCAAAAACTGTCATCTGTGTGCCCTTGTAGTCGTAACTCTTTACCGACTTATGATTTTATGAAACTGTTAATTCCAGCGTTCATGTAGCGATGAAATCTATAAGATTCCATACACAAATCCAAGATTTGAGTTGGTTGACTTTTTGGTCAACGGATTGCCTCGATTTGCGTACCATGGATCACAAATCCGTAAAGTTGACTTTTTTTGGACCAAAATTAGGATTTAATAATAAAATAAGATTATAATAAGATTAAAATACTATTTTAGGTTATTTTATTCAGAATTAAAATAGATTAAAATGGAGGAACCTATTCACCCACTTTTGTAACCTAACTTGTTTAATTTATGTGACGGGTAGATCGGACGACGCCTTGAGTTGGGACTTCATTCTTTTTCAGAGCAGGCAAGTATACCTTACCCTTGTTATACTGTTTAAATTCAGTTATATATTTAGTTGCATGTTTATTATTTTAGATGATATAACTGTGCGCATCCGAGAGAGACTCGGGTGCAGTCAACGGAGGCGTTGACGTTAGGATTTATGTCTGACCTAGTATCTAGTAGACCCACCTAAAGTTGTGGAGTTATCGGTATAACTCCCCAGGCCTTGACACATTTTTACACGAGTTGTGAGTCTCATGTAGGATACGGACTTGCGTATGTGGTTGGCCACCTGTACGTGTAGGTCGTGCGACGGTTAGGAATAACTGCTAATAGTGATGCATATTAGAAGACTTAGCAGTTATTAGTAGGCAGAGCATAGACTACCGTGGTACTATGGTCCAATCCTTGTCCTTGTTTGGTTGTAAGGTTGGGCTATTGTTCTAATGATAGATTATGATCCAGAGTTACGACGCCTCGGCTTAGTGGCTGAAGCTTGTTGTGGATACAACATGCATAGATCATTGGGCGAGGAGGACGACTAGTAGGCGTATGGGACACCCACCTCCTTTATACAGATACCGCACTCGACGGAGTAATACAGACGTTATTATTTATACAGATACCACGTTCCCTAGAGTGTTGGACGTTACTTGGTGATTTTACAGATAGCTCATTCTTCGAAATAATGGACGTTACAAATACCACACTCTAGAGAACGTTGGATGTTATTATATTCCTGGCCCGTGTTATAGGGGGCATATATGGCATATACTAGCCAGTTGTCACGATTGGTGAATTATGTCAGCATATGTCTAGCCTACACTTTTCCATACTCTCAAAGTTGTCCTCAAGTTGCATTTTACTTAGATGGTTAGGTCACCCCGGAGTTATTTATTCAGTATTTACTTTATGGCATGCTTTTATGTATCTTGTTATGTCCCTCTGAGGACATGTTCCCTTTCCAGGTATATTGTTCATGAGTATTGCAGGAGCGCAAATCCGGACTGGCTACTTATATTGCGAGAGGTCTTCTCTTCGAGCCTCGTGATTGCTAGAGGTTGTACTTATATTGTATATATCTTGTTTATTCTATATTCTAGTTCGGTAGTGGATTTATTTTCATCCGACTACCATCATTAGATACTTCATATTGATATCTAGTTCATAGATACTAGTCATTTATTTATATATAATTTATGTGGATGAGATTTAGTTATGCTCTGAGATATATATGTTTACCACTTGTGAATTATTATTCATATTACAACGTACGTGTGTTATGGTTTCCATATATTGGAGTTCCATATTCATACGGCTGGCATGCTTACGTGTGATAGTCCTACGTATTTTGGGACTGGGGCATGACACGGATCATCCATGGAATAAAGAAGACGCCATAGCACTCCTTGTCCATTATCACACCCAAAATTAAAAAATATTATACTTAGACTATATGTCCAGGACCTCTTTGTACTTTTTTTCGTTTTATTACTTAAACCAAGCTCTTTTAGAACTTTTCAAATTTAATGGCGAACAGTAATTGCATGTCCTTTCCGTTTTGCTGTAAGACAGAATCCAAACCCTTCCCTGAAGCATCACTATATATAGTGAATACACCTGATCCTAATGGCAATGTCAACACTGGAGCTGTCGTTAACCTCTTCTTCATCTCCTCGAAAGCGGCCTAATTCTTCTCTGTGCAGACAAACTCTACATCCTTACTGGTCAGCCTAGTCATCGGTTCTATAATCCTGGAGAAATCTTGTACAAACCTCCGGTAATAACCTGCTAGCCCCAGAAAGCTCCTGATCTTTGCCACTGAACTCGGAGTAGCCCATGACCCCACTGCTGAAATCTTCTTCAAGTCTACTGAGATCTCATCTCCTATAATAACATGACCAAGGAATTCAACCTTTTCAAGGAAGAACTCATACTTCAAAAGCTTACCATAAAGCTTCTCCTTCCTGAGAGTCTCCAGAACTATCCTCAGATGCTCCTTATGCTCCTCCGGGGGCTTCGAATACACCAGAATATCATCAATAAATATCACCATAAACTTATCAAGATACTATTGGAATACCTTGTTTATCAGATTCATGAATACCACCGGGGCATTGGTCGATCCAAACGGCATCACCATGAACTCAAACTGGTCATACCGAGTGCGAAAAGCTATCTTTGGAATATCCTCCTTCTTCACTTTCACCTGGTAATAACCCAACCTCAAGTCTATCTTCGAAAATATCTTCGCTCCACTCAACTGATTGAAGATATCATCAATCCTCGACAGTGGAAATTTATTCTTAATAAGGAGGTTGTTAAGAGCTCGTAGTCTATACACATGCGTACCGACCCATCCTTCTTCGGTACAAAGAATACCGGAGCACCCCATGGTGATGAACTGGAACGAATAAAGCCCTTGTCCTGTAACTCATTTACCTGCTTTTTCAACTCTACCACTTCGTTATTGTTGACTCTATAGACGTGCTGAGATATCGGCTCTACGTCTGGCACCAAATCTATAGAGAACTCAACATCTCGGTCTGATGGCAAACCTGGCAACTCCTCCAAAAAAACATCTATGAACTCTTCTATCAACGGATGTGACAACTCTTTCTCTTCCAATATGGCTCTACAGATGGCATCCTCGCTCTGCTCTGCTGCTCCTCTACCAATCTCAAACTCTGGCTCTCTTTGCGGTCAAAACAAAATTCTGCCTCTATAACAATCTATACTAGCATATTTCCTACTCAACCAATCCATCCCGAGTAGAATATCGTAGCTCGGAAGTGACATTACAAGTAAGTACGCACTCAACTCCCAGCCTCCTAGTATAACTCTCTGATCCTTGTAAACATCACTGACCAGGATAATGCCTCCCCCAGTCATGATCTTGCAAGTCCTAGCCAAAGGTTCATACTCTAATCCATGCTTAAGAGCAAAAGATACAGATACAAAAGAATGGGAAGCACCAGAATTAAATAAAGCATAAGCTGGAATAGAATCAAGGAGAACTAAACATGATATCAAATCTCTGACTGGATCCTCCTTCTCCTCAACTGTCATGATAAAAGCTCGCCCTCGCGGTGCACCTCTCTGTTACTGCTGGTGTTAGACAAAATACTGCTGATGAGTCTGTAAAGGAGGTTCCCTCTGATGCCCTGCAGGTGGCCTCGCTGGTGTTGTTTGTGCCAGTACTACTTTCTGGCCTGCTCGAACTAGAGCCACTAGACCTTCCATGTATGTCCAATCTTCTCACAGTATGTACACTGTGGGGCCTGCTGTGCTGGTCTTGGGGCCAGGTATGTCTGTTGTGCGGGTGCTCAAAATGGTGCATGAAACTGATGTCTCTGTTGCTAGAAGGTCCTTTGCTACTAAAAGTGGGGTTATTTGGCTGGACCCGCACTAATCATAGCTCCTCCTGATGTGTCTCGCATCCTATTGGATTTGAGCTCCAAGTCATCCTCTGTTAAATGTGCATCCATCAGGATATCATCAAATATCGATGTACGATGTCCTCTAGTGAGAGATTTGATCTCCCTGATCAAATCCTTTCGAAACTTTCAGGCCTTCCCTAGAGGATTCTGTCCCTCTACAAATCTGCCTAGTTTGCATAACTCCGTTACGTACTCATCTGCCGTTATGTTCCCCTGGACAAGATCTAGGAACTAGCTCTCTAGAGCACTCAGAGTCACATATAGAAAGAACTTATCCTTAAAAAGCCCTTTGAAAGCTTTCCACGTCAGTCCTGGCACCGCGATCCTCGGGTATGTGCAACGTAGACGTAAATAGGAAACCACCGAAAACCGTCATCTATGCACCCTTGTGGCCATAACTCTTTACCGACTTATGATTTTATGAAACTGTCGATTCCAGCATTCATGTAGCGTTGAAATCTATATGATTCCACACACAAATTCAAGATTTGAGTTGGTTGACTTTTTGGTCAACGGATTGCCTCGATTTGCGTATCATGGATCACAAATCCGTAAAGTTGACTTTCTTTGGACCAAAATTAGGATTTAATAATAAAATAAGATTAAAATACTATTTTAGGTTATTTATTTAGAATTAAAAATTAAATAAAATGGAGGAACCTATTCACCCACTTTTGTAACCTAACTTGTTTAATTTATGTGACGGGTAGATCGGAAGACGTCTTGAGTTGTGACTTCATCCTTTTTCAGAGAAGGCTAGTATACCTTGCCATTGTACTATTATTTATATTTCATATGTTGCATGCATCTTTATTTTCTATCTTTAGTTCATATATTTTAACTATTATATAAAATGCACGCGACGGTGTCGTCGCGATATGTTTTTATTATGTATATGCATTGACCTTGTTTATGAGACTATCCCATTATCATGTAGCATTATTAGGTTCATTGGCCATGACTGTCATGACCCGCACCCGGTTTAGGGGCACGAGTGCGTGGGTACGTCCAGCCTACGCCGCAGCATCGGCGGTAGAACGCTGTCTAGGTCAAGTACTATCTAAATAATCTCACACTAGTATCCAACTCCATAAGGAGACTCGGATTATGCTAAAAATATTAACAACATACTCAATCACAACTGCAGCACGATAGGAATTTGAAGGAATAAAAGAATACAACACAAGCCCAACATAATCATACCTGCAATCAGTAACATCCAATCCCCCAAGTGTGCTGGAAACCAGTCTACTAAGGTCACGGTCTGGAAAAATATTTTCCAGTCAGGAAGGAGCAAAGTACATCTCTAAATAGCAGTTCTATATAAATGACATAAACTATGTAGCAGTTCTAGATGGAAACATACCAGATGCATGTATAAGTACGAGAAATGTACAATGAGAGAAATACTGGAAATACTGTAAGTAAATACAGGAAAAGAAACATTATGTCCATGAGCAAGAATTCTATGACTAAGTGTGTGAGTACTAGCTTTAACATGTGATCGGCTTGGGAACTTGATCAGGCTGGTTACATGTGATTAGCTATGATTCATGGAAGGTCAGGCTAACCGTTGGTTAGCTATGATGCATGGAGAGGTCAGGCTAATCACACGTAACAGCTATGAGGCATGGAGATGGTCAGGCCGCACCCGACGTGAGATGTGGGGTGAGCTATGATGCATGGATAGTTGGGTATGATCACATATCTACACTAAAGTACTCCCCAAACCCCCGACTGGTATAGTAGATCCAATCATGGTACGCTATGGCACGGGATTCCCTAAGAAGGTAGCAAATCTCCCCGGGAATCAGTGTCTGTACATGCACAAGATAACAAGGAAAACAAGTCTCGTATAAGCTACACCATGAATAAGGAATAACATCTCATGACGAGATCCGTGTATACCAATCCGTGTAACCATCGTGTCAAGATCATGGATATTTACACTAGATACAGTGAACATAGGAGATATCATAAATTAGAAACTAATCAGAGAATGTACTCGCCTTGGGTCCTTAGCTGGTAAAACCAATGTCCTGTTCCAGAGTATCCCCTGGGTAAACCAACAGTCCTATAAACATAACACAAGCAAACCACATTTGCATCAGATGCTACACTAACACAGTCAAAAATACTGGTCTCAGGGGCTCTGCCAGACATGGCTCTAGTCGACTAGGGTCATCTAGTAGGGCTACGTATATAATACACATTACACTTATTATACTTACAATATTTATGCATGCACCAATTTAATGTATTTACAATATATATATATACCAAATCAATTACATACACTGGAATGCGTATTTACGTATATAAATCGTTTCGAAATTATTTTGAACAATAATTTCAAATAAAAGTTTATTTATAAAAACTAGAATTTATGTAAAAGCCATCATATTTATATATCTCTAGTTATTTCAGTTACCAGTCCAAATAACCAATTTATCTTATTTTTATTATTAAAACTATATTTTTAATTAATTATAAAAACCCCAAAATTATTATATGTTTGCATAATCAAAAACCCTTTTAAATATTACATAACTAAATTTACACATACTAAATAGCTAATTTCATACATTAAAACAATAAAACTAATTATGTTATATTTACTAAACAAATTCCATGAATTTACTAGACTAACACATTAATTAAACTAATTATAACTAACTAATTAATAAAATTAACTAATTATATGAAATAAACTAATTCATATAAAATAACTAATTAATATAAAATAAACTAATCCATATAAAATAAACTAATTATATAAATTAACTAATTATATATACTAAACTGATTATATAATTTTAATAAAAATAATTAACCAATATAAATAACTAATTGATTAATTAATTACTAATTATATAATTAACTACTAATTATATAATTAATTAATTAACTTAAACTAATATATTAACTATTAATTACTAATTACTTCTCAAATCACAGACTGAAAAGAAAGGAAAAGGGAAAGGGGAGAAGAGTCTCACGAGGGCTTCTCCGGCGAGGTCGGCCGGCCGGGCGTCGTCAGTCGACGTCCGTCTCGGCGGCGGTCTCCGAGCTCGACGCGGCAGCGGTTCGAGGAGGCGGGCTCGGCGGATCTCGGTTCGAGGGGCGGTCGGCTCAGCGCTCGGGGAGGCGGTCTGTTCGAGGGCAGCGGCGCTGGGTTCGAGGAAGCGGGTTCTTCGAGGCGGCGGCGGCTTCGATCTCGGCGGTGGCGGTTCTCTGGAGCAGCGGCGGTCGACGACTCAGCGGCGGTGGCGGTTCTCGGGAGCAGCGGCGCTGAGTTCGACGACGCGGCGGCGGGATCTCGACGACGGCGGGTGTGCGTCTCGGGCGACGGCGTTCTGTCTGAGGAGGCGGCTTCGTCCCAGCGGCCACGGCGAGGCTCGGCTACAGCGGTGGAGATCTCGGCGGATCTGGGCGGCCACGGTGAGGCTCGGCTATAGCGGTGGAGATCTCGGCGGATCTGGGCGGCCACGGCGATCGCCGGGGTTAGGTTAGGGTTAGGTTATTTCCTGTGTCGATTGATTTGGGGTTGGTGGGGAAGTGTCGGACACAACAGATGGTCGCTCTGTAGATGTTCTGTGATCATGCCCCTGTGTCGGACACGACGAGGAATGATGTATGTGGTAATGGGTGTCTGCTGTGGTGGGGGTGGATGTGTCCGGGTGTGTCGGACACGGAAATCAGGTTGTAATATTGTAACCGGACACAGGAAATGAATGGAGACTGTGGGACACCCGGGGTCGGACCCGAGGCCATCACGGCTGACACGGATGCTGGACACACGAACACGAGCACACAAAATGGTGGTGGCTTTGGCTTGTGGAAATTTGTGGGGGCTAGCCAATAAATTGAAAATTAGGGTTTCTGGGGAATTGTGAGAATGAGAACTTAAATAGGGAGAAGGGTGTGGGATAAAGGGTTGCGGGTTGGCCCAATAATGAATGGCCCAGAATCATACATGAATAAATTCATGTGGGAGAAATGAGGGTGTGAAGGCTCGTTAATAGGAAATGGCAATTTGAAAAAATAAAAATAAAGATTATAAATTTCAAAAAAAATGTTTTTAGGAAAGCTAGCAAATTTCCAATTAATATATTTTGCAAAATCTTAGAAAGTATGACATTTATTTATTTACTAGCCCAATAAATAAAAATTTATTTATTTTATGAACTAGTCTTTTAAATAACTATTTAGTTAAAAATAATTTTATGATTCAAGCCAATAAATATTTGAAACTAGAAATATATTTTATTATTATTTATTTATTTTGTAATACATCGTCATTTAGGAAAAATAATTTTTATAAAAGATTTTTAAATTACCTTCTAAAATCAAACATCGTTCAAAATCAAATAAAAATTTTTAAGGAGAATTATTTTATAAACTTGATATTTTAAAATAAATTAAAATCTAATTATTTTGGAAATTGGTAATCGGAGGTTACAAGTCTATCCACCTTAGAAAAATTTTGTCCTCGAAATTTTAGGGATGACTAGGATAGAAAAATTTGTTGTTCATAATGATGAATATATCATTGAAAAAATATTTCTATAAGGAAAATATTTACCAAACAGAAGGAAACATGAAGAAAAAGAAAATATGGTTTAAGACAGGAATGACTTGAAGGAATCATGGCTCGGCCTTGAATCCTCTAGAAGGTTTAGGTTTTGGGAAGTAGATACGATCACAAAACAGATAATTGGAATAATGCACGTTACCTTTTCAAAGTAACTAAACCAAGGAAGACCCAGTATAATGAATGATATAGACATGAAAGTTATAGCTAATTCGAAAGATACGATCGACAATTTGATTTAAGAAACTTAAATACATCCTTCAGAATGTAATCAAGAGACATCTAATCGCCTTTCTTGATTTCTAGGAAAAAGAGTAGTCTTTACTACCATCTGAAAATAATCCTTCCTTTTATCCTCGTTCATTTTACTTTTCTCAATCTTGTGATTCATCATTAACTAATATTTATAAAAGTTTCAAATTCCACAAACTTTATTAGATTAGATCTTAGAATTTCTGAATCAAAAGCCTTATCATCAAATTCGAGTTTGTTTATCTTAACATCAACTATACCTCGATTATTTTCTTCGATTTCAATGTTACTGTCATGGTCAAGATTTTAATTTAAATCACAGCCTCAATATACCATGATCTTACCTTACGACCTTCAATTATATGATCCCATAATCAATTATATTATAATCTTCCTTACCATGAGCTTCATTTCATTCCATATTTCTTTATCCGTATGTATAATGTTTCCGAATTTTGAACTAATATTTTTTTTTTCATCCCCTGAATTTATTATCCCAATGAAAATTTTTACTACTCAAATCCTCAATATTTTAATTGAATTCCAGTCGTATCATAATCTCCTCAAATTTTTGAGTAAATAACTAAATACAAAATTTACTATCCAATCCTTTTAATTGAAATCCAATTAATGCATATTTATAAAACTTAAAAATCTGCATCCCAAAATTTAACTTTAAGCACTCATCAATCATCGAACTCAAATTCAATTGATGCTTATTCCAATCTAACTCCTCATCCCAAGAATTTAATTTGACACTATTCCATTTACGATTTTATTTCCTGCCTTTTTTTTTTTTTTCCTCAATACTCAACGATGCGATGCTTCCAGTATCTTCAATGCAACATTCATACTATATAAAATTTCTATCTTGCAATCAAATAGATAAAATGATAATCTTTCAAATTTTTAATAATCAATTCAATCATATCAAGACCTCCTTAAAATTAATAAACCCTCAAATTTTTGGCTCTGTGAATTTCTTAATTCTCCCTTTAAGTAAATATTTGTCCTCGAATTTCATTCATATCTCGATTTTTATCAATGATCCATCAACTCCGTTATAACAACCCCTAAATTCTTTATTTAATTTAATGCTCATTCACAAATTTAATCCTCTTGTCTCTTTTTGTCAGTCATAACCTCGTCATAGATCTTTGCTATGGTCAAACCCAATGATCATGGTTTAAGAAAACTCTACCTACAGCCATGCAATTTAAGAAAATATAGGTCATGTGTCTTTTGTCATGGTATTTCAGTCGCTGTTAAGGGGGTACTACTAGTTATATTTTAACAAGAAAAATCATGCATGTGAACCACAGTACTAGGAAAATCAATCAATCAATCGAAAGGCGAAAAAGAACATTAGGAAAGAAAAGAAAGAACCTGCTAACATATTACTTGCGGTATCTGCTATCAACCACTTAACTCTAGCACATTCACTAACAAATTCCTATTCATGTACACTGGTACCCATATCAACTAATCATATATTAATATTCATATCTCTCACCTACCAAAAATTAATTCTCAAAATAATCGTCAAGGTTTAACTTCCTGATCAACTTAAAATAAAATGCATATGCCTCCTCAAAATTAGATACTTCACATCGAAATAAAATTTAATCACTTCTAAAATCTTTGTAGCCTTAACTATGTTTAGTGAATCAATTTTTTTAAATCCTCAATATTTTAACAACATAAAATCTCAACTCCTTAAAATTCTGAAAATTTAAAATTCATTTCCACCTTTTAATTTATAACTCCTCAATGTACATATGAGTGCTCACGGTCTCTAATACTCAAGGTGCACTCAATACCTCTATTGTCTAGAACTGTGTACTAAATTCGTACTGCCCGAATCACTTGCACTATTACCTCCAATGATCAAGGTTATCATCAACTGTGTTTTCTTTCATGATTTCAATTTGTGTCAATTGGTATATCATCTAATTATCAACACACAGAGTGCTTACGGTTATTAACGTCATCCTTGACTAATCCTCGATATAGAATCATTAGCACTCTTGGTATTATATCACTAGCTGCATTAATGGATTATCTCATCAAGCTCATTAGACTCATGATCACCTGTATCCTCTGTAACACTCATGTTTCTTTACTCTCATGGGTATGTGTATGGTTCCTCATCTCGATGGTTGTATATGTATTTCCTTCAATCCTTTAAAGCCTTTTAACTAATCCGTGATACGCTTCACAACTTCCATTACTAATCCTGATATTTCTCTACTTATGACATCTTATTAAACCCTTTATACATATACATTTCTTTACCTTTAACATTTCCGATATCAATCATCAAATTGGACATCATGCTCCATAAATCCTTAACACAATTCCCGGATACTTAATCGTTTACATAAATCACTCAATTACATAATCATGATTATCCAGGACGGGTAATTAGCTCTGATACTGACTCTGAGAACTATCACTGATACCCTATACTCTCCTTAGCTCTCAGTCTCTAATGACACTACTCCTAGAATTATTGGTACAAGGTACTATGCTAAGGGCTAACTCTAGATTAAAGCCTACTGCTCACATGTCCAACTAAGAAACACTTACAACTCACTAGCAACACAGTCAAAGCTAATACAAGACACAAACAAAATTACAAGCCACTAATCACCATGCTTAACAAGAAATCCTCAAGGAATAGGAGCTCAAAGACTGAATTGAGGACAGAAGGTATCTTTACTGCTAGTAAAGAAAGAAGCGGTGGAACAAAGTCCTGGAATAACAGAAATAGATAAGTCTTGAGATGATATTTTAAGAACCAATTTAGGATACAACCTGATAATCATACACGTCTGTCTGAAATCATGACACTCAGAATCCTCGCCACGCCAGTAAGCATAGATGCGATAAACGATAGGTTTCGTAACTAAGGTATGCACTCTATAATCATGTCGTCTAGAATCTTCGCCACGCCAACCGGTATGGCTGCGAAAGACTCTAAGCTTCATAACTATAGTATGTACATCCAAGTCAGGTTCCTACGTTCTCGTCACCACAGCTAATATGGCTGCGATAAATTCTAGGTTCCATAACCAAAGTAGACGTTTTACCTTCCTCACTGTCCTCATCAATATATGTCATCAGATGATACCATAAATCCTAGTCCGTAAAAATTCATCTCAATTTGAAATCAACTCAACAACGATACCAGGAATTAAAGTTAACAACTGGTCAACAAGAGTCAAACTCAATAATGATACCAAGATTTTAATTTAATAACTGCTCAACAAGAATCAAGTTCAGTGACAACAAGCGAGAGCGGACGAAATCAAGGAAAAAGATTTAAATTGGAATAAGATTCTCAAGGGGTCGTCCCAGGAATCTCTCAAAAATTTGTGATTGAGTATCCTCTCTCATCCTAGTATCCTATGTCCTATATTCAATAGCAGGCACGTAGTAGTACAACTATGACGTCGCACTACCACAACATCGCACAACTTGCGAAGTCTGACCTGCATGGGCCACCACTAAAACGTGTCACGACCCGCACCCGGTTTAGGGGTACGAGTGCGTGGGTACGTCCAGCCTACGCCGCAGCATCGGCGGTAGAACGCTGTCTAGGTCAAGTACTATCTAAATAATCTCACACTAGTATCCAACTCCATAAGGAGACTCGGATTATGCTAAAAATATTAACAACATACTCAATCACAACTGCAGCACGATAGGAATTTGAAGGAATAAAAGAATACAACACAAGCCCAACATAATCATACCTGCAATCAGTAACATCCAATCCCCCAAGTGTGCTGGAAACCAGTCTACTAAGGTCACGGTCTGGAAAAATATTTTTCAGTCAGGAAGGAGCAAAGTACATCTCTAAATAGCAGTTCTATATAAATGACATAAACTATGTAGCAGTTCTAGATGGAAACATACCAGATGCATGTATAAGTACGAGAAATGTACAATGAGAGAAATACTGGAAATACTGTAAGTAAATGCAGGAAAAGAAACATTATGTCCATGAGCAAGAATTCTATGACTAAGTGTGTGAGTACTAGCTTTAACATGTGATCGGCTTGGGAACTTGATCAGGCTGGTTACATGTGATTAGCTATGATTCATGGAAGGTCAGGCTAACCGTTGGTTAGCTATGATGCATGGAGAGGTCAGGCTAATCACACGTAACAGCTATGAGGCATGGAGATGGTCAGGCCGCACCCGACGTGAGATGTGGGGTGAGCTATGATGCATGGATAGTTGGGTATGATCACATATCTACACTAAAGTACTCCCCAAACCCCCGACTGGTATAGTAGATCCAATCATGGTACGCTATGGCACGGGATTCCCTAAGAAGGTAGCAAATCTCCCCGGGAATCAGTGTCTGTACATGCACAAGATAACAAGGAAAACAAGTCTCGTACAAGCTACACCATGAATAAGGAATAACATCTCATGACGAGATCCGTGTATACCAATCCGTGTAACCATCGTGTCAAGATCATGGATATTTACACTAGATACAGTGAACATAGGAGATATCATAAATTAGAAACTAATCAGAGAATGTACTCGCCTTGGGTCCTTAGCTGGTAAAACCAATGTCCTGTTCCAGAGCATGGGGTGGGGAGAACAACAAGTAAGGCATTTGGGCTCCTGTACGTATCGCCATGACACAGTTGTTACACAAGTGTGAGTCTCATATAGATCACGGACTGCGTGACAGGTCTGGCCTCCTGTACGTATGGGCCGTGCGTTAGGGATAACTGCTAATAGAAACTTTATATGCTAGAAGACTTAGCAGTTATTAGAGGTCCATGGACATAGACTATTGTAGTACGGTGGTCCAATTCTTGTCCTTGTTTGGTTGCAGGATTGGGCCAGGTTACTAAGAATAGGCTATGAACCAAATTGTGTCATGGATGTGACATGCTTAGAGCATGGGGTGGGGAGAACAACAAGTAAGGCATTTGGGCTCCTTTGTACTTTTTTCCTTGTAACCCGTACGTTCCGTCGGAGATGCGCAGTCATGATGACCACTATATATTATATATTATCAGGCGGGCCTCGCGTTCAAAAGATGACGTGCCTTTGTAGGCCCCTGGATCTCCAAGAGAACCATGCCAATCCCATTTTAGCCAGATAGCCCACTTGGTGAAAAGTTGTTCTTAAACTGCATTCACTTAGACGGTTAGGTAACCCCATTGGATATTTATTTCAGTACTTTATCGGCATGCTTTTATGTATCTTGTTATGTCCCTCTGAGGACCTGGCCCCTTCCAGGTGTAGCTGTTCTTGAGTATTCCCAGGAGCACAGATTCGGACGGTTATATATGTTTCGAGGATGTCTTCTCTTTGAGCCCGTGGTCGTTAGCTAGTTTCTTATATTGTGTTTATTGTGTTGCACTTTTCTATTCGAGTTGGTAGTGGATTTGTTTCCATCCAACTATCATCCTTAGATACTTCTTATTGAGATCTAGTTTCATAGATACTAGTTAATTATTTATTTTTGATTTTATGTGGATGAGATTTAGATTGTACCCTGTGACTTGTGATAGATTTATACCACTTGTGGATTTGATATTCATATTACAGCGTACGTATGGGTTTGGTTTCCATATATTGGAGTTGCCATATCCATGCGGCTGGCATGCTTACGTGTCCTAGTCCTACGTATTTTGGGGACTGGGCGTGACATGTTTTTAGTGGTGGCCCATGCAGGTCGAGAGCATATTGTCTCGATTACGTTACTGTACCGAGCAAGCCTGCACCTAGGAATAGAGTATAGGATCTCATCCACAATTGACTATGACTCATTCCTTTCAATCTGTTATATCTAAATAATCGCATCCTGCTTAATTCATGTGTTTTCCTAATAGTTTCTTGAGTATGACATTCTCCTAGAATATAGAAATCCTTGTTGTAGATGATAATTAGGATAACACACCTATTAAGAATACGACTATAGTATTGACACATCATTAAATTAGAATACCTAATGAACCCTAGCGTCCCTTATCTATAGATTGGTTTACCATTACCCCTTGATGTATTTATGAAGACTTGAGAGTAGTATAAACACTACTAGGATTAGTTAGAAGTTTTACCATAATGTTTGACCCTAGTATTGAGGAACCAATAGAAAACCAAAATTGAATATTAGGACTGAACCTAACCTTCATAGTTAGATAGTATTAAAGAACTACAAACTTAGATCATTGTCTTATTATTAGTAGACAGCACCTTAGGAAGCCTAGAGGAATGTAATTAATACTTTTCCTTGATCATACCTCGAACATAGAAACTAGCATACCACTCCCCCTTAGAAAACAATGATGCTATCTAGAGCCCTCTATTTTAATTTCATATATTGTTCCTCTGCGACCTTAACGTTCGTTAATTGCACGACGACTAAATTATGTTCTTCTTTTTTTTATCTTTCAACTCGTGCCACCTGACACCTCTGATTATAGACCAAGTGATTTTATTCTACGTTAGGATATATAGCTTGCTAGGATTTTGGTTGTTACTCTTGAATTTTGAATTATGTGATTGGTAATTAAAACTTGACAGTTTAAGTTATTCTTGTAGATTACAACCTGATGATTATCCCTTAGTTTTCAAATTGTGTAACATGTACCCTCACCTCGATATGAGTTATATCCCCTTTTCCCTTGAAGGCCAGTAACCTTCCATTCTTACTATTGACGCTTGCTCTATAAGCACTATGACTAAGACTTAAGACGACCATGACCTATGTAATGTAAGAGGATACCCTAATGAGTACCAAGATATTTTCTCGTAAACCCCAATAAGAGCTTCTGCTTTAATTACAAGTGCAAAGTTATTTTGTAGAAACCCCTTAAGACTGTCCCAATATTAGGTTAATTGTTATAAGTTGGGTAGTATACCTCACAACATAGTATCACATAGTCTTTTGACATATTATTAAAGTATAACTGAACGACATTAACTGTATGCTAGCTTAAGACGACAGTGTTTATTCAGACTGTAGAACTTAGAGGCTATACCCTACTTTGTCGACTATCGACTTAGACAAGGAATTAGTATGACAACTGTAGAGATTATAGAGTCTTATCTTTTTGTGAACTTGAATTGTTATGTACCTTCTTTTATCATAATCCAATGTTTTTATATTTGCTGTACTACCTTGACTTATGCTGCTATTATAGTCTAGTTTTTGCAAGCTTATTCTTTATCGAGCTTGTTCATGACATATATATTATTGGGGGGCCCACAATAATATATTTCAGAATCAGTGTATTAGGGTCTAGCTAACCTTAGTGCGCTTGGTTCGTCCTTCGCATAACTACTTTACATGGATTGAGATATATAGTGATTAGTAGACGAATATACTTGCCCTCTAGATATGTCTGAGCGTATCGTATCGGTTACATAACTCTACTAATACGAGCATGCGAACAAAGAATTACCAAAATAGGATTTCAATCCACAACTGCCCTGACAATTCCCATTTGAATTCTTTAAACGCCTTGATTCCCATACTTCTATTTCTATTACCCTTACTTTGAACTCTTCATCATTGTTTTTCGTCTTCCCTTATTTCGGAAAGACGAAACCTCGTGCTTGGTATAAGTTTGATATACAGATAGTACTAGAGGTACACATAGGCCAATCGCATTATTTGGTGACTGTCTTTTATAATTGATTAAGGGCCTATCATATAGGATATAATCGGTGTTAAAGTTTTGAGGATTGAATGACATGAGTAAATAAATTAAGGAAAATTTTCTTAAAGTGTATAGCCTTATATGATAGATGGATAAATTCTAAGTTGGGTAGAAGTCGTATTGTTAATTTGAGGTTAAATTCTTTCAGATTGTGATCAAGTAGGATTAGATGGAGAGATTAAGTCATTTTTTTAAATATAAAGAATTTTAGAAGAAGGAGTTAGATGATGAGTACTTAATGAATTTTGAAACCTTGATGCGTCGGACCAAATATTTATACTTTAAGTACATGATTTAAATTTTGAATATTGAAGGTAAATCATCAATTTGAATTTTGAGGATAAATATAGAACTTCAGACTTTAACATTGGTGGATTAAAATTAAATTTTTTTTTACAATTTAATGATTTGAATTAAGAGTTAAAATTTGATTGCTGGATTACGTATTTGAAATATTGAGGATGTGAATTGAATTTAAAATTTTGAAGGGTACAAAAATTATAAGTGAAAATAGGAATAATATTGGACTAGAATTATTTTTTAGAGGAGATTATGATAGTTGGAGATCGTGAGGTAAAATTTATATGCATATTTAAATCTTGAAGATGTTATATGAATTTAATTTAAATTTGGATGTTGATGATTTAAAAATCGAGAATAGATTACGACTGGTTGAATTTTGATTTAAATAATGGTTAATTTAATTTTGAAAGTGATTGCGATGGATTTGAATAAATTTTAAATTTTTAGAAGAAATTGCGATTGACTTGCTTATGTGAATGATTTATCAAACCATGCCTTATTTTTAATTTTGAGAAAGAAATTCTTTTAAGTTGGGTAGATTGTAAACTCCCTCACCCAAAATAGGTATTTTATGTATATTTTATATTATTATATTTATTATAGATGTTGAATTTCTTTAGAGTATTCTCTTAGTTAATTAGAAAATAAATTTCTTGATATATTTACTTATATAAATATTTATTTAGAATTATTTTAGATTATTTTAAATTTTGGAGATTTTCTAGAATTTTTGGTAATTAAAACTTAGAAAACATAAATTTTTAAGACTTTCATGATTTACTATGAGACCATACTTGAATGTTGTTACTACCAAATATTTATTTTAGAGTTAAAATATTTAAATATATTTTTTTGTAATTTATTTAGAATTTTAAGTAATTATTGGATTTTTGGAATTATTGAGGATTTATTTGGATATATAAAGTCTTAATATTAGATGGATGCTAATTTAGTGTTAATAGATATTAATAAGATTATATATAAATTATTTGTATTATCTTTAATTCTATTTAAGATTATAAGTTATTGAGATGAACTCAAACTCTATTTTAAATTAATTCAAATCCTTAGCCTACTAGAAAAACAACTTCATGCTTATCCTATCCTTATTTAAACTGATCCTAATCATATCCAAATTAGCCAATCCTAGTCTTATTCAATTAAACAATCTTCACCATTATAAATACCTACTAGACTTATGGAATAAACTTATCTTTCATATTTTTTTATCCCAAACTCCTCTCTTTTTCGTCCAAAAATAGTCAAAATTCGTCATAAATTCAGCCTCATTTTCTAGTAGTTATGACGACTTAAAAAGACGATATCTCCTAGCTCCGGACTCCAAACGCGCTCAAGTTTTTTTTGTTAGAATCATATCAAGGTTATTTTTTGAATATATAAAATATCTTAGTAATTTCAGAACCTATTTTTCCAGAATATTCTGAAAGTGCCAGTTGTCCGAAATCAGACGCGTTTTCGTATTTTTGAGATTTTGGGAGATCCTGAACTCGGAATTACGAACCATTTGAAGTTTCGGAAAGCTGACATGATGAACTTCCAGAAAAGTATTTTTTCCAGAATTTAAAATATAAATTCTCTTCGAGCCCATGGTCGTTAGCTGGTATTCTTATATTGTGTTTATTGTGTTGTACTTTTCTATTCGAGTTGGTAGTGAATTTGTTTCCATCCAACTATCATCCTTAGATACTTCTTATTGAGATCTAGTTTCATAGATACTGGTTAATTATTTGTATTTGATTTTATGTGGATGAGATTTAGATTGTACCCTGTGACTTGTGATAGATTTATACCACTTGTGGATTTGATATTCATATTACAGCATACGTATGGGTTTGGTTTCCATATATTGGAGTTGTCATATCCATGCGGCTGGCATGCTTACGTGTCCTAGTCCTACGTATTTTTGGGACTGGGCGTGACATCTAGTAACATCTCCGTGTTGGCGACCCAATCGGAGATCTGTTCTGCAGCTCATTTTCTGAGAAAGTATCTGGTCCTATCTGTCGGAACCATCTAACAGTGCCACCTGTCTGGGCTGGTGGAGGTACTGGTATGGTTGCTGCGACAGCTGTCCTCTCTAGTACCATCATCAGACTCTGTCTCAATGTCTCTGTCTGATGCCATTGCGCCTGCATCATAGTCTGAAAGAACTGAAGCATCTGTGGCTGTCCATCTAGCTGTGGCATCTTGGGTGTATAAGGTGGAGGTGGTGGTAGTGGAACCTCTGGCTATGCGGTAGATGTCTCCTCAGATGTTGGCCTCTCGGTCTACGGCATCGGTGTAGCTCTTGAAGTCTGGCCCTCAAAATGCTGCATGGGGATCGTCTGGGAAGTCTGTCCCTCGGGCTGCGGTGTAGGATCGCCCTGAGAAGTCTCGTGCCAATGTATCAGTGGGGCCTGTGGCGGTGGTTGCCCTCCAGGTAGTCCTTGGGGTACCTCTTTTCCTTGGGTGGTGTTGTCTGGCACCACGGTACTGGGTGCTCCTCGTCCACTGCGCAAGTTCATCTTGCTGCAAGAGATAGGATTTTATCAAAAAAAGAGGACGGAATCAAAACAGGATGCAGATATTTAAAAACAATACGAAGAAAGTTCATAGATGAAATCAAAGTGGATGAGGCCTAGTAATTTCTATCCTATTGCAGGCTCGCTGGATACGTTACCATACCACAAGCAAAAAAATAGGACCTGCATGGGCCACCACTAAAATTATGTCACGTTCCAGTCCCAAAATACATGGAACTAGGCCACGTGGCAATGGCCAGCTGTCACGTCTCCGAGGATAACCCAATTTAATGGATCCTAACGAAAAGTGCTACGCTGTCCTAAAATACTAACATGTCCCATAAGAATGAATCAACAGTTAACTAATCTCATCCATAATGTAAACTGCAAGAATAATAATAAACTGCTGGAAGATAAACACCAGTCTCAAGATATCATAATACAACCAATAAAGTCTCGTGGGAACAAACCCACTACTATAACGAAAAAAAGTACTAAAATGAATAATAAAAGATAATGACTAGGGCATCGGCTGACTGGATAATGATGCTCCCAATCCTAGGCAGAAGGCCTACCAAGTGATCACGGAAACTCCGAAGGTAGAACCTCTAACTCCTCTGCGGTAGCGAATCTCGTCTCTTGCCCTAGGCCGTATACTGTGGGGTAGTAAGCCTCGTCAAAATCTGGAAAGGTACCAGGTCCTCAGAGGAACGTAACAAGATACATAGAAATATGCCATATATAAATACTGAATAAAATAAATATAATAAAGGGTGTGCTAACCATCTAAGTGAATGCAATGTGAGGACAACTTTGGTACGTATAGGTAGGCATAGGTATAACGTCCAACACCCCGAAGAGCGTGGCAGCAGTGCAGTATATCGTCCATATCGCTCCGAAGAACGTAGCAGCAGTACAGTATATCGTCCATATCGCTCCAAAGAATGTGGCAGCAATATAAAAGGGAGTCATTGGATCCGTGGCTCCTCTGGATACTACGGACTCCAATGGGTGTGTCCCATATGCCTACTAATGTCCTCCCCGCCCAATGTTGATACGCAAGTCGAATACTCGACGTGCATATCACGTATCTATATGCCAAGTCTCTACCAATAAAATATAACCTGAACTCCGTACTAACCATGATGTAGGTTACACGTAACGATAGCTAGTCGAGTACACAAACCCGCATCCCAATATGAATATGTCTCAGTGAACGTGTAAGGTGTCAGGTCTCAGACGATAATAGGGTATCGTCCAATGGGGTGAGTCTGCTAAGTACTAGGCCATTATACAAATCATCGACGTATCCGTTGACTGCACCCGAACAATCTCGGACGCGCACAGTTGTATAAGGTAAAAGCAACAAGAATATAATACAACATATGCATAATTTAAATCAGACAGTAAATATGGCAAGGTATCTTGCCTGGGTCCTGAAGCTGTGAGTGCCAGAAGCCGGTTCCTGCAGTATCTCCTGGCTGATCCAAAGATCCTAAACACAAATATAATATAACAATCTAATATCAGCCGCTAAACATTAAATGTACACGACTACAACGTGACGCTTGAATATTATCGCAAGTTCACGTCTGTTCGAATACAGCGTCACATGTGCGCATAGCTAAGGTGCACACGTGTTCTGTGCTCGAACATCTTGGGCCTTGAGACAATAATTTCAAGTTACGGTTTGACCACGATCTTTGTTCTATGCGAACACATGTTCCATGGTTTCTATGCTCATTGTACGTGGTTTACGTACAGGTTTTAGGGTAAAACGCTAGTCCTTGGTGTTATGTCTCATGATTAAGGAATTTGCTCATAGTTACACAAATTCTAATCTTATTAGTCATTAATCCAACATACACATAGTTAGGGTTGTGTCCGATATCAAAATTTGTCGACACGACGATACGACGCTATGATATTAACATGAAGAAGCGGGGGTTCTATGTGGTTACCTCTACGTGGCTTGCTCGGACAGGGCATGCTCTCGTCGAGGGCGTACTCCGGCAGAAGGGCGGCTCCGACGAGGTGGCAGCAGCGACGGCGACACTACAGCAGGCGCGGCAGCGGCAGCAATGGCAGCAGCGCTACGGGGGGTAGGGTTGGCACGCGGGGGCGACTGTGTCGGTCGGTCGAGGGGGCTGGGGCGATGGGAGCAATCGGTCTCGGTTGAGGGGGCGGTGGCGATGGGAGCAGTCGATCTCGGTTGAGGGGGCGGTGATGGAGCAGTCGGGTCGGTCGAAGGGGGGTGGCGCCGGTGCTGTCAAGCGGCGGTGGTGGTGGTGATGGTTTGGTTGCAAGGGGAGAGTATACGGCTAGGGTTAGGATTTGTGAGGGTTTTGTTGGTTTAGGGTTTTCATGAAGAAAGTTATGTATTTATATAGGGGGTGGGCTTCGGGGTTGGTCTCGGGGTTTGGGCCGGCCATGGTTCAATGATATGGTTTGCTCAGGTCCAGTTGAGGTGCAATTAGCCATAAATTAATTAACTAAATTAATAATTAACTACGCAAGGCGAAGTTAATTCACATTGTAGCTAAGGTTGCACTATGGTCAGAGGGTACCTAAAATTGTCTCACGTAATTTCAATTATCTCGGTTTGTCCCTAGTCTCAAATTTAAAAAGATACAATTAATTCCTAAATTGGTTGAGGGGGTTTACACATCCTATATCCTAGTCCTATATCCTATAGCCGGCTTGTAGTAATACTCTAAGTCTGAGTACTACTATCAGAAGACTTCTAGACCTGCATGGGCCACCACAAAAATGTGTCATGACCCGCACCAGTTGTAAGGGCACGAGTACATGGGTACGTCCAGCCTACGCCGCAATATTGACGGTAGAACGCTGTCTAGGTCAATAATACTATCTAAACATCTCACACAACTCAACTCCCAAATGGAGGACAATATGATAATATGATAATGGTAAACAATACTCAATCACAATAATAAACTAGAAGAAGATATGGCACGATATGGAATAGAAGAAAAAAAATAAAGTCATAAATATATCACAAGTCCAAGTCTAATCTCAACACAAGACATCAAATAATAATACAATACCAAAGTCTAACTAACATATACAATATCATGAATAAACTAACTATGCCTCATCAACTATTGGTACTAACTCAACAAGCTCTACGGGTGATAACTCAACTGGCTCACGATCCTGTGGCCCGTAGTGTGTAGGACAACATTCCTCTAATAAATTATCTGGAAAATATATCCAGTCAGGATTAGAGTAAAGTACAACCCAAATAGTAGTTCCAATAATTGACAGAAACTATGAAACAATAATAGCAATAAAAATAAATAATGGAAGTAATTGAACTATCATATATCACAAGAAGGAGCATCATGGTATATGTTGAGGAAAAATAATATAATAAACTGGAATAAAAGAACAATGTATATAAGTGTGCCTTAAAATATTAGTAAGATAATTTGATCGGCTTAGGCCTAACACCGGCTATAAATAAAATGTGAGCTAGCGTGATCACGCGTGAGTTGCATGATCTGCTAACTATCACGGGCTACACTAAATCACGGGTTATAAGGTATGATCACATATCCACTAATATTTCTCCAACTCCCGACTAGTACTCGGATCCAAATCACGACACGTTATAACACGTATATCACACTGCATGGTCTATAATATCATGCACTATGATCACGGTCTATATAATCACTAAGATATCATGGTAATCACTGAGTAATCACGAAGCATGATACGACGATCACTGAGCAATCACGACAATAATATCTCATGACCAAGATCCACGTATACCAATCTGTGAAACCATCGTATCAAGAATCAAATATCTCAATAATAAATGCATGAAATATAGAGGCTATAAAATAAGAAAACTATCAGAGAATGTACTCGCCTGTGGTCCTGAGCAAATGATATAAGTCGGTATCCGAGCTGGTGTCACACACCTATATATGAAATACCATGTCACTTAGGTGTATGAAGTGAGAAATGAGTCAAAAATGCACTAATATTTTCTAGGCCAACTAGGTTACTCTAGCTAAACTAGGTCAATACCTTACTTATCTAGGTTTTCTAAATCATAAAAGCCATTACCTTGATACTAGCTAAGGTACATATAACTAATACTAGGTTACTAGCTAACATTAATTGATAATAGCTCTTAAACTATATGATACTATATATAGCTCTAATATAATACTAGACCCCAATGTTATAGTCCATATACTAATATATAGTTCAAATACCTAGTCCAATACATTGGTACTAACCTATTTTATATCTATACTTAATCTCTTGAGCATTACCTTCAACCTCACTAATACTTTATCTATACTCAACTTCCTTTGACAAAGATACTAGGATACCACCCTCATATATTCTATAATACTTGATATCAAACCTATACAACACTACTTGATATTCACTACACATACCTTAGTCCACACCCCCCAATGATACCTCAACACACTGATACACTGATACATCAATACCCCTTACACTCAAGGTTCAACCTACACTAACTAATACCTGTGTGCACTGTGCAACTCAGTCATCAATAAGGAACTACTACTACTATTTCTAATGCATATGCTCTGTAGCACCCCGTTCCTCCTATTCGAGGAGCGCGGCTAAGAAACACAAGACGGTATCGTTCGATCGAGATAGATTGAATTAAGAACTCGTCCTCGTTATGGATTTGTTTCTTCGAAATCGATTCTCATATTCAGTGGACTGCGCCCCAAGGATCGACTTAGCGGCAGAGTCAGGAGGGACCTCTCCGCTGCTATCTTTTATTGCCTCAGTTTTCGATGTCGCTTGTTACTTTTGTGCTTTAAGTTGGTTTTGGGATTTGCTTGTTTTCCTTGAACGGTTTCGATGGTTTTCATTGTTTTCGTTCATTGAACTGCACTTCAATTCCGAGATTGGAAAGAGAGGAAGAAGTATTAATCGAGCTGTTCGTGTGCAGGTGAACGAGCAGTAGGCGGCTTGCGAGCGGAGTCGTGAAGCGCCTCTTTCCTTCTCCTTTCCTTCCAACCAAGTGAGTGGCTACCATCCCGATTAGCTAGCCCTGCTTCCAAGCTTCATACCCTAAAATCTTGCATTCTTCTTTGCCCCGATCAAACGATACCAAGTAATAATAAAAGAGATCAAGATAAAAAGGGAATAGACTTGGAACATTGCTTGTCAACTAAACTTATAAACGGTTACCCATCTGCATGCTTGTCCGTTTGGGAATGTTCTATACATGCTTCAATTTTAGTTAGAATTCATCTTCTTCTATAATTGAATTAAGCACCTTATATGCGCATAACTGTTCAGGGAGGCTCTGCTAAACGAATCAAGCAATACTGCTTGTCAATACTCGTGTTGCCTCAACTGCATGAATTGATAGAAACCTAAATAGACTCTGTTAGATCACGGACAACTTGTGCACAAGGTTTCTGGTTCCTGCGGACAGTCGCCAGGGCACTGGGACCGATCCGATCCGGACAGAACGTCTGTATAGTCGTATGTATCGTCGGAACGAGGCGTGCACCGTGTTGCACACTCTTTCGTCTTGAGACTATAAATTATCCTTCGTGGCATCTAGGCAGTGATCCATATCGTATATTTAAACCTGTTGCAAACTAACTTGTGTCTTCGTGGCAGGGAAGGCATGGTAAGTATTGTGCAGGTCGTTCAGACGGACAGGTAAAAGCCACCGAACGGTAGCAAGTTCATTTCAGTATTATATATATATACTGTTACTTGTAAATGAACTAAGGCAAGATAGAAATCCACAAATATGCATACTTCATTAAAACAACGTATTGATTGGTATAGTTCGGCTAGATCGCCTTCACCAGTATGTTTCGACATGCTGACCCTCGTTGAAACAGGTTCTCCGCACCAAGGCGAACCGAGCGAGGAGCCGAAGTCGTCTTCCCGATCCAGTCCAGCTGTTGGCGCATCTTCACCGCGCCCCTTGAAGCATTTTGAAGACCGGAGCTTGCAACTCTTCATACACAAATGCAGCTCCGTGGCAAAGCTATCCTCCAGCCTGGAGGTCTATATCTTTTGAAGTTTAGTAAAGGGATATAATGTACATGACTGCTATCTCATTTTGAGTCATCTCTTTTGTAAGCCCGTGCGGCATATTAGCTAACTCGTTCAAGAGTTTGTAATAGATGTTCATTATCAATAAAGAGAACTTTTACATGTTTCAAATCTGTGTTTCAATTTATCTGCGTACTTCGAATATGTGCTTGCTATGCAAATCATTAAAGCCTTGTGCGGGCGTAACCCCAGGCCCGCACGGCGGTCACGATTCGGGGGACGCCTCAAACGATTCTACGGAATCGGGTCGTGACATAGTGGTATCAGAGCACAGATTCAAAGTTCCTTAGACTTCGTGCTGGAAAAGTTTCTTTAACGATCAAATTCCTGTGCGAACTCTTGAACTCGCTAGGCCAAAATAAGATACGGTCATGCAATAAGTCCATAATATATTATGATTCTAATATAATTTACCTTCTTTTGAAGGAATGGCACTAGCACAATCTGCAGCGCAAGCACCGAACAAAACACAAGAACGCAGTTCGGGCACTTCGGGAAGCTCTCGGAGCCAGCGAGGCATATCTCAAGTCGACCCGCTAGAGCGGGTGATGCAAATGTTAGAATCGCAACGACAAAGAGATGATGCTCGCCAAGCCAAGTTCGAAAGCAATTTAGAGACCCGATTCTCAGTCCAACAGAAGCAGGTAGATAACCTGCAACAAATTGTTCAGACTTTGGCTGCCAATCATTCTGCCGCAACAACAACGACTCCGGTGGAACAGCCCGTGCTTGAAGTAGAGACGCCACAAATTCCAAGGCCGAGGGACGTGACTGCCTTCAACTTGGGACACTTCAAGAAAGTCTGCAACACCCCATTCAACGGGACTGAGGACCCAGTGGTAGCTCTAGATTGGCTAGCCGAGCTTGAAGATCACTTTGCTCTGCTAGAAGTTCCCGAAGAGAAGCGTGTCGCCTGCGCGCAACTTCAGCTCCGCCTCAACGCACACGATTGGTGGAACGTGCATCGACGATCTCTCCAATTTGATCACGGAGAGGAGGCGATCTCGTGGACGACCTTTCGTGCCGCGTTTGAAGAGGATTTTATACCCCCTTCAGTACAACGTCAAATAGAAAATGATTTCGTGTAGCTGCGGCAGGACAGTATGACAGTTAAACAGTACTCCGCCGAATTCAACCGACTCTCCAAATTCGCTAGGGCCTATTTATCTGATGCAGCGAGTCGAGCCAGAAGGTTTGAAGGTGGTCTACGCCCTGCCATCCATGCGCACGTGGTCAATAATCAGTATGGAACAATGCGTGAAGTCATGAATTATGCCCTATCTCTTGAACCGCAGTATCCTCACATTTCCACCGGCGCTGTGCATACCTACAATCACAAACGCCAAGGCAACGATAGAGGAAACACCGCTGCAAAGCGCCCTAACCACGGTGGTCCACAACGAGCGAACCCACGGCCCTATTGTAATTTCTGTAAAAAGCCAGGGCATTCCACTACCAATTGTTACCTCCGAAAAGGTCTATGCTTCAACTGTGGCGAACAGGGCCACGTATCTCGGGATTGTCCGCTCCCCTCTAAGCTTCTGCCTCAACAAAATAATCCCTAACGGTTGGTTCTGTTCTTAAGTTTTGGGACAAAACTTCCAATTAGTTGGGTAGAATATAGCGCCCCGTTCCTCCTATTCGAGGAGCGCGGCTAAGAAACACAAGACGGTATCGTTCGATCGGGATAGATTGAATTAAGAACTCGTCCTCGTTATGGATTTGTTTCTTCGGAATCTATTCCCATATTCAGTGGACTGTGCCCCAAGGATCGACTTAGCGGCAGAGTCAGGAGGGACCTCTCCGCTGCTATCTTTTATTACCTCGGTTTTTGATGTCGCTTGTTGCTTTCGTGCTTTGAGTTGGTTTTGGGATTTGCTTGTTTTCTTTGAACGATTTTGATGGTTTTCATTGTTTTCGTTTATTGAACTGCACTTCAATTTCGAGATTGGAAAGAGAGAAAGAAGTATTAATCGAGCTGTTCGTGTGCAGGTGAACGAGCAGTAGCCGGCTTGCGAGCGGAGTCGTGAAGTGCCTCTTTCCTTCTCATTTCCTTCCAACCAAGTGAGTGGCTACCATCCCGATTAGCTAGCCCTGCTTCCAAGCTTCACACCCTAAAATCTTGCATTCTTCTTTGCCCCGATCAAACGATACCAAGTAATAATAAAAGAGATCAAGATAAAAAGGGAATAGACTTGGAACATTGCTTGTCAACTAAACTTATAAACGGTTACCCATCTGCATGCTTATCCGTTTGGGAATGTTCTATACATGCTTCAATTTTAGTTAGAATTCATCTTCTTCTATAATTGAATTAAGCACCTTATATGCGCATAACTGTTCAGGGAGGCTCTGCTAAACGAATCAAGCAATACTGGTTGTCAGTACTCGTGTTGCCTAAACTGCATGAATTGATAGAAACCTAAATATACTCTGTTAGATCACGGACAACTTGTGCACAAGGTTTCTAGTTCCTGCGGACGGTCGCCGGGGCACTGGGACCGATCCGATCCGGACGGAACGTCTGTATAGTCGTCTGTATCGTCGGAACGAGGCGTGCACCGTGTTGCACACTCTTCCGCCTTGAGACTATAAATTGTCCTTCGTAGCATCTAGCCAGTGATCCATATCGTATATTTAAACCTGTTACAAACTAACTTGTGTCTTCGTGGCAGGGAAGGCATGGTAAGTATTGTGCAGGTCATTCAGACGGACAGGTAAAAGCCACCGAACGGTAGCAAGTTCATTTCAGTATTATATATATATACTGTTACTTGTAAATGAACTAAGGCAAGATAGAAACCCACAAATATGCATGCTTCATTAAAATAACGTATTGATTGGTATAGTTCGGCTAGCTCGCCTTCACCAGTATGTTTCGACATGCTGACCCTCGTTGAAACAGGTTCTCCGTACCAAGGCAAACCGAGTGAGGAGCCGAAGTCGTCTTCCCGATCCAGTCCAGCTGTTGGCGCATCTTTATCGCGCCCCTTGAAGCATTTTGAAGACCGGAGCTTGTAACTCTTCATACACAAATGCAGCTCCGTGGCAAAGCTATACTCCAGCCTGGAGCTCTATATCTTTTGAAGTTTAGTAAAGGGATATAATGTACATGACTGCTCTCTCATTTTGAGTCATCTCTTTTGTAAGCCCGTACGGCATATTAGCTAACTCGTTCAAGAGTTTGTAATAGATGTTCATTATCAATAAAGAGAACTTTTCCATGTTTCAAATCTGTGTTTCAATTTATCTGTGTACTCTGAATATGTGCTTGCTATGCAAATCATTAAAGCCTTGTGCGGGCGCAACCCCAGGCTCGCACGGCGGTCACGATTCGGGGGACGTCTCAAACGATTCTACGGAATCGGGTCGTGACATGCTCCACATCTGAACTGCTGTTATTTTGCATCCAACTGCTCCTAACACACTGTGCAAACTCCCTTAATGAATACCTTGTGCACCACTAGAACTATAACACATCCTAATAATGAGTAGTGCTTGCCCCTCATCAAGTGGACTACATGCACTTAATGGCACAATCCTAGTGATACCTAGTCCCATTAGCAATTTGTTGCTGAAACTGGTACCCTGCCTATCTCTTCACTCGAGCCACCACATAACTAAACAACCATTCATATTTAACTTTCCTCAACTGGTCTCACTACACACTACCTATAACCTTGCACATTCCCTCTCTTATTGTTGCTGCTACTGCAACTGATTTTTTCTGCTATTGATACTCTTATTTCCCAATACACAACAACATTATACCACTACTGCTCCTTGATCAATAACCCAGCATACCAATCAACCCTCTGATATAACCCAACCCCAAATGGCTACTCGAGCAACTAGTGTTGCTGCCACTTCCTTGCTGTTACTGCTATACATAACAGACATTGTACTGCACTGTGTGCACTGTATATTGCACCCCCCTCACTGCCTGCTACTAATGGACTGAACCCGACGCCCTTCACTCGAGCCATCATAGTCCCCCCTACTCCACTGGACTGAACACAGTCCCCACCTGAGCAAACCAACACATCTAATATATAACTAGTAGCCTATATATATTCATATGATTATATATATATATATATATATATATATATATATATATATATATATATATATATATATATATATATATACAACACAAAAAATAGAGACATAAAACCAAACACTTATAGTGCATTTGCAAGATACTCTATGATACATACCCAAATAGGAGTCAAAACTCATAATACATTACAAATACCTATTATACATATCAATTACATAATTATATAACTAATGCAACATGCTACAAAGGAATATGAAGATTATTTACACAAATCACCCAAAAATGAGTCCCTTATCATACCGTATCACAAAATACAATGATAGGCTATATTCGTGTCCAATTGTGGACACATACCTAGTCCCACAACCCCGATCTAAGTCTAATTAGATCTAATTAGTCTCATGACACACACTTGATGTGTCAATCTCGTAATTTCTCCTAATTGGACATAGATCACCATGTAGATTCCATAATACAAGTCATATGAACCTAGTTCTTGGTCCTATGTATAGCCCTAAGCTAATGAATAATTTCTAATGGTTAAATGTATGAATTAGAGTCTAAATTAAGGGGTCGATTCAGAATTTAACCTACTAGGAGATGAATTTCCAATGAAATGCTTAATGGACATAATTAGGACACAATTCTCCTTGCCAATTCCTCCTCCTTCAAGTGCTCCTTGCAATACAAGCTCCAATGCTTCTTAGATGATGAAATTGAGATGAAATGTATATGAATTGGGTTGAATTTGATGGAGGGATGAAGTGAATTGAGAATGAACTAAATTGGGGATCTAGAATTAAATGGAATGAAGAGGAGAGAGAGTGAGAACCCCCTATAGGTGGCCGCCCCCCTCTTTCCCCCTTCCCAAGCAACAACAATTTCCCAATGTAGCCCCACTAGTTAATTATGAGGAATAATTAGGAAGGACTATATTGGAAAGTCTCTAAACTAATGTAAATTAATATAATCTTCTTAATTAATTAAGGAAGATGGTCTAATGGATTTAGTCTAATATTGGGCTCAATATGTCATGACAATCCAATGGGTCCACTAATGACAAGTCTAAATAAACATAGGCTAGCCCACTAACAAATAATTAAATAACACAACTCAATATAATAATTAGTAGTACATAATATAAATATTTAAATAACTAAATAATAAATATACTTAAATGATCAAATTATCCTCATCTAGAAATGTGGTAGTGACAACTAAAACATGGGCATTTCGGTCAAAAATACGTCAAACGGTATTTTTTTTTAGAATTTTTGGTCTGACCGGACTTAAACCAAGTCTGAGTCGGGTCGGGGGACTGGTCGGGCTGGGTCAAGCGGGCTCAACGAGTTTAACCGGTTCAGATCTATTCTTAAATCGGGCCTACCTGGACTTTCGGGACAAAAACATGAACCCGGTTCGGACCCGTTACATTGGTGGGCCGAGCCGGACTGGTCCGTTGACCGGGTCCGGGCATATCCAAGACTGCCAAATTTTTGACAATCTGTGCATATCCATAATTGCTAATGTTTTGGCAGTCCTGTACTATTCAGAATTGCTAAAATTTTGACAGTCATTCGTCGTTCCAAAACTGTACTGTTTCGATACTCCATTAATGAAATTTGAAACTTCAAAAATTGTCTATATTACGTTATCTAATAAGAAACAATGCAAAAACATGTATTAAGGTTTCGGAATCTAGAAAGGACGAAGAAAAAGTAAAAAAAAAAATTATTTTTTATACTTAGTTTTGATGTCTTTAACATTTGTTTAAGAATACTTTAGGTATTAAAATATGAGTATATTTTTTTTTTCAAATTTGTATTGCCCTATAGTGCATATAACAATACCACATGTATTAATCAACCTCATTTGTAGCGTCTGGATGCCTCAAGCAATCTAAGGGTCTGTTCGGTAGGGCAAATAGGGAGAGAAAAAAATGTCGAAAAAATAATATATATTTTTTTGTTTGGTATAAAGAATAAAAGTGAAAGAATTATTTTTTTTGCTTATTCTAATAAATTTAATTTCTTTAAAAATAAAAAAATATATATTTAATTATATCCTATAATAATTTATACCCTATCATAATTATAATTATATCCTATAATAATTCCTCCAAAAGTGAAGTTCCGTATGTATCACCAAATATCTCTTAAAAAAAAAAATTCATCATCAAGTGATAAAAAAAATAAGTTTATTAATTTAAATTATATTTTCTAATAATTATATTATTTAAAAATTATTTAATGAAGTTAAATAATAAATCTAGAATTGTTATTTAATTTTTTTTCATCCTTCCTAACCAACAGAGACTAAGAGGGTAGTGACACCGTACAATTTAAGCCTGTTACTTACCTTTTTTTATTACCTAATCTAAATATGTAAAGAAAAAAAAGAAAGAAATAATAAATAATAAATTTGAAATCTTTCTAAACGGTCAAAATATCTCACTCTTCCCCAATCAACCTCCACGTGTCAAAACCTTCCCTCCAATCACTCGAAAACTCGATTAAAACTTTAAAACACAAACCCCATAAATTTCAACTAAATCCTAGACATTCAATACTCCGCCCCCGCCTCCGCCTCCGCCCTCGCCCATGGACAACGAGCTTAAATCCCTCGACTACGCCTCGGCTCCGGCTCGAGTCTCCTTCTCAACACGCCGCAGCCGCCTCCTGAGCCGCCGGCTCCTCGTAGCCGAGCCGAGGGTCCGGTGCCGGTGGTCGGCTTGGCTGTCGCTCCAGGGACGGCTCGTTGGAGCCGAGGCCGCCACGTCGGCTAGGTCCATCAAGGGCGGCTTGGGCCGGGAGGAGGCGGCGGCTTGGGAGCTGTTCAGTCCTATGGAGAGAGTTCTGCTCGTGGCCATCGTCGCGGCGGCGGCTACGGAGTCGAGGAGGGAGGAGAGGATCGCTCAGCTGCAGAGATCGGTCGATATCAGGGTGATTTTTTCTGAAAATAATCTCTCTTTTTCTTCTTTTTTTGCTTAGAAGCCCTCATCAATTAGTCAATTTACTTGTTTCTTTCGTATAGGATGAAGTACTGCTGAATATGCAAAAGAAGCTGGAGGACCTGTGCGAAGAAATGAACACCAAGGATGAACCTAAGAAAGCGAACGCGTTTTGTGTTTGTGAGAATGTGAGTTTCGGTTTGAGAAATTTTGAGTTGCCCACCACCTGTTTTACCTCCTTTAACAACCTCCCCCCCCCCCCAATTTATGACCAAAATACCCTCAAATAAATGGGGTGCTCATTGAATTATGGTAAAATAAGTAGGATGTAACTCAAATTTTCTCTTTTTATTTATGTAGATCATAGGAGTTGATCTACATAAATAAGTAGATCATTGCATTATGGTAAAATAAGTAGGATGTAACTCAAATTTTCTCTTTTTATTTATGTAGATCATAGGAGTTGACTGTTTGTCTGTTACTCATTGACGGTTTCCGTTAAAAGTAGGAGTTTTCATGTATTATGGTAATTTGGTGGGATGCATCTTGAATTATGGTAAAACAAGTGGAGGGCAACTCAAACTTTCTCTTTCTGTTTTACTATAGTTTGTCGAATTTTGCTATAATTACTAATTTTTGGTATTTTGTTTTATTAGGAGGTTATCGGGATGGTGAGCAGTAAAGGTGAGATGTACGAGATGGGCGTTGCGGAGCCTGAGGAGCGCCGCATGTCGGATCTCTCGGACTTTTCGAGTGTCACCTCTTCCTTTGATATTCAGGTGTGGAAGGCACGATTTTGCTTTTTAGTTGGATAGCCATTGCATGGAAACAATTATGACACCGACACAGTACGGACATTGTATCCATTTTGAAGTGTATGTATGGGTCGTGTGCGACATGTGCCTTACACGGCGTGACACGGACATGACACTGCTTTTTCGAGTGTCTATGCTCGCTTGCTTACTTTAAAGCTGTTGTTGGTCTTATGTGTTGCTGGTGCGTTTGTAACTTGGGGATCTGGTTGAGTTCAGAGTATTTGGGGAGATATGAACACGATACTGCTCCATGGTTTTGTGTTTCAATAGTGTATTTTGGAGGTGTCGTGTTCAATGCGGAACTGAGACAGACGCAGGATTTACACTGTTAATTCGTTAACTTTAATCATGAGGTTAAAACTATCGGTAAATGTCATTTCTTTAAAAAAAGCAGCACAATAGCTTTTGAAAATTATTAGTTAATTACTAGATGTATAAGAAGGATTTACACTAGAATGATATATATAACCTGGGCACTGTTACTATTTTGCTGTTAATTTTTCCATATAATTGATCAACGGGATGCTTCTCTCTATGGGTTTCAACCTTCAATTGCCTAGAGCATTTTGATGGCAAACTCTTTGCTAGTGAAAGTTCTTTAAAAACGAAAACCACCTGGCAGTGTTTTTGCTCTTGATATTTGAGTTCCAGTGTTTCTGTTGGTTTTCTTCTTGCTCTGTTCTAACACTGGGTTTATCGACATCTTGAAGCTAAGCACATTAGCGCAGGAGCAAGATTTCTACAATCTTCGAAAGGAATGTGAAGAGAAGGATGCTGCCATAAAGGAGCTAACAGCTGCTGCTCATGAATCTAGCATTTCTGGGTCTAAGGTGAATTCTTGTTACCGTTTCGTTCAAGGATAAAGAACTTTACTAATTTCCCTCAGCGCTTTTAAGTCATCTCTTGTAATGTACACTAGAGGATTTTGGAGTTGGAAGAGATCATACGAAGGAAGAACATGGTTATCACAAAGCTGAAGAAGGATATGGTGGTTTTGGAGCAGAAGGTAAGAATGGCCTCTCCTGATATTTTATTTTTTTGGAACAATTTTGGCAGATTTTCTCGAGCTTCTCACTCTTAAGCCTTAAAAAAATTGCAGGTTATCCAGCTAACAAGGCAGCGAAGACCTTCCACAGCATTAAACGCTGAGACCACCAAGCTTCCAGCAATGGCAACAAATCTTCTTTATGACATGAGTAGCTCTAGCCCTTCATCTTCCGATTCTGATTCTCCAGTTAAGTGTGGAGTTCATCCAACCCAAGCTGCAGTTAAGAACCAGATTCACTCCTCAACAAAGTCACTAAACTGCTTGAAAACATTGTCCTGTAAACTCCCAAAGCAGAAATCTACAAACCTCGATAAAGAAAACTTTACTATCAACAGAGGTATTTTGATTGATGCTTCAAGACACAAACCATTGGTGACTTCTAGTGGAGAGAAGAAGAGACGCATTCAGCAGGAAACAATTGGCATTGCTCAACAAAAGAGATGGGCTTGAACTCAATATCAGCAAGGTATGTTTCTTGTTTCACGTCTCTTGATTGTCTCATAACCTGAAAATGATAAATGTGAAGTTTGAACATGCATGATATCATAACAATTGCTAATTCTAAGATAGAATGGTTTGAAGTTCTTTATATTTTAGTAGTTCCCTTACTAAGAGTGCCGCTTTGTCTTATTCTCCTAGGAATATTGTTTTGAAAAATAAGGTCAGTCCTATTTATTCCTGCAATCGAAGATTTGGACCTGGAAGTTCCCCTTTCACGAGGAAGTATTTAGGCATCCCATTGAAAATGGACCCTTTGGCATTCTGATCACCTTTCCCCTTATTTTACAAAATACTTTTATATTGTATTTATAAATTTAATCAATCTTCAGAAGAAAGATAATTATTTGAGTCTGCAAAATTTAACAGGACTGAAGAATAAGAAGAATTTGGTTTGTCAGAACAAGTCTTGCCATGTTTACGTATCTACTTATTCATTCTCATTTCCCTCATTACATAGTTTTTTTATCACATAAATGCCGCAATGAGGTGGGAATTCTGTACGTGTTTAAGTTGTGTTGCTAATGCTAAGTGTAGTTTAGTTGAGTCTAATTCTTTATACTGGATTTAAAAGAAATACTAAATAAGTTATAATTTTTTGAGCATAGGCAATTGGGTAGGTGAGAAGTTGCTTATACCTAAGTAATTTGCTCAAAGTATTGGTAAGTTTCAGTCAAATTGTGCTGTTTTTGGTCATAATGGCTCTGAAATTGATCAGAACTTTCCAATATTAGTCTAATACTGATTTCTCATGCAATTTTGGCAATTGTAACAAATCAGATTAGACATGTCACATAATCAATATGTACTGGAATCTTCCAATTTTTTAAACGACGATGTTACGTGGACCGCCGTTTTGGCCCGCGGTCCACGTGGCGCCTTCCCATTGGCAGGTCAACGGTGTGTGGGCCCACGCAAGTGGGTGGGGGTGGGGGGTGGGGGGTGGGGGGTAATGGGGTTTGGACACGTGGCCCTCGGTCATGCCCCACGGGTTTCGGCTGGGGAGTGGGTACACTCGAAGAGAAAGAAGTTCCACACCCGAGGACTAAAGCTCAGGAGAGAAGCTACTCGACTGAAAGGAGGCAGACACCGCGGGCCAAATATCATTTCCGTTTTTTAAACCCTGGATGAAAAGTAAATTAGGTGAAGAGAATCGTTAGTGGAGTGGGAAAGCAAAATAAAACTCATTTTAGTCCTTTACCGCATTAGATGATATCCTCTGTCAGGGGGCTAATGGGGGGTGGACACGTGGCCCGCGGTCATGCCCCACGGGTTTCGGCTGGGGAGTGGGTACACTCGAAGAGAAATAAGTTCCACACCCGAGGACTAAAGCTCAGGAGAGAAGCTACTCGACTGAAAGGAGGCAGACACCGCGGGCCAAATATCATTTCCGTTTTTTAAACCCTGGATGAAAAGTAAATTAGGTGAAGAGAATCGTTAGTGGAGTGGGAAAGCAAAATAAAACTCATTTTAGTCCTTTACCGCATTAGATGATATCCTCTGTGAGGGCATCTTCTACATAACATCAAGATGCAGTTTGAACATTTAAATCACATCAATCATCATTATGACTTAATTAAAATATTAAGTAAATCGAGAAGTTTGATGAAAATTGTCTCAATTCTTGAAAACTCTTGACCACTTTTCTTTGTCGAAGTGACTATGGGAATTGTAGAAGAATATAATTTGTTTTGGGTCTATTTTATGATTAATGGGTTCTTTGCGTCCCACTAGATTCAGCCAATGAGTTGGCGCATATTGACTAATTTTTTGTAAAAGGGAATTGTAGAAGAATATAAATTGATTCAAGAGACTTTTCGTATTGAGTCTATGAGTTTGTGTTTGTATATTGACTTAGCTGTCTTAGCATACTTGTAATTTTGAATTATGATAAATAAGAGTTTAAAAAAATGTATTTATGCATCCGCTCAAAAGTTTTCAAATCCTAGAATAAGAATGTTTACAAACTGAGCAGATCTCTTATGAGCCGAATGCAATAAATAACACAGCGGTGCAAACTGTTTTGACTCTTTTATGTTGAAGAACAAGTTACGCTCATGGGTATGACAATCACGTACACTTCAAAATACTTTTTTTATCGTTTATATATATTCTTGCTATTGTATGATTGCTGCTAGAAGAAAACAAGACTATTCTTCCTTAAAACATCAATTAAGTAGTTAGTTTGACATGAAAGACTTGGGACCATCCAAGAAGATCTTGGGTGTCTAGATATGCAAAGAAGAAAAGCCAGAGTTGTGGTTATTCCAAAGGAGTGTTGGGAACGTGGTGTGACCCAAACTGGAGTTGACCCATGAGGTGCGATATTGGATTAAGCCTATATGCCTTAAAAGAAAATTTTCATGTAAGGCCTGAACCAATCATAATTATCTACTTCTTGTGATTCCACTTCTACCTGATGTGGGACTAAACTATCAACTCCATTGTTACCATCTTTTGAGCGTCCAACCAGAAACGAGATATAATCCAACAATCTCAACCATAGCTCGTTTCCATTGTCCGAGCAACCAAGTACACCCTGATTACTTTTTCTCGTTTCCGCCAGCTGAGCACCCAGGAGATCCAACATAGTGTCATCTCGATCCGTTCGATCAAAGAACCAAGCCGACACGTTCATCCACACCATCATTGTGTGTCAACCGCAACGTCTTGCTCTACCTTAGCACGTCAAATCCATCTTTGAAGCCAATTCGTGTAGTTTTCTCCAACCTTAGGTGTGATACACCTTTAAACAGCCATATAGAGGATGCTACTACTCCACCTTAAGAAGAGAACTCGTATAATCGGTATACGGTTCGATTATACGCATAAACGTTTAGCACAATATGTCTTGCACCAATTAGAGCCATCCAAACCAGCTCCATAACCTTCGGCTCTGATACCATTTGTTGGGAACGTGGTGTGAACCAAACTTGAGTTGGCCCATGAGGTGCGATATTGGATTGGGCCCATATACTTTATTTTTTTTTTTTCCATGTAAGGTCCGAACCAATCCCAATTGTCTACACCTTATGATTCCACTTTCTACCCGATGTGGGATTAAACTATCAACTCCATTACTACCTTTTAAGCGCTCAAACGAGATACAATCCAACAAGGAGGTATATTGAGGTCTTCGAAAGTTTTTGTATACAAGATGCCATGAAAGTAAGAAACCGTATTGCATAGTGTAACTTACATCAATGATCCAACTCCACTAGCAAATGGTGCTCGAGACATTATTCTTCTCTTCTATAGAGAACATACATGCTGAGATGTAAGCTATAGAAGAGAAATATTTTGAGCACCAGTTGTTAGTGGAGTTGGATCATTAATGTAAGTTACAGTATGCACTAGGCTATATTTATTATGTAGAGTTAGTGTCTAGAATAAGTACATGTCAAATCCAAGCAAGAAACATTGAAATATGGTAACGTGGAATTAAGGTACTTGAAAGGTAAATTGGAGTTGATACAGCATATAAGAATGATGCCACATAGGTCGAGCTGTGGGCTATGTCACTGGTGACTATGCAAGCAATCTCCATCCTTGAAGGTTTGATACATGCTATATATTCACATGTCCATGAAGTCCAGTGAGTGAGAAGTTTACATTACTTGATGCAATAATACTCTTGATAACAGAGGTAAGAGTACATGGCAACAGTTGAGACATCAAAAGAAGCTATTTGGTTGAAAGCCTGAAAGGATTGGTTGACAATTTTGGGATATCTCAACAGGTTACTTTGTCTTGTGGCAGTCAAAGTGCCATTTATTTGGCAAAAGGTTAGGCATATCTTTGAAGGACACAAAATATCGAGGTTAGATATCACGAAATAGGAAAGTGGCTTAGTGGAAGGAAAATTACATAACATACAGGAAATCTGACAACAACATTAATCTCTTCAGAGAATTTCAACTTCATCAGTATTGAAGAACCCAACATTAGGAAAGGGGTTATGGCATAGCATAGAGTATAATTGTAGGTTAAGAAATATACCAGATTGATGTCCAAGGAGGTTAATACAAAAATATAAAGCCAAGGTGTTGTTGAGTTTTGTCTTGTATTCAGAACAAATTGCACCAAGGACTGTACACTTAGCCACAATAGTGGGCTCTCGGGACAATTCTTTAAATTCAATAATCTTAAGTCTATCTGAATTAGTTGTGATCAGATAGTCTCAAGTTTTCACAGGTTAGGTGTAGTCAGGTATAAATAGGTTTGCATGTTAGGATTAGGGGATATAGAATATAAGATCAAGTTGGATCTGGTAAGGCTGATAATGTTTCGAGAGGCTTTTGCCTTGTAACCCTATTCTGATAAAAGGAAGAAATAGATTCGTTTCCTGCCGTTAAGGTAAGCACCATGCCTTGTCTGTTTGATTTCGTCTTCATTGCTATACGTCTTCTTGATCAACAAACTTTACTGACCTAGACTCACTACAGTCTACGAGGTTTTCCTTTCAGTCGGTTGGTCCTCACACATGTTGGAAGGCAGTAGAATATAATTACTTTCTGAACCATGTTTGCTCTTTTTTTATGATCATAATTAGAAGGCATCCATATCTTTTATCGTGATGAAACGAGTTTGGTGGAATCCACCATTTAAACCACATATTTGTTGCTATTACGAATTTGACACAAACTTCAGTGTGCCCCCCTTGCATGGATAAAACAAAAATCATGTTATAGTTGGTGAATAAGATTTTCGTACCTTGTATGTTTCTCTCTGTTCAACGTTTCTTATCTAGGTTGAAATATCCTCTGAAGAAGAACTGATGCTTATCTATTGCTTTCCAATTCCCATCTTTTTCTTGTCTTCAAACTACATATTCATTTTCATCTCAAAGTTCAGTGATGTATCTAACAGTCTTATATTTTGTGAATTTTATTTCAGATATTAGAGTACTTCTGATATTCACATTTGAACTGGGATGCCGAGAAACAAGTGTTCGAGCCAGATAGTATCTTATTTAGAAGAAACCATGGGCAGTTTTATGATTTCTTTCTGTTCAACTAATAAGGTTTACCTGTTGTATGAGTTAAAGGTTATATTACTGGTTGAATTATATATATATATATATATATATATATATATGTGTGTAGAACCCTAGGATGCTTAGGCTCAGCGGAAGTTCTGTGCTGGTGACGGCAGGCTCGAATGTAGATGTGGCTTCCCTCGACCATGAGAAATTATTGGGTGTGCCGGATATAATGCATTATTCACATGTCAACTGTTAGATTACCATGAGGATATGTGTATGCATACATTTCTATACAATCTAACGATTGGAGAGAGGTCGGATGCACTGCGTCATATGGGGACTATCAGCTAGTCCATTAGCCTGATGTGGGTCGTATGGCCGTGGACTTAGATGGTAGTTTGTCTGGGCAGCATGGAGGAGCTCTCCCTTCAAGGGTTACACTGCAACCCAAATCCAAAGTTCTAGAGTCTGGAGTCTTTGACCGTGGAGAATGAAACTTGGCTCTGACTTATGCAGTAGTCGGTGGAGAAATCTCCTAGAGTTGAAGCTCGTAGGAAAATAGAGAAGCTACCAATAAGTCTATAACGTCTTGAAATTCAAAATCCCAAATTAAATTTTTTTAATAATAGATTTTTATGAATTTTGTGTAAACTTTAGAGTTGACAACTTGTTAATTTAATTAAAATTGATTAGGAAACCTCTATAATTCAACAACAATTCAAATCATATAGTCATTAACAAAATAATAAAGTCATTAACAAAAATATTTTTTTTTGGAAATTTGAATTTTCTTCTTCTCAAGGAAGAATGCTTCTAGAAATAATCATACATTCAATTAGGAAGATTAGTTCTAACTAACTTTTGAGATGAAAACTAAATATAATTTTAATTTCAAAAGAAACGAAACGAAAATTTGAAAGAGAATTCAAAATACAAAGAAATAATTTGTTTTGTAATAAAAATTAGTTCTAACATAAGATATGATGGAGAATAAAATTTTTTATTTCACACAATCTTTTCTCTCCTACTCATTTCTGTTAGATATCCAAAAATTTTGAATCACCAATTTCTTCTTCCTCCTATTTCTCTCTCCCCCTCCACTCTACTTCCTCCGGCAAGTCCTCCGAGCAGTGCATGTAGAAGCATGAAAAATCTGGATCCATGCGTCCAACAACCATGTGTCCCACAGTTGACTCAGAAGAAACCAGGCTGCAGGATGACCATGCGGCCAAGAAAAAGCAGCATCCATGTGCCTCAAATATTTGTCGCATAAAGGTCTGACACCAAGATTACGTCTGACAGAAAATCTTGACAAAAATAATTTTCTGAATGCGTAAAAGGATGTGAGCACAGTAAGCGACAAAAAGCTCTCGTCAGACTAATAATGACTTCTGACAAGCGTGCAACACCATGTGTACGTGGCCTCATGTGTCTAAGACTTCATGCGCTTCATGCGTCTCTGGCCCTATACATTCCAGATTTTATGCGCTCCATGCGTCTCTAGCCCCATGCGTTCCAGGTTTCATGCATTTCGTGTGTCTCTGGCCCCATGTATTCCAGACTCCATACGTCCCATGTGCCTCTGGCCCCAAGCGTTCCAGACGCCATGCGTCCCATGCGTCTCAGACTCCAAACATCCAACGTAGTAAGGTTCCCTGAGACGAAATCTTTCTGTCACGATTCTCTCCAACTAAATGCGGGCTACGTGTCAAGTTGACCAAGGAACTCAAACAGAAGATGAGAACCGCCAGAATCTCTAGCAAACAACAAATCCCAACAAAACGTCCACGTGACAGCTTGCCCTGAACTCAACCCCATACTATGCGCCCATATTTGCAACCGCATTCTGTTGAAGGAGCCCCCTGCGGCCACCAAACAGAAGGACATGTGGCACCTATAGCCCACCAACAAAATGTCTATAAATAGAGGCAGATTGGATGTCCCAAAGGCTAGCTTTTTCTGCTTCAAAGAGATCATACCTCTCCAGGCGAGCTACGTACGTGCACAAAAGCTCAGGAGAGAGAAGAAAGCATCCCGCATTCACTCGTCGGACCATCAACGGAGTAAAATAGTCGTTGCAGTACTCGATCTCCATCATCACACTACCCAGATAAAAAATATTATACTTAGATTGTCTGTCTAGGATTTCTTTGTATTCTTTTTTTGTTATTAAACGAAGGTTTCCCAAGCCTACTGAAATGGTGAACAAGATAGCAAATCTGCTGGGGACCTCCTTCTCCTCTGATGAGAAGGTCGTGACGTAGTCCGACGCGTCGAAGCTGGGTTCGACCCAGAGGATGCTGGTTGTACGCTTCGACCAGCAAGCCTTTGAGGAAATGCTCTCTGAGGACGGTGCTTCTCCAAGGCTGGCAAAGTCTAAGAAGTCCCGCAGGGCATGGGTTGCAAAGGCCGCTGTGCCTCACCCTACTGCGGAGCACGTGCTCGCCGTCTCTCTCTCTGCTGCAGGGACCGCACATTATGCGTCCACTTCTTATGCGGCAGCCTCTTCAAACAAGAAGAGCGCTCAGCACCTGAAGACCCTTAGGACATTGGTTGCAAAGGCCGCTGTGCCTCAGCCAACTGCCGAGCATGCTCTCCCTGTCTCTCTCTCGACCGCAGGGACCGTACATCATGCGTCCACCTCTGATGCAGCAGCCTCTTCGGACAAGGAAAGTGCTCGGCACTTGAGCTCTGGCAGAAAAAAATACTACGATGCTAGGAGTTCAAGCGCTAAGGCACGTTCCATGCGGCCACGTCAAAAGTCGCATAAAGAGGATTATGCGGCACCGCTCGGCAGCCGCAAGCAGATGGCCACGTGCGGTCAAAAAGCCACCGAAGTTCTGTCTTTGACTAAATTTTACGCAGCGTTGACTCCATGTGCCTTGCTGAAAAAGGGGAAGATGTGAAATTGGACTCTTCATACTACGCACCGGCGCATTCTTGGACGAAGAAGTCTAGGGCAATGCGAGCTAGCCATGCTTAAGAAACTGCTCATTCGACTGACCGTCAGCAGGCGCCGCTTACTATGCGTGCCCCTGACGGAAAGTTATAAAAAATTGGTCCATGCGTCCAGCCCGCAGTGGCAATCGGATAGGGTCGGTCTAAAGAGTCTTTCGTTGGCAACTTGGGTCAAGTTCTTGTACAAACCCTAGGTCAGGAAGCAAAATCAACACATGCGCACCCATGTGCTCGGTCTACCCGGGCTCATAGAGAGGATGCAAAGGTGAATTAGCCCTCGCTAGACTTACGCAACATGATCAATCACAAGCGCAGAGTGAGGGAAACAACCACGACATACGAAGTGTCCTCCCCAGGGCATCACCGTGCCAACATTATCATCAATAGTTGCTGTAACAAAACAACAGTACCTACAAAAAGGTAGTCGGCATTCCAGCGGCTGCAATAAAAGTCACCCACCCGGCTGCAACCCGAAGAACAGGTGCAAGTACCAGAGGACGAGGAGTTGCCCTTTGCCTCGTGCTACTATGCTCGTAAGGCCCCCTCCATGAGGGGAGGTCAGAAGTCTAGCACCTTCAGTCCGTCGCTCTCGACCATTAAGTCAAGAAGACGTATCCAAGGAAGACAAGCAGCGGAACCCGCATAAGGTGTCTTCTTGGGAACCCTCTCAAAGAAGAAATTGTCAGCCACTGGAGGTAGTTCTCCCTCAAGACCTCACATAGCTACACAAGCTGGGGGTTGTAATCCCCCGGACCTTTATGACAATCCGGCGTTCCGAGAAGACGATGACTCCCAAGGAACAGATGCTGAGGTCCCTGGGTAGCCACCTTCGTCAAGTGGACGTAGCTTCCTACGTTGGGGGTAGTATTCCCTCAGAGTCTGAAGGGGATGTAATGCTGCCAACTTTCCCTGAGGACCATTCACTGCAAGAGTCTAAGGCAAAAAGTGCGACGTCAACCGTCCCATCCATTTTCTCCCATGTGAGAACATCGTACATGTCAGGGGACGATCACTAGGGCCCCAGCGATCGACAGCGCCTCGAAACCCTCGAGGCCATGATGCAGACCATGAGCACATCAATGCAAGCCTTGACCCAGACAATGTTAAAAATCAAGGCAAATATGGCCCCACAACCAGCGAGGGCCTCTGGCCAAGCAAGATTGGACCACGAGACCAATGGGGATTCAAATGCAACCGCTCCACCCATTGGCGGTAACCATCCCCTGCCCGTATCGTCTGCTTCTTTCGTAGTCGATGAAGCTCAGGAAGCAATACGGGAGGTACGGGAACTTCGGGCCCGCCTAGACTCTAAGGGCAATCGGGACACATTGCGCGAGCTTGGGATCCGACAACCATATCCCCTCGATTGGAGAGACGTACCGTATCTGCCCAAGTACAAGCCCTTCAACTTGACTACGTTCGATGGGAAGACATCTCCTCGCCAGTTCATGAGTTACTGCGAAACGACAACGGGGCATCTACCTCGCAACGACGCCCTCTTAAGCAAACTCTTTGTTGAGGCATTGTCTGGAATAGATTTCGATTGGTTCTGCAGCCTCCAAAACAACTGTATTTCGTCGTTCAACGACCTCAAAAGAATTTTTCTTGGCTAGTTCCACGACAGAGGAAACAACATGACGATGTCCTCGTTAATGGACATCACACAAGGGAAGAAAGAGTCTGTACAGGAATATATCGAGCAGTACAAACAAGCGACGCTGAAGTTATCCCCCGGTAACCCTGAGTCCACACTAATGGACGCCTGCCAGAGGAATCTCCTTCCCACAGTCAGGCTCTGGATGGGCGACTCTCAGTTTAAAGACTGGACGATGTTCATCATAAATGTTGTCGGTGCTGAGAAGAAAGTGAATGACTCCCGTCTCCTGGGGATACAGATACCCGTCGCTGATGATAGGGAAAATTCCCTTACAACAGCAAGAACAACAGCGGTAATAATGCCCAAAATGATAAAGGAAAGTAGGCTCTGGTCGCCAATATAGCCAAGAAACCCGAGCAAAAGCCCGCAGAGGCTCCAAAACAGAAAGAAATCTATTCCTTTGAAGATGATGACGTCATGACAACATTTGACGTGCTAATAAAGGAAAACAAGCTTCGACTCCCCGACGTCAAGCGTCCTGTTGAGGCAGCCGAGGTGAATAATTCAAAGTACTGCCACTACCATCGTCACGCCTCCCACAACCCCCGAAGGCTCAGATGAAGGAGATGAGTTACACTCTCATTCTTCAGAATCTTCCTTTTGGGACTCCGACATCAGTATCGGGGAGATGCTCAAACAAACGTTGTCTGCCAACATGGAGTCAGCTGACCCTGAGAAAGACGACGGGGATCCACCTGGACTCTTTGAAGTAGAACCGTGGGCCCAATGCCTAGACACACAATGGGAGATGTAGTTTGAACAACGAGAATCTTCCACTGAGGACGAAGTCGTACAAATCGATTTGGGCGGCGATCCTCCCCTAAAACTATCTTTATCAGCAAGAGTTTGTCCAATGAGGATCAGGAATCCCTGCTACAGCTCGTCAGGGAATACATCGATGTATTTGCCTGGAGTTACGAAGGTATGCCGGGACTGGACCCCTAAATTATGGTCCACAAACTCAACATCTTGCCGAACACTAAGCCAGTCAAGCAATAGCAACGACAGTTCTGTCCGGACATCATGAATGCCATCGAACCTGAAGTCAAGAAACTGATAGCTAGTAGCTTTGTCTGCGAAGAACAACATCCGGATTGGGTAGCTAACATCGTTCCCGTCGTCAAAAAGAACGGAAAGATCCAGATCTGCATTGACTTTCGCGATCTAAACGCGGCATGCCCTAAGGACGAGTTCCCACTTCCGATCACAAACATAATGATCGACAACAATTGTGGCTTCGAGCGCATGTCCTTTATGGATGGGTTCTCAGGATACAATCAAATCAAGATATTTTCTGATGATGAGAAGCACACATCGTTCCGAACGCCGATAGGAGTATACTACTACACAGTTATGCACTTCGGACTGAAGAACGTCGGTGCTACATACTAGCAAGCTATGAGCACCATCTTTCATGAACATCTACGCAAGACGGTGGAGTGTTACGTTGATGACATCGTCGTCAATAGTTGCTCCAAAGATGATCACCAGCTCAAGATAAATTTCACCAAATCCTTCATAGGAGTCTTCAACGGCAAGTTCCTAGGTTTTATCATAACTTCGAAGGGTATCCATGTAGACCCTGACAAGACTAAAGCAATCCTTGAAATGCGCCCACCAAAGAATATTAGAGAACTTTGTGGCATTCAAGAAAGATCGGCATACATCAGGGGGTTCATATCAAACCTCTCTGGACGTTGTCAACCGTTCACTCAGCTTATGAAGAAGGGAGTCTCCTTTTTCAGGAACAAAGAATGCTAGCGCGCCTTCGACGACATCAAGGAGTATCTTATGAACCCTCCAGTATTGGTAGCCCCAGTTGTGGGGAGACCCTTCTTGCTATATGTGCGGGCAATAGATGACTCCTTCGGGGCTCTGTTAGCCCAGACAATCGATGCAGGTCACGAACAAGCCATCTACTATCTCAGCAGAATGATGGCCGACGCAGAGCACATGTACAAATCCATCGAGAAGGAGTGCCTCGCTCTAGTATTCGCCATTCAAAAGACCCGACATTACGTGGCAGGATAGACCATCCATATAATCTCGCGAGTTAATCCTCTCAGGGTCCTTATGACTAAACCCGGAGCACTCAACTCTTTCCTAGACACATGGGCAATACTATTATCACTGTACGACATGGTATTTGTCTTGCGAAAGGCGTTCGAAGGCCAAGCATTGGCAGATTTCCTTGTATCCCACCATGTACCGAAAACCTCGAAGCTTCAAGAACAGTGCCCAAAGGCGATATTGTCGCTGGCGTTGGGATAGTACTGATCTCCCCACACGATCTGGTCATCAACCGTGCTTACCCCCTCAAAGAGCCATGCTCTAATAATGTGGCAGAGTATGTCACGACCAGCACCCAAAATTTGGGCATGAGTCGTGGGTACGTCCAGCCTACGCCACAGCATCGGTGGTAGAATGCTGTCTAGGTCTCAACAATATACTAAATAATACTCACAACCTGTCAATGATATCAACTCCATAAGGAGGACAATGTACATCTCACAATAGCTCATAATGCAAACTCAATCACAACAACTATAAGAGTATAAGGCACGATAAAAGATAAGAAGAATGACATAGTTAAACACCATGTCTCAAAATAAAGATAAACCACAGTCTAGTTGTCTAACATAAAGTCTCCATAAGTCCCAACATAAACTCAGAATAAGTCTAAACATAAACTGAAATAACCTCAAATAAGACTCAGTGCATAAGATAAATACTGTCTAGATAGCTGCAGGTAATGTCTCCTCTAAAGGAATAGTCTCCTCTAAGATCTCTGGTGTGTAGTCTGCATCTATACCTGGTCCATAATGTATGGGACAGAAGTCCTCAAGATCCTCTGGAAAAAATATTCAGTCAGGACTAGAGCGAAGTACAAGCACTAACAGCAGTTCCACATATATTGACAAAAACTATAACGCAGTGTAAAGAAATACAAGATAGATATGAATACTGGCAATAAACAAAACTGGAACAATGAAGTACTGAAATAAAGAAATACTGGAGCATATCATCATCAATGGTACATCTAGCAATGAATAGAAATACAAGTGCATGCTAGAACAATGAACTGGAATATAAGTAAATGCTGGAGCAATAACTAGAACATAGGGAATACTAGATCCATAAACTTGAGATACATGTCAAGAACATCTAGCTAAGTGTGTGAAACATCAGCATATTATGTGATCGACTTGGGACTGATCAGGCTTGTTACATATGATTAGCTATGATTCATGTAAGGTCAGGCTAACCATCCGGATAGCTATAATGCGAGTAATAGTCAGGCTAATCATATGTAACAAGCTATGAGGCATGTAATGGTCAAGCTGCACCGACGTGAGGTATGGGTGAGCTATGATGCATGTAGAGTTGGGTATATCACATAATCTACTAATATTTCCCTCATTTTCCTAGCTAGCACGAAGGATCCCAATCACGACTCCTCGTGACAGGTCTCAATGATGCCAACTCGTGTATACATAGTGTCAGAATTATGTACGCTATATAACTAGAATTATAGAGATAATCAACATAATAAAAACTGTCAGAGAATGTACTCGCCTGTGGTCCTTAGCTGGTAATACCAATATCCTGTTTCCAAAGTATCGTCTGAATGATCCAACAGTCCTATAGACATATCATATAATACAACATTGCATCAGATATTACACTAACACACACAATCAAAACACAATGAACTCAGAGACTACGCTAGGGGTGACACTTATCATCTACAGGGTCAAGTGTGCGTCTAGTTGCACGGTGTCACGTCTGTAATTGCTGTGCATAACAGACAGTCAATTAATACGGGTCTTGCCAGTACGTCAGTGTACATATGGCAGTCTGTTAACAATTCACATGGTCACAGGTCAATGTAACTATGTGATATCAGTAATTACACTAGGGTCACCTAGTACATATATAATTATACATAGTCTTAACCAGCATATAACATTAATACTTATAATATATATGTACACCAATTAAATACATATACAATATATATATATATATATATATATATATATATATATATATGCGTGTGTGTGTGTGTGTGTGTGTGTGTGTGTGTGTGTACTAATTGAATTCATATACTATATATATATATATATACCAATTATACATATTAAACATATACTAATGGAATACATATACTATACATATATATACTAATTGAATTCGTATACTATATATATATATGTATATATATACCAATATATCAAATATACAATACACGTATATTAAACCATAACTAAAAATACGTATGCATACTAATGATAAATACGCGTATGCGTGCCCGTGTACATGTACGACAGAAGAAGAACTCGAACCTGTGTACGCGGGACGAGGCGTTCATGTCGAGGTCGTCGAGAAGGGGGTGCTCGGTTCAGTGGATCGAGTCGACTCCGGCGTGTTCTGGCCGGTTGAGCAGCGTCGGGTGGCAGCGGCTCATGTGGTCCGGCGTGCCGCAGGTTCAGGCGTTCATTCGGCTTCAGTAGATTGAGAACGGCTCCAGTCGTGACGAGGAGGGCGGAGGCGACTTGCAGCGGCGCTTCGGTCGGGTTCTAGTGCAGTCGGTAGCGAGGATGGCGAGATGACAGCGTCGGGTTCAAGCTCCGGCGGGTCTCCGGTCGAGTGCAGTGAGAGAGGGGGTGGCGAGGCGGTTGGTCCAGTCGACGTGGTGAAGGAGAGGCGGGCTGACGGTATCGGGGCTGCTTCGGTCGGCTTGCAGGCGGTGAGATGGGGAGAGAACAACGGGACTAGGCTGCTCCGGCATTCAGTCGCGGGTTCACGGTCGGGTCTGGTCGACTCAGAGCTGCTCGGTTCCGGCGGTGAAGGAGAGGTGAACAGTAAGGGGAGGAGGGGGATGTCGGCTGGGAGTTAGGTTAGGTTTAGAAAAGTAAAGAAAAAGTAAAGAAAGGAAAATGATATTTATATGTGTATGCAAGATGTTGGGTTGACCTAGAAATAGGGCTTGGTCAACACTTGGAAAAAGTGCTTATCATGGAGATATTTCAAGGGCTAGGATTCAATGGATTCAAAATGAATGGCTAGGATTGCATTGGTTCAAAGTTTGGAGGGCTATGGTTTAAGGAGGTTGATGTTAAGTTACACACTCCCAAAATTTATGGAAAAATTCACATGAAGGAGAAATAGATTTCTTCACGTGTTGTGTCCAACGGGGTGGATGCCTTAATGCACTTTTGCATAAAAGTGCCCAACAATTGGAAAATTTGCACAAAGTTGGGTTTATTGTTTAATTTAATTAAAATTAATATAATTGATGTTCTTAAATTAATTAGAAGTACATGGGACTAAAATTAAGTGGGACACAAGTGTCATGAATGAAGAAGACTCAGAATAGAATATTACCCTAATATGGGTTACACAAAATGGGTCGAGATTGTGTCTCCAATTTTGATTGGATCGCACAAGGATACAAAGTTGAATTTATATTGAATTAAATATAGTTGTTTGCGACGAATGTTGTGCGACTAAAATGAAGCACATCATGGCATAGTTATGAGTTACACAAGGATCATAATAAAAGACTAGCATGTCTAGGACAAGGGTGTAAAATTATTTGGAAGGCGTGGCTAGTGTAGTGATCTAATTATCGAAGCAACGGTAAAGTACAACACAAATAAAATCACCGCAATTAAATATAAATAATTATCATGCAATATTAACACATTAAATTAATTAATGAAAAGACGAAAATACCCCTATTCTGAAATATGGTAGTGACAAGTCTACCCTCCTTAAAAGAATTTCGTCTTCGAAATTAAAATAAACTAGCACAAGAATAAACAATCAAACAAGGAATTATACCTCAAGTCTCGAAGAGATACGGATACTGCTCGCGCATTTCGTCCTCTCTTTCCCAGGTTGACTCGCCTGGAGAGTGATGTCTCCATGCAACACGAACCAAAGGAATAGTCTGTTCCGCAATACCTTCTCTCTACGATCCAAGATCTCAACGGGTTATTCAGGATAGCTGAGCGTCGGTCCAACATCGATCTTTGAGTGATCTAGTACGTAGCTAGGATCTGCCACGTACCGTCTCAGCTGCGACACGTGGAACACGTCATGCACTCCATCTAGAGCAAGCGGCAAGTCCAGTCTATAGGCCACTGCGCCGACCCTTGCAAGAATACTGAAAGGTCCGATGTATCGTGGACTAAGCTTTCCGTCTCTACCAAAACGAATTGTGTCCCGTGTCGGAGAAATTTGTAGGAACACCAAATCGCCAACCTAGAACAAACAATCTTAACACACAACTAAAACAAAACAATCACAAACCAAAAGAACAACAAAACCTATACCTGAAACTCTAGGGGTCTACGGTGGCTATCTGCCCAATGTCGCTGTCTGTCCTACGCCACTCGCAGTCTGTCTCTTATAAGTTTTATCATTTCTGCTGCATCCACGACCATTTCTGGTCCTAACAAAGCTCTCTCTCCGACATCATCCCAAGATAACGGTGTACAACACCTTCGTCCGTATAAAGCCTCAAATGGTGACATCTCAATTCTGGCCTGGTAGCTGTTGTTGTAAGCAAACTCTACTAGGTGTAGATGGTCCTCCCAAGAACCTCCGAGATCTAAAACGCAAGTGCGTAGCATGTCTTCAAGAGTCTGAATAGTCCTTTCAGTCTGCCCGTCTGTCTGGGGGTGATACGCGATACTGAACTTGAGTTGGGTGCCCAAGCTAGCCTGCAGATTCCTTCAGAAATGAAAAGTAAAATGACTATTCCGATCTGAGATGATACTCACAGAAACTCCATGTAATCTGACAATCTGCCGCACGTACATCTCTGCTAGCTTCTCTGTCGATATACCCACTTTGAAAGGTAAGAAGTGGGATGATTTGGTCAACCTATCCACGATGACCCAAATTACGTCATTTTCTCCTGGAGAACGTGAAAGCCCTGAAACGAAGTCCATAGTCATGTGCTCCCACTTCCATTCTGGAATAGATAAAGGTTGAAGCAATCCTCCTGGCCTCTGTCGATCTGCTTTTACCTGCTGGCATACTAAACATCTGGATATAAAGCGTGCTACCTCGCGCTTCATGCCATACCACCATACATGCTCCCTCAGATCTCGATATATCTTGTTGGCACCGGGAGGCATCGAGTACTGAGAGCGATGTGCCTCCTGGAAAACCTCTTCGCGCAGTTCTCCACTTGGTACACACATCCTCGTGCCATGTCGTAAAGATCTATCATTCGCAATAGTGAAGTCATATGTCAATCCTGTCTGAACTTGTGCCCTAATATTCCTCAGAGTCTTATCATCATACTGTACAGCTTTAATTCTGTCCATCAGCTTTGATTGTATCTGCAATCCCCACATCTGAATCTCAACACCTGGAACTAGTACTTCAATTCCCAAGCTCTCTAGATCAACCAATAAATGTCTATCTGTTGTCAAGTACGTAGCCACCGGATACCTGCTCAAGGCATCGACGACTATGTTGGCCTTTCCTGGGTGGTACTGTAATGAGATATCAAAGTCTTTCATCAACTCTAACCACCTTCTCTGCCTCATATTCAGCTCATTCTGTGTAAATACGTACTTTAAGCTCTTGTGGTCTGTGAAGATCTCCACACGCTCTCGGTACAGATAGTATTTCCACAGTTTTAGAGCGAAGATAACTGCTGCTAACTCCAGATCGTGACTAGGGTGGTTCTTCTCATGAGGGCATAATTGTCTTGAGGCATAGGCAATTACTTTTTCGTGCTGCTGAAGAACGCATCCCAAACTTTTTCCTGAAGCATCACTGTAGATAATGAATCCACCTGTCCCTGATGGCAATGTCAAAACTGGAGCTGTCGTCAATCTCTTCTTTAGCTCATCAAATGCAGCTTGACATTCCTCTGTCCAGACGAAATCTACATATTTCTTGGTCAGCCTAGTCATTGGCTCTGCAATCTTGGAGAAGTCTTGTACAAATCTTCTGTAGTATCCTGCTAGTCCGAGAAAGCTTCTGATCTCAGCTACTAAACTGGGGGTAGTCCATGATTCCACTGCTTCGATCTTCTTTGGGTTAACTGAAATTCTGTCACACGTCACCATATGTCCAAGAAATTCAACCTTGTCAAGGAAGAACTCACACTTTGAAAGCTTCCCGTATAACTCTTCCTTCCTGAGAGTCTCCAAGACTATCTTTAGGTGCTCTTCGTGCTCCTCTGGGGTCTTCGAATACACAAGAATGTCGTCAATGAACACCACTACGAACTTGTCAAGGTACTGATAGAATACCTTATTTATCAAGTTCATGAATACTGCTGGTGCATTGGTTAAACCAAATGGCATTACTGTGAATTCAAACTGGCCATATCTGGTCCGAAAAGCTGTCTTCGGTATGTCTTCACTCTTCACCTTCACCTGGTGATAGCCTGACCTCAAGTCTATCTTTGAAAACACCTTTATCCCGCTCAATTGATCGAAAAGATCATATATCCTCGGCAGCGGGTATTTGTTCTTGATAGTGAGGTTGTTCAGAGATCTATAATAAAACCTTTGTCCTGCAGCTCCTCAACTTGCTTCTTCAGTTCTACCAGCTTGCTGTTGTTGACTCTATAGACATGTTGTAAAATAGGCTCCGCTCCTGGTATCAAGTCTATAGAAAATTCAACATCTCTGTCTGGCGGCAAACCTGGCAACTCCTCTGGAAATACATCCAGGAACTCCGCTATCAGTGGATGTGGTAACTCCTCTTCTTTTTTTCTGGCTCCGCAAAAAGTGTGCTCTGCTTTGCTGCTCCTCTGGTGACCTCAAACTCTGGTTCTCCTGGTAGTCAAAATATTACTCTGCCTTCGTGATAATCTATAGAAGCATGGTGTTTACTCAACCAGTCTATTCCGAGTATAATATCGTATCCCGGAAGTGGCACGACGAGTAAACTCACGCTCAACTCTCGGCCTTCCAATGACACTCTCCGATCCTTGCAATAATCACGGACTAGGATAATGCCTCCTCCTGTCGTGATCTTGCAAGTCCTATCTAATGGTTCCGTTTCTAAATGATGCTTAAGGGCATAAGATACAGATACAAAACTATGAGAAGCGCCAGAATCAAATAATGCAAGTGCTGGAATATAATCGAGAAAAACTGAACCTGAAATCACGTCTCCAGCTGGCTCGGCCTCCTCAATCGTCATGGCATAAGCGCGTCCCTATGGTGCTCCTCTCTGCTGCTACTGGTGCTGAGCAAACTTCTGCTGCTATGGTGGAAGTGGAGGTCCCCTCTGCTGGCCTCCTGGTACAGTAGGTACTCTGGCTGGTCCTCTCTGAGCGGTTGTTCCACCCCGACGAGCCTGAATAGATGGACAGTCCCTAAGCTGATGTGCTGATGATCTACAGGACAAGCAAGTACCCAATCTCTTCCTGCAGATGTCTCTAGTATGTCCCATCTTTCCACAATATGCACACTGGGCAACGGGCTGATTCTGTCTCTGTGGCTGCTGTTGCTGGATGTGTCCTCGAACTGGTGCTTGGTGCTGCTGATGCTGCTGCTGGTACGACCTCTGTTGTTGTTGAAAGTATGGGCGCTTGGCCGGTCCTGTGTTACCACCTGTTCCTCCAGAAGTGTCACGTCCTCTCTTGGGCCTGAGGTCCAAGTCATCTTCAGCAATCTGGACATCCATCAGGATACCCTCAAATGTAGCAGTGCGTCGTCCCGAAGTACGAGACTTGATCTCTCTATTCAATCCCTTCCTGAATTTCCGTGCTCTGTCTTCTGGGTCTCAAATAATCGATTGCGCGAATCAACTCAAATGGTAAAACTTTGCGGCGTATTCATCAACTGACATGCTCCCTTGGACTAAGTCATGGAACTGACTTTCCAATGCTCCCAAAGCCACGTCAGGAAAGAACTTCTTCTTGAAGAGCTCCTTGAAGGCTTCCCAAGTAAGTCCTTCATCAGTGAGCCTCGGCTCCGTACGATACCACATCAGCGCGATATCAAACATCTGACTGCCAGCGGCCTCGATCTGAAGAATCTTCGGAATCTGCGCCAAACACAAGTTCCTCTCTATATCCACTAACCAATCATCAGCATAGAGTATCCCCTCAGTGCCTTTGAACTCTCGAGGCATCATCCTCTTAAAGTCCACTAGAGTATCTGGCCTCTGGTGCTGCTGGCCAGGATGTTGTTGTTGTCGTGCTACTTTCTCCACAGCCTGGAGAGCCACCTGATGAGCATTCTCCATGCTCTCTCTCATTAGCTCTGTCTGTGCCTGGTGCGCCTCTGCTTGCATCCTCTGAGCCTCAGCTTGAACACGCTGAGCTTCTGCTGTTACTCTCTGGGCCTCTAACATGCCCTGGATAAGTGCGAACATCTGTTCCCCGTCAGTGGACACACCTCCGGGAATCGGTGTCGGTGGTGGGGGAAGGTTGTCCGTCACAGCTGGGGCAATCCTCTGAACAGGTGGAAGAGGAATCCCATTAGCTGCAGATACTCCCACATGAACAGGAGATGTAGGAGGAACTCCAGATATCTGTTCGTCAGGTCGAGAGGTGGCAGACCTCTCTGAAGCTACTGCTCCCATTCTCAAAGACCTAGTCTTCGGCGGCATCCTGAAGATAGACTGAAAAGAATCAATTACGGTAATATACACGATATTATCAAGAAAGGACAGTAAAATTCTAAAGGAAGCAATTATTTAGAATAACATTGTAAGATCAGAATTTTCCTAGTTGTGATTGAGCATACTCTCATCCTAAATCCTATTTTCTATATCCTATCGCAGGCTCGCAGTAGTTCAACTAAGTTGTCGCACTACCACGACATCGCACAACTTGCGAAGCTAGACCTACATGGGCCACCACTAAAAACGTGTCACGACCCGCACCCGGAATTTGGGCATGAGTCGTGGGTACGTCCAGCCTACGCCGCAGCATCAGCGGTAGAACGCTGTCTAGGTCTCAACAATATACTAAACAATACTCACAACCTGTCAATGATATTAACTCCATAAGGAGGACAATATATATCTCACAATAGCTCATAATGCAAACTTAATTACAACAACTATAAGAGTATAAGGCACGTTAAAAGATAAGAAGAATGATATAGTTAAACACCATGTCTCAAAATAAAGATAAACCACAGTCTAGCTGTCTAACATAAAGTCTCCATAAGTCCCAACATAAACTCAGAATAAGTCTAAACATAAACTGAAATAACCTCAAATAAGTCTCAGTGCATAAGATAAATACTGTCTAGATAGCTGCAGGTAATGTCTCCTCTAAAGGAATAGTCTCCTCTAAGATCTCTTGTGTGTAGTCTGCATCTATACCTGGTCCATAATATGTGGGACAGAAGTCCTCAAGATCCTCTAAAAAAAATATCCAGTCAAGACTGGAGCGAAGTACAAGCACTAACAGCAGTTCCACATATATTGACAAAAACTATAACGCAGTGTAAAGAAATACAAGATAGATATGAATACTGACAATAAACAAAACTGGAACAATGAAGTACTGAAATAAAGAAATACTGGAGCATATCATCATCAATGGTACATCTAGCAATGAATAGAAATACAAGTGCATGCTAGAACAATGAACTGGAATATAAGTAAATGCTAGAGCAATAACTAGAACATAGGGAATATGTAAAACCCCTAATTTTAAAAACCGTATTAATATTTTTAATTCATTATCAATTTAATTGTAATAATTATGAGCTAATTAGGAGAAATAGAATTTATTTAATTTTTATATTAGGTGATGGTGCATTTAGGGGATTTATGGAGCAATTATAAATTTTTTCTAATTTATTCTATGTAGGAGACCCTGTGGACAGTTGATAGCTTAATGGTATGCACAAATATAATTTCTAGAATTTTCTATGTATATATATGTATATATGTGTATATATATATATATAGTTATTATAAAAGAAAATAGAAAAGGAATAAGGAATTAGAAATTAAAAGAATTAGAAATATAAATGGGAAATAAGAAAGAAAAAAAAGGAAAAAAGAAGAAGATAAAAATCCTTAATGGACTAAAACCCATTAGTATCCAAACCAGCACACCCGGACCCATTAGAGAAAAAGGAAACAGCAGCGACAGCATCCCGATCACCCCACCCGCGGCTATATATATATATATATGTATATAAAATACTGCAAACCCTAAACCTAAGATCATCTCTCATCAACCCCAGACCGCCGCGCCGCCCCTCGACGCTGCCTCCAGCCCTGCCGACGCCGACCAGGGCCGCCGGAGCCGCCCGCGACCACCGCACGGCTGATCGCGACCCCGCACCGCGACTGCAGAAATTGACTACAGCGTACCTGTGTTCAAGCCCTGTTTTCCGCGCCCTCGCCCAACCAAAATCGATTGCTGAAGAGGAATGGCTAGGACTGATCAGGCTAAGATAAACTAGAGATACATGTCAAGAACATCTAGCTAAGTGTGTCAAACATCAACATATCATGTGATCGGCTTGGGACTGATCAGGCTTGTTATATATGATTAGCTATGATTCATGTAAGGTCAGGCGTACCATCCGGATAGCTATGATGTGAGCAATAGTCAGGCTAATCATATGTAACAGGCTATGAGGCATGTAATGGTCAGGCTGCACCGACGTGAGGTGTGGGTGAGCTATGATGCATGTAGAGTTGGGTATGATCACATAATTTACTAATATTTTCCCCGTTTCCCTAGCTAGCACGAAGGATCCCAATCACGACTCCTCGTGACAGGTCTCAATGATGCCAACTCGTGTATACATAGTGTCAGAATCATGTATGCTATACAACTAGAATTATAGAGATAATCAACATAATAAAAACTATCAGATAATATACTCGTCTGTGGTCCTTAGCTAGCAATACCAATGTCCTGTTTCCAAAGTATCGTCTGAATGATCCAACAGTCCTATAGACATATCATATAATACAACATTGCATCAGACATTACACTAACACACACAATCAAAACACAATGAACTCAGAGACTACGCTAGGGGGTGACACTTGTCATCTACAGGGCCAAGTGTGCGTCTAGTTGCACGGTGTCACGTCTGTAATTGCTGTGCATAACTGACAGTCAATTAATATGGGTCTTGCTAGTACGTCAGTGCACATATGGTAGTCTGCTAACAATTCACATGGTCATAGGTCAATGTAACTACGGGATATCAGTAATTACACTAGGGTCACCTAGTACATATATAATTATACATAGTCTTAACCAGCATATAACATTAATACTTATAATATATATGTACACCAATTAAATACATATATATATATATATATATATATATATATATATATATATATATATATATACTATATATATATATATATATATATATATATATATATATATATATATATATATACCAATTATACATATTAAACATATACTAATGGAATATATATACTATACGTATATATACTAATTGAATTCATATACTATATATATATATGTATATATATACCAATATATCAAATATACAATACACGTATATTAAACCATAACTAAAAATATGTATGCATACTAATGAGAAATACGCGTATGCGTGCACGTGTACATGTACGCCAGAAGGAGAACTCGAACCTGCAAACGCGGGACGAGGCGTTCGTGTCGAGGTCGTCGAGAAGGGGGTGCTCGGTTCAGTCGAGCGGGTCAACTCCAGCGTGTTCTGGACGGTTGAGCAGCGTCGGGTGGCAGCGGCTCGCGTGGTCCGGCCTGCCGCGGGTTCAGGCGTTCAGTCGGCTTCAGTGGATTGAGAACGGCTCCGGTCATGACGAGGAGGGCGGAGGCGACTGGCAGCGGCGCTCCGGTCGGGTTCTAGTGCAGTCGGTGGCGAGGATGGCGAGATGACAACGTCGGGTTCAAGCTCTGACGGGTCTCCGGTCGAGTGCAGTGAGAGAGGGGGTGGCGAGTCGGTCGATCCAGTCGATGTGGTGAAGGAGAGGCGGGCTGACGGCATTGGGGTTGCTCCGGTCGGCTTGCAGGAGGTGAGATGGGGAGAGAACGACGGGACTGGGCTGCTCCGGCGTTCAGTCGTGGGTTCACGGTCGGGTCTGGTCGGCTCAAGGCTGCTCGATTCTGGCAGTGAAGGAGAGCTGAACAGTAAGGGGAGGAGGGGGATGTCGGCTGGGAGTTAGGTTAGGTTTAGAAAAGAAAAGAAAAAAGTAAAGAAAGGAAAATGATATTTATATGTGTATGCAAGATGTTGGGTTGACCTAGATATAGGGCTTGGTCAACACTTGGAAAAAGGGCTTGTCATGGAGATATTTCAAGGGCTATGATTCAATGGATTCAAAATGAATGGCTAGGATTGCATTGGTTCAAAGTTTGGAGGGCTATGGTTTAAGGAGGTTGATGTTGAGTTACACATTCCTAAAATTTATGGAAAAATTCACATGAAGGAGAAATGGGTTTCTTCACGTGTTGTGTCCAACGGGGAGACACCTTAATGCACTTTTGCATAAAAGTACCCAACAATTGGAAAATTTACACAAAGTTGGGTTTATGGTTTAATTTAATTAAAATTAATATAATTGGTGTTCTAAAATTAATTAGAAGTACATGGGACTAAAATTAAGTGGGACACAAGTGTCATGAATGAAGAAGACTCAGAATAAAATATTACCCTAATTTGGGTTGCACAAAATAGGTCTAGATTATATCTCCAATTTCGATTGGATCGTACAAGGATACAAAGTTGGATTTATATTGAATTAAATATAGTCGTTTGTGTAAACCCCTCACCCAAAATTAGGCCTACTTGGCTTAGATAGTGAAATTAGGGCTAGTTGAACCCAATTAGAAATAGAACACGGTATTTGATTTAACTATACAATATTTATATCGCTTAGCGCACCTTACCGTTGCTTCGATAATTGGAGCACTACACTAGCCACTGTCTACCTACAAATTTCACAACCTTGTCCTAGACGTGCCCGCCTACCATTCTAACCTTTGTGTAACTTATAATTATGCTCTCTGGTGCCACATTTTAGTCGCACAATAAACGTCGCGAACGTTATTTCTTAATTCTAAATAAAATACGGCTTTGTACCCTTGTGCGTTCCAATCAAAATTGGAGACACAATCTTGACCGTTTTGTGCAACCCAAAAATATGATAATATTCTACACTAAATCCTTTATGTCCATGACACTTGTGTCCCACCAAAGTTTATCCCCATGTACTTCAAATAAATTTAAGAACATCGTGCGCATTTAATTTAATTAATTAAAACCCAATTTTCATCTTTGTGCAATTTTCCCAATTGTTGGGCCTTTTTATGCAAAAATGCATTGAGGTGTCCACACCATTGGACAATACATGAAGAAACCCAATTTTCCCTCCACATGAATTTTTCCATAATTTTCGGAATGTACAATGCACAACATCGCCCCCTTTATTTTAAACCTATCCTTGCATTTAAACAATATAAATTGTATCCCTCCCAAACATCCCCATATGAGCCCAAGGCCCAACCCAAGAGGATGTTGACCAAGTCAAACTATTTCTAGGTTAACCCAAACCAAAATTTTACATATAAATATATCACATGTTCCTTTATTTTCCCAAAATCACCTAAACCTATTTTCACCCAGCCAAAGGCACCCTCCTCTTCTTGTTCATCTTCAACCTCCTCTCCTCTCGCCGGAGCAGACCGGACCCGCACCGCCGTGCCCTCGCCTGACCCTCGCCGTCCTCCTTCTCAACTTTCTCCTCCACTCGACGAACCTATCTCCTCTTCCCGACTTCCCCGCAGCCAACCCCGGTTATCTCCTTCCTCCCTGCATCCCGAGCACCCCCTGAACAACCGATCACCCCCTGAACAATCGATCACCCCGACCTCGACGCCGGAGCACAACCCTTCCTCACCTTCCTCCTCCTCTACTCCGGCCCGTCCTCCACGGCCTCGACTTCCTCTACAACTCGACCGGAGCAGCACCAAACGCTGCCATCTCCCGACCTCATCTCCTCTTCTTCCTCCCGGAGCACCCCCTGGACCATCGTCATCCCCGACGCCCCGCCACTGCACCACACCACCAGTACCGCCATTAATGTCACCATCGTCCCCATCACCATTAACAGCACCGCTGCTCACCGCCGGCAGCACCCCACACCACCAGCACCACCACTGTACCACCACCACCTCTCCTTCTTTCTCCCTTCTCAGACCACTCCTCCTCTTCTCTGTCCTCCCTGTCCCTCCTTCGCCTGAGTACCGAGCAACCTCGCCGAAGCTCCGACTCGACTCCTCCACTTCCTGAGCTCCTCCTTCCTGACTTCCTTCTCTGCCTTGGCCGGAGCTTCCCTGGCCGGAGAGACATCACCATCCTCATCAACACCTTATCATCATTATCACCATCACCATTACTATCATCATCAACACCACCACCATTACAAACATCATCAACCTAGTCATCATAATCATCCTTGTCACCACCATCTTACACATCATCATCCACATCATCAACCTAGTCATCATCATCATCCTCGTCACCACCATCATACACATCATCATCCACATCATCAACCTAGTCATCATCATCATCCTCGTCGTCACCATCATCCACATTATCATCCTCGCCATCACCATCGCCATCGTCGTCATCGTTATCACCTTCACCATCATCATCGCCATCGTCGTTATCGTCATCACCTTAACTATTATTGTCATCGTCGTCATCATCATCATCATCTTACCTTAATCATCGTCGTTATCATCACCAACACCCATCATCATCATCAACAACACCCATCATCAATATCTCACCCTCGTCATCGTGTTTATCGTGGACCGTCACCCTTGCCAGACAACCCGCAACAGTCACCCCCGATTCCCGTGCCTGTGCACGCTGACCCCGAAGAGCTATTGGATCATTCTGCGCGACTTCTGGAGTAGGTTATTGGGACTACGCAGCTTCTTGCCAGGCAAGTATATCTTGCCTTGTTGTACTGTTTAAATTCTGTATTATTAGCTGCATATTTATTATTTAAAACTGTGCGCATCCGAGAGAGACTCGGGTGCAGTCGACGAAGGCGTTGACGTTGGGACTTGTGTCTGACCTAGTGTCTAGTAGACCCACCTAAAGTTGTGGAGTTATTGGTATGACTCCCCAGGCCTTGACACATTTCTTACACGTGTTGTGAGTCTCATGTAGGGCATAGACTTGCGTATACGGTTGGCCACCTGTACATGTAAGTCGTGCGACGGATAGAGTATAACTGCTAATAGTGATGCATGTTAGAGACATAGCAGTTATTAGTAGTCGGAGCACAGACTATTGTAGTACGAAGGTCCAATCCTTGTCCTTGTTTGGTTGTGAGGTTGGACTATTGTTCTAACAATAGACTATGAGCTAGAGTTACGACACTGATACTTGCACTCCGTCTCGGTGTAGTAGCTACTGCGTGTTGTGGATACAATATGCATAGATCATTGGGCGAAAAAGACAATTAGTAGGCGTATGGGACAGACATTTGGTTGCCATAGTTTTAGAGTAAACTGCGGGGCCGTGAGCCTCAGTGTTGCCCGGGTATAGGATCAGTGTTGCCCGGTTATAGGAGTATATGCTTGTCGATACATCCAGCAGAGGTTACTAGTTGTGCGCTATCATGATCGGTGATGTAGTCAACATATACATCTGGCATCCAGTTTATAGCGAATGCCAGATACTTAGCCTCTGGCTTGACGTTACGCTTTATACTTTTCACCTACCCATATGTACTAAGGTTGTCTTCAATGTGCATTTCACTTAGCTGGTTAGGTCACCATTGAGTTTTCACAGTATTTATTTTATGGCATGCTTTTATGTATCTTGTTATGTCTCTCTGAGGACCTGGCCCTTTCCAGGTGTATTGTTCATGAGTATTCGCAGGAGCACAAATCCGGACTTGCTACGTATATTGCGATGAGGACTTATCTTTGAGCCCGTGATTGTTAGTTGATATTCTATTATAATGCATTTATTGTATTTATCTTATATTCTAGTTCGGTAGTGGATTTGTTTCCATCCGACTACCATCATTAGATACTTCATATTGAGATCTAGTTATAGATACTGGTTATTCATTTATATTTAATTTCTGTGGATGAGATTAGATTATATCCTGTGACTTATGATAGTTTTACCACTTGTGAACTATTATTCATTATACAGCGTACGCATGTGTTATGATTTTCATATATTGAAGTTGCCATATACATGCGGCTGGCATGCTTACGTGTCCTAGTCCTACGTATTTTTGGGCTGGGACGTGACATGTTTTTGTGGTGGCCCATACAGGTCAAGAGCATATTATCTCGGTTACGTTACTGTACCGAGCAAGCCTGCACCTAGGATTAGAGTATAGGATCTCATCCATAATTGACTATGATTCACCTTCCTTCCAATCTGTTCTATTTGAATAGCTGCATCCTGCTTGATTTATGTGCTTCCCTAATAGTTCCTAGAGTATAACCTTCTTCTAGAATATAGAAGTCCCTATTGTTAGATAATAAGTAGGGTAACCTTCCTATTAAAAGTACAACTAGGATAATGACACATCACTGAGTTAGAATACTTAATGAAATCCTAGCACCCCTTACCTATATATTGATGTACCATTACCCCTCGATATATGTATGAAGACTTGAGAGTGGTATAGACACTACTAGAGTAGTTAGAAAGTTGACCATGAGGTTTGACCCTAGTATTGAGGAACCAATAGAAACATAAGGTTAAATATTAGGGCTAACCTAGCTTTTCATGGTAAGATAGTATTATAGAACTTTACATTTAGACTCTTGTCTTGAGATTAGCAGGCAGTACTTTAGAAAGCCAAGAGCAATGCTTAGAATATTTTTCTCGATCAAACCTCGAACACAGAGATTAGCATACCACCTCCCCCTTAGAAAACCGTGATGTTATCTAGAGTCCTTCTATTTAATTTCACATTCATTCCTCCGAGACCTTAGCGCTCGCGATTTGTGCAATGACTAATTATGTTCTTCTGTCGTGCCACCTAACGCTTCCATTCTTAATGTTAACCCTTCTGTTCTATGAGCACTATGACTAAGACTTAAGATGACCATGACCTAAATAATGTAAGAGGATATCCTAATAAGTACCAAGACCTCTTCTCGTAAACCTTAACAGGAATTCCTATATTTTTCCTAAGGCATTACCGTATTAATTTATTATTTTAAGTTGGGTAGTATGCCTCATCACATAGTATCACACAGTCCTCTTAACCCATTGATGAAGTATAACTGAATGATATTACTTGTATGCTAGTATAAGAAGATAGTGTTTAGACTATAGAAATTAGAGGCCCATATCCCCATTTGGTCGACTGACGACTTAGACAAGGAGTTAGTATGACAACTGGAGAGACTGAAGAGTCGTATGTTTTTGTGACCTTGAATTATTTTGTACCTTCTGTCATCATAATCTAGCGTACTTATATTTTTTGTACCACTTTGACTTATGCTGCTATTTTATAGCCTAGTTTTACAAGCTTATTCTTTTATCGAGCTTGATCATGATATTATATTATTGGGGACGCCTACTAATACATTGTCTAATCAGAATCAGTATATTAAGGTCTAGCTAACCTTAGTACATTTGGTTCGCCCTTCGTAACACTACTTTACGTTGATTGAGATATATAGTTGACTAGTAGACATATATATTTGCCCTATAGATATGTCAGAGCACATCATATCAAGTACATAACTGTACCGATGTGAGCATGCAAATAAGAAAATTACCAAATAGGATTTTAATCCACAACTGCCTTGACAATTCCTATTTGAATTCTTTAAACGTCTTGATTCCCACACTTCTATTCTATTGCCTTCCCCTTGAACTCTTTATTATTGCTTTCCGTCTTTCCTTATTTCGAAAAGACGAAACCTCGTGCTTGGTATAAGTTGATACACTGATAAGTACTAGATATACCCCATGGCTAATCCTATGACTTGGTGACTCCCTTTTATAGTTGATTAAGGGCATATCATAGATGAGATATTTGGTGTTAAAACTTTGAGGATTAAATAACATGATTAAATAATTTGAGGAATAACTTTCTTATATGTATAGCCTTAGGTGATAGATGGGTAAATTCTAAGTTGGATAAAAACCGTATTGGTAAAACTTGAGGCGAATTATTTTAGACTGTGACCAAGTAAGATTAGATAGAGAGACCCTACCCTATTTTAATTTCGAGGACGAACTTATTTTTAAGTTGGGTAGATTGTAAACCCCCTTACCCAAAATTAGGCCTACTTGGCTTAGATAGTGAAATTAGGGCTAGTTGAACCCAATTAGAAATAGAACACGGCATTTGATTTAACTATACAATATTTATATCGCTTAGCGCACCTTACCGTTGCTTCGATAATTGGAGCACTACACTAGCCACTGTCTACCTACAAATTTCACAACCTTGTCCTAGACGTGCCCGCTTACCATTCTAATCTTTGTGTAACTTATAATTATGCTCTCTGGTACTATATTTTAGTCGCACAATAAACGTCACGGACGTTATTTCTTAATTCTAAATAAAATACGACTTTGTACCCTTGTGTGTTCCAATCGAAATTGGAGACACAATCTTGACCGTTTTGTGCAACCCAAAAATATGATAAAATTCTACACTAAATCTTTTATGTCCATGACACTTGTGTCCCACCAAATTTTATCTCCATGTACTTCAAATAAATTTAAGAACACCTTGCACATTCAATTTAATTAATTAAAACCTAATTTCCATCTTTGTGCAATTTTCCTAATTGTTGGGCCTTTTTATGCAAAAATGCATTGAGATATCCACACCATTGGACAATACATGAAGAAACCCAATTTTTCCTTCACATAAATTTTCTCATAATTTTTGGAATGTACAACGCGTAACATCGCCCCCTTTATTTTAAACCTATCCTTGCATTTAAACAATGTAAATTGTAGCCCTCCCAAACAACCCCATGTGAGCCCAAGGCCCAACCCAAGAGGATGTTGACCAAGTCAAACTATTCCTAGGTCAACCCAAACCAAAATTTTACATATAAATATATCACATGTTCCTTTATTTTCCTAAAATCACCTAAACCTATTTTCACCCAGCCAAAGGCACCCTCCCCTTCCTGTTCATCTTCAACCTCCTCTCCTCTCGCCGGAGCAGACCGGACCCGTACTGCCGTACCCTCCCTCGCCTGACCCTCGTCGTCCTCCTCCTCAACTTTCTCCTCCACTCGACGAACCCATCTCCTCTTCCCGACTTCCCCACAGCCAACCCCGTTCATCTCCTTCCTCCCTGCATCCCGAGCACCCCCTGAACCACCGATCACCCCGACCTCGACGCCGAAGCACAACCCTTCCTCCCCTTCCTCCTCCTCTACTCCGGCCCATCCTCCACGGCCTCGACTTCCTCCATAACTCAACCGGAGCAGCACCGAACGCTGCCATCTCCCAACCTCATCTCCTCTTCTTCCTCCCGGAGCACCCCCTGGACCACCGTCATCCCTGACGCCCCGCCACTGGACCACACCACCAGTACCGCCATTAATGTCACCATCGTCCCCATCACCATTAACAGCACCTCCTCGTTCCCTCTTCCTCCTCCTCAGCCTGACCCCCGCCGCTGCTCACCGCCGGCAGCACCCCACACCACCAGCACCACCACTGCACCACCACCACCTCTTCTTCTTCCTCCCTTCTCAGACAACTCCTCCTCTTTCCTGTCCTCCCTGTCCTTCATTCGCCTGAGTACAGAGCAATCTCGCCGGAGCTCCGACTCGACTTCTCCCCTTCCTGAGCTCCTCCTCCCTGACTTCCTCCTCCGCCTTAGCCGGAGCTTCCCTGGCCGGAGAGACATCACCATCCTCATCAACACCTCATCATCATTATCACCATCACCATTACTATCATCATCAACACTACCACCATTACAAACATCATCAACCTAGTCATCATCATCATCCTCGTCACCACCATCTTACACATTATCATCCACATCATCAACCTAGTCATTATCATCATCCTCGTCACCACCATCATACACATTATCATCCACATCATCAACCTAGTCATCATCATCATCCTCGTCGTCACCATCATCCACATTATCGTCCTCGCCATCACCATCGTCATCGTCGTCGTCTTTATCACCTTCACCATCATTATCGCCATCGTCGTTATCGTCATCACCTTAACTATCATCGTTATCATCGTCATTATCATCGTCGTTATCATCATCATCTCACCTTAATCATCATCGTTATCATCATCAACACCCATCATCATCATCAACAACACCCATCATCAATATCTCACCCTCGTCATCATGTTTATCGTGGACCGTCACCCTAGCCAGACAATCCGCAGCAGTCACCCTCGATTCCCATGCCTGTGTACGCTGACCCCGAAGAGCTATTGGATCATTCTGCGCGACTTCTGGAGCAGGTTATTTGGACTACGCAGCTTCTTGCCAGGCAAGTATACCTTGCCTTGTTGTACTGTTTAAATTCTGTATTATTAGCTACATATTTATTATTTTAAACTATGCGTGTCCGAGAGAGACTCGAGTGCAGTCGACGAAGGCGTTGACGTTAGGACTTGTGTCTGACCTAGTGTCTAGTGGACCCACCTAAAGTTGTGGAGTTATTGGTATGACTCCCCAGTCCTTGACACATTTCTTATATGTGTTGTGAGTCTTATGTAGGGCACGGACTTGCGTATGCGGTTGGCCACCTATACGTGTAAGTCGTGCGACGGATAAAGTATAACTGCTAATAGTGATGTATGTTAGAGACTTAGCAGTTATTAGTAGTCGGAGCATAGACTATTGTAGTATGAAGGTCCAATCCTTGTCCTTGTTTGGTTGTGAGGTTGGACTATTGTTCTAACAATAGACTATGAGCCAGAGTTACGACACCGATACTTGCACTCCATCTCGGTGTAGTAGCTACTGCGTGTTGTGGATACAACATGCATAGATCATTGGGCGGGGAAGACAATTAGTAGGCGTATGGGACAGACATTTGGTTGCCATAGTTTCAGAGTAAACTGCGGGACCGTGAGCCTCAGTGTTGCCCGGGTATTGGATCAGTGTTGCCCGGTTATGGGAGTATATGCTTGTCGATACATCCGGCAGAGGTTACTAGCTGCGCGCTATCATGATCGGTGATGTAGTCAACATATACATCTGGCATCCAGTTTACAGCTAATGCCAGATACTTAGCCTCTGGCTTGACGCTACGCTTTATACTTTTCACCTACCAATACGTACCAAGGTTGTCTTCAAAGTTCATTTCACTTAGCTGGTTAGGTCACCCTTGAGTTTTCACAGTATTTACTTTATGGCATACTTTTATGTATCTTGTTATGTCCCTCTGAGGACCTGGCCCTTTCCAGGTGTATTGTTCATAAGTATTCGCAGGAGCGCAGATCCGGACTTGCTACGTATATTACGATAAGGACTTCTCTTCGAGCCCGTGATTTGGTAGTTGATATTCTATTATAATGCATTTATTGTGTTTATCTTATATTCTAGTTCGGCAGTGGATTTGTTTCCATCCGACTACCATCATTAGATACTTCATATTGAGATCTAGTTATAGATACTGGTTATTCATTTATATTTAATTTCTATGGATGAGATTAGATTATATCCTGTGACTTATGATAGTTTTACCACTTGTGAACTATTGTTCATTATACAACGTACGCATGTGTTATGATTTCCATATATTGCAGTTGCCATATACATGCTGCTGGCATGCTTACTTGTCCTAGTCCTACGTATTTTGGGACTGGGGCGTGACAATTTATGACGAATGTTGTGCGACTAAAATGAAGCACATCATGGCATAATTATGAGTTACACAAGGATCACAATAAAATACTGGCACGTCTAGGACAAGGGTGTAAAATTAGTTGGAAGACAGTGGCTAGTGTAGTGCTCTAATTATCGAAGCAACGATAAAGTGCAACACTCAAACAAAATCACCACAATTAAATATAAATAATTATCGTGCAAAATTAACACATTAAATTAATTAATGAAAAGACGAAAATACTCCTATTCTGAAATGTGGTAGTGACAGAGTACAACGCCCTTGTTATTGGGCTCCAACTCGCTAAACAAGTGGGAGTTGACTACTTAAAGGCCTACGACGACTCCAAATTAATAGTCAATCAAGTCCGAGGCGAGTATGAAGTCCGGAATAAAGACTTGATTCCCTACTACCAAGCCGCGCTCGGCATTATCTCCACCTCAGCATTATCTCCACCTTCGAGGGTTCTTTATAGAGCTCGTCCCTCGACTACAAAATATCGAGGCTGACGTCCTGGTTGGCCTCGCAGCCTCTTTAGCTATTCCAGCCAACACTCATGGACTGGTCACCGTGGTCGGTCAAGAGCTGGTCTGCCCGAAGAATAACATCTGTCTGTGCCTGAGCTACTCAGTAGAGACAAGCACCGACTCCCAAGACTGGAGACTCCCATTCATCGACTACGTAGACTATGGAACTCTCCCCGAGAACCCAAATGAAGCCACTTCCATCAGAAGATGTTTCCTCCTGTTCTATTATGATACGGCTACCAAAATACTGTATCGTCGTTCCTACGAAGGTCTTCTTCGATGATATCTATCGAATGTAGAAGCGAAGCAGGCTCTCCGCGAGGCTCTCGACGGGGTTTCCTCTGGTTCTATTATGATACGGCTACCAAAATGCTGTATCGCCGTTCCTACGATGGTCTTCTTCGATGATGTCTATCGAATGCAGAAGCAAAGCAGACTCTCCGTGAGGCTCCCGATGGGGTTGCGGTGCCCATCATCTCGGACCCAAGCTACAGGACCGTCTCCGGAGAATGGTTTACTTTTGGCCGACAATGGTCGTGGATGTTGTCAACTATGCAAGGAAGTGCCAAGCATGCCAATTCCACGCTGACTTCATCCACTAACCCTCGGAGTTCCTACACCCGACCGTTGTGTCTTGTTAGTTCGAAGCCTGGGAATGGACATTATCGGATCGATTAGTCCACCTTCGTCGAAGGGACATCGGTTTATCCTCGCTATTACCGACTACTTCTCCAAGTGGACGAAAGCCGTACCACTCGCTGAAGTCAAAATATCAAACGTGATCAGCTTCATCAAGCATCACGTCATATACCGCTTCGGCTTGCCACAGAGGATCATCCACGATAATGGTCCACGGTTTGCAAGTCACGCTTTTACCGATTTTGTGACAAAAATCGAATTCAGAATATAGCCTCAGCCTATAACCCAGCAACAAATGGTCTGGTAGAAGCATTCAATAAGACCATCATAAAGCTACTCAAAAGTTTGTGTCATCCAACAAGCACTATTGGAATGAGAAGCTGGATGAATGTCTCTGGGCTTATCGAACAATAGTCCGAACGTCGACTGGTAGTTGTAGAAGCATAAAAAAAATTATGCAAGCCGCATAAAGGCAATGCCTCCTCAAAAGAACAACCAAAGTTGCCGAGAAGCCACATATGGCCTGAGCTACCAAATCCACAGAAAGACACATACGGCCTGATCAACCAAGTTACAGAGAAGCCGCCTAGTATACTGTATGCGGCTTGAATGACCACATAGCAGGGAGGCCGCATAAAATACCCCTGACACAGATTTTGATGTCTGTCAAAAGCTCTGACACATCACTCTGAGATGCTTCGAGACTCGTGAAGACGATGGCTCAGAAAAAGATAATAAGTCACATCAGTGCATTAATTGCTTCAGCAAATGTGCCATGCTATGTGTTCCCTCATATGCGGCTATGCCCTATGCGGCCATAACACCATTTGGCCAAAGTGTCCATCAACCAAGGCCAGATGAGAGTTAGCATGCGGCCCACAATACAATGCGGCCTCGCCAACATGCGACCAAAATATCCATCGACCAAGGCCAGACGAGAGTTTGCATGCGGCTTTGCCAACATGCGGCCAAAGTGTCCATCGACCAAGGCCAGACGAGAGTTTGCATGCGGCCTCGCCAACATGCGGCCAAAGTGTCCATCGACCAAGGCCAGACGAGCGTCTGCATACGGCCTCGCCAATATGCGGCCAGTGCGTCCAGACGACCAAAGGCCAAACGAGAGCTCGTATGCGACCACGACAATATGCAGCCAAGTTGCTATGCTGCCTCCAACTCATAAGATCTTTCTGTTACAACAGAAAGAGATCCTCGCACAGTTGGTGCTGACTACGTGTCTAGCTGACCAAGTCACGCCCACAACGGGTTAAAAATAACCCCGAGATCTCTTCAACGGCATATCTCAACCAAGTTGACGTGGTAATCTATCCATGACATGTGGCTACAGTTTCAACTGTATTCTGTTGAAGGAGCCTTATGCGGCCACCAAATAGAGGCATATGCGACACCCATAGTCCATCAACACGATGGTTATAAATAGGAGCAACTTGAACGTTCTAAAGGCTGGCTTTTTTTCTTCTACTTCAGAGAGAGAGCATACCACCCCCGGCCAATACAGAGAGAGAGAGCATACCGAAACGAGCGAAGAGAGAACATAAGCTTCTTCACCCTGTATCAGATCATCCACGGAGTAAAGGAGACGCTATAGCACTCCTTGTCCATCGCCACGCCATAGAATAAAAAATATTATACTTAGATTGTCTGTCTAGGACCTCTTTGCACTTTCTTTCGTTTGGTAATTAAATCAAGCTCTTTTAGAATCTTCAAATTTAATGGCGAACAAGATAGTGACTCTGCTGGGGATGTCTTTCTCCTTTGATGATAACGCTGTGGCACAATCCGACTCAGCCTAGCTCGGGTCCACTCAAAGGATGCTGGTGGTCTGCTTCAACCAGCAGGCTTTCGAGGACATGCTCTCCAGGGACAACGCGAGTCCTTCTCGGAGGCAAGCAAAGCCCAAGAAGACCCGCATGATGTGGATATCAAAGGCCATCGTGCCTTATCCAATTATGGAGCAGGTGCTCCCCGTCTCTCTCTCTCTGCCGCAGGGACCGCACATTATGCGTCCAATGCTTATACGACAGCCTCTTCCAACCAGAAGGGTGCTCACCACTTGAAAACCCTCATGACGTGGGTAGCAAAGGCCGTCGTGCCTCACCCAACTGTGAAGATTATGCTTCTTGTTTCTCTCCCTGTTGTTGAAGGTGCTCGCCAGGCGTCCCCTCAGGCTGTCCATGCGGCATTCTCGCCTGACGCAGAAAATGCTCTACACCTAAACTTTGGCAGAGTAAAATACTACGATGTCAGACATTCGAGTGCTGATACGAGCTCTACGCGGCCAAGAGGAGGCCGCGTAAGACTCACTATGCGGCATCGATTGATGGCCGCATACGACTCTGGCAGCAGCTGAACCTCTATTTTCGATCGAATCTCACGCAGCGCTGACCCTATGCGCCATGCCGAAAATGGCAAAAACCCAAATTTGGACTCTTCATACTATGAGACTACGCGTGCCAAGTCGAAGAAGTCTAGGGCAGTGCGAGCTCTTCATGCTCAAGCAACTGTCCATTCGGCTGACGTCGGAGGGCACCGCTAATTGTTATACGGGCCCATGATGGAAAGCTATATAAGACCGACCCGTGCGTCCAGCCCTCATCGACAAATGAACATGATCCGTCTGAAAAGCCTTTCACTAACAATCTGGAGAAAGTTCTTATACATATCCTAGATAAGGGAGCAAAAACAACACCAACGCACCCGTACGCTCGGTCTACCCGTGCTCACAAAAAGGGTACAAAGGTGAGTCAACCCTCGCCTGACTTGTGCAATATGATCAATCATAGGCGCAATGCGAGGGAGGCAGCTATGGCATACGAAGTGTCCTCCCCAGGACATCACTATGCCAAAATCATCATCGACTACTGTTGCAACAAAGTAATAGTACCCACAAGCAGACAATCGACATTCCAACGACTACACCCGAAGGCACCTATCTGGCAACAAATAGGAGATCAGGTGCAAACGCCAGAGGAGGAGGAGCTGTCCTTTGCCTTATGTTACTCAGCTCGGAAGGTCCCTTCTACCACATGAGGAAGAAATTCCAGCACCTCCAGATCGTCACTCTCAACCAGCGCATTGAGAAGGCGACTACCAAGAGTAATAGCAGCGGGACCTACGGCAGATATTTTCCAAGGTACCCGCTCGAAGAAGAAGCTATCAGCCGTTGGGGGTAGTTCTTTCTCGAAACCCCTGGGGGTTACACAAGCTGGGGGTGGTAATTCTTTGGACCTATGTAATAACCCAGCGTTCCGTAAAGATAGTGAATCTTAAGGGACATATGCCGAGTTCTCTGGGGGTCATCTTCCTCATCAAGAAGATGCAGCTTCCGAAGCTGGGGGTAGCATTCCCTCCGATTCTGAAGAAGATGTAGCACTTTCAGCTTTCCCTGAGGACAATGATTCCGAGAAAGCTGACAGCAACGTGTCTAGGGTTAATACAATATTTAGGGCTGGGGGTAGCAATCCTCCAGAATAGGAAGATGGTGCGATGATGCCTACCTCCCCTGAAGACTGTAACTCCCAAGGAACAGACAATGGCATGCTTGGAGGTAGTTACCCTCGAATAGTCAGAGCATTATCTGAAGCTGGGAGTGGCATCTCCTTTGAGTCTGAAGATGATACAACGATGCCCGTCATTCCTGAGGACAGTGTGACTCAGGAACCGAAGGCGGAAGGACTCAGTGATCGCCAACGTCTCGATCCTCTAGAGGCAATAATGCACACCCTGAGCGCCACAATGCATACTTTGGCCCAGGCAATACTGGAGATCAAGGCGAACATGGTCCTTCCACCTTCGGGGCCTGCAGTAACTCCGCAAGCCAGGAGTAGCAATCTCCCGGTGATCCACACCAACCCGTCATACCATGAGGATAGTGATTCCCAAGAACCAGATAATGAAATGTCTGAGGGAAGGCTTCGACAAGTCAGAGCAGCACCCAAAGCTGGGGTAGCGTTCCCTCCGAGCCCGAAGACGATGCAAATTACCGGTCTTCCCTGAGGATCGTGTGACTAAGGAATTAGAAGCCCCAAAGCCAAATGTGTCACTACCACATTTCCAGATTAGGGCATTAGTATAATTTCCCCTGTTTAATTTAATTAGGTAAATAATTAAAATGATGAGTTTTATTAAATAATTATGAGGTGTTCTAAATGATAGTTTTAGGTTAAACCCTGAAATCCTAATAGGTTCAACCCTAGTGATAAAACCCTAGTTGGTATTCTAGTTTTAGTGAAACCCTAAATTTTCATTTTAGTTTTAGAATTAAAACCCTAGAAATGACTAAACCCTAGAAATGACTAAACCCTAATTAAATTTAGTTCTACATGACTAACATGAAGGGTTAACTAATCCTTTGCATTTGAAACCCTAACCCTAGCCTTATTTAATGAAGGGAAGCCTCCCTCAACTCTTTTCCTTCATGAAGAAAACCTAAACCTAGCCTCCATTAGAGAAAAACCATTCCCTCCCCAAATTTCAGGAATTAAAACCCTAGAAATTTATTTTTCCTCCTCCATCAAAGGGAATCAAGGAGCTTGGACCAAGAAGACTTGGAGAAAGAGAACCTTCATTGGAAAACCATCTCCTAATAGGTGAGAATCCGATTTTAACCCATTTAATTCTATTTTTCATTTGTGTTTGGCCATTAGGAGCCCACCAAATTGTTTAGATTTTGATTTTTAGGGTTTCTACATAGAGATTTAGGAGAAACTAGGGTTTGGTGTTCAATAGGTTATTCCCCCCCAATTTTAGGAACCCTAACCCTAGGGATTTCGTGTAGACACGATTATATCTCCTATATGTAGGTTAGATCTCGATTTTTAGGGTTTTGTTTTGGGTTTTCAGGAGTTCTCAGTGTGGGTTCATTTTCAGCACAACATGTGTTTGCTGAAATGTTCCTGGAGGGAAATACCAAGTTTTAACCTAGTTCGTTGAACCCTGATATATATATATATACATATATATGTACATGTATGTGTGGTACCTACGGATTTGTGCTGATTTGTATGGGATTTGGGGGTTCCTGTACAGTCGGGTATTTGTGTGTACTGTGTGCACAGTCGGGGTATGGACTGTGTTAGAGTTCAGTATCAGTAGCAGTAATTGGGGGAAAAGGGTATCCTGTGTAGAGTTGGGTTTTGTGTGTATGTGAGCATTGTGTGTTAGCTGTGGGTTAGTATATGTTTAGTGTATCAGTGTGAGGTAACTGTGTTAGTTGTGTCCAGTATTGAGCAATTGTATCAGCTCACTGTGTCTTATTGTATCAAATAATGTGGAGTATTCTCTGTGTGGAGTCGGGTTTCCTTGAGAGAAGTGTGTGTGCCTGTGATGTGTAGATGTATTAGCTGAGTTCAGTATAGTTGTTTAGGTTTCAGTGAGGTGGTTATGTATTCAGTGTAGCTGTGTGAGCATTTTGTGTTATAGCTGTGTGTATCAGTTAGACAGGGGCATGTGTTGTGCTGTGTCAGTAACTTGTGTGAGGTAGTGTAGGAATTATGTGGTATCAGTATTTAGGGGTTTCACTACTGTGAACCTGTGTATGAGTGAGCAATAGGTTGTGTGCAGTTGTATCTGTGTGGCACTGTATTCAGTGTGGGTTAGTTGTGTCTGTGTGTGAATCAGTATACCTGTGTGTGAGTGAATACCAATATATGTGTATACATGTTACTGTGTGTGTGGTGATTAGTGTGTAACTATGTGTCTCAGTGTCTGTGTATACCAGTGCCTGTGTGTGCCTACCTGTGTGAGTACCTGTGTGTCTTTGTATCAGTGTATCTAGGTATTAGGTGTGTGCCAGTATAAAATTCTGTGTGTAGGTGTGTAGGTCTTTGTGCAGTGAGTTCTCGTATATCTGTGTGTGAGTGTCTCAGTGAATACCTGTGTCTGTGTATCAGTGAGAACAATATGTGTGTGTGTATCATAGAACTCAGTGAATACCTGTGTGAGTACCTGTGTGTCTTTGTATCAGTGTGTCTAGGTATTAGGTGTGTAACCAGTGTGTGACTGTGTGTAGTGAACTAGTATAGGAACTGTGAATGGGTCATTGAATCAGAATCTAGGATCAATATATTATTAAGAGATTAGGGTATTCTCTGTGAAACTAAGTTCAGGTGTAGGATTATGTGAGGTGATACATGTATCAGTGTGATAGAGTATCAGTGTTATTATCAGTTAAGTGTGTGTGTGTTGTGTATCAATGTTTCCCTCATGGAGTATTCAGGTACTAGCAGTGATGAGTTGGGTATCTTGGGTCAAGTGTTAAGGTACAGAGCTAGTATAAGATATTTGCTAGATGCTAAGTAAATAGTTAAGATACTATATAAAATACTATTCTATATAATTTAGATAAGTATAAATATCTCTAGTATGGTGTTTAGTATATCTTAGCTACTAGTACTACCCAGTCAGCCTAGTAATGACTAGTTTAGTTAGGTTGGTCCAGTATGGACTATTATGGTATATAAATGGACTAGTAGACCTAGTTAATATAGAATGACCTAGTGCGACCAAGTTTGACTAGTATTGACCAGTAGATTTTAGTATGACCTAGAGGCCTCATATTTAATTAGTTCAACATGTTTATTTCCTTAATTCAGTATTTTGACATGAAATTCCATAATTAAGTCATTGTGATCTCGCCTTGGACATTGACCCTCGCACTTTCCTCGGAACCACAGGCGAGTACATTCTCTGACAGTTTTTGCTTTTGTTGATTACTTCTATAATTCTAGTTGTATTATATACTTGATTCTGATACTGTGGATACACGAGTTAGCACCCTAGATACCCGTCATGAGGAGTCGTGATTGGAATCCATCGTGCTAGCTGGGGATGGGGAAATATTAGTAGATTATGTGATCATATCCAACTCTACATGCATCATAGCTCACCCCACATCTCACGTCGGGTGCGGCCTGACCATTACATGCCTCATAGCTGTTATATGTGATTAGACTGACCATTACATGCATCATAGCTAACCAGATGGTTAGCCTGACCTACAAGAATCATAGCTAATCATATGTAACCAGCCTGATCTGTCCCAAGTCGATCACATAATAAACTGATATTTCAAACACTTAGCTAGATGTTTATTCTTTATTTCAGATTCACTTGTTCTAGCATTCACTTATATATTGTTCATTGCTAGATGTTCTATTGCCTATTTCATATTCTTCAGTACTCTACATTTCCAGTATTTATTTTATCTTGTATTCTTTACATTATTTTATAGTTTTTGTCAACATAAATAAAACTGCTGTTAGTGTTTGTGCTTCGCTCCAATCCTGACTGGATAATATTTTCAGAGGACTTGGAGGATTTCTGCCCCACCCACTACGGCCCGGGACCAGAGGGAGATTACATACCAGAAATCCCTGAAGTGTTACCCATCCTAGAGGAGATTCTACCTGCCTGCACTTAGACTATCCTATTTCATGTATTATTGTACTAGACTGAGATTTGAGTTGTATTTATTGTTTTGACTTTTGAGGACATCTAGACACTGGACTTATGATGTATTTATATTTTCTCATTGTGCCAATTACTTTTATATAGCCTTATAATTGAGTATATTTATAAACTGTGGATTCATATATTATTATTGTCCTCCTTATGGAGTTGAGACTATTAACATGTTGAGTTATGTTTGAGACCTAGACAGCGTTCTACCGCCGATGCTGCGGCATAGGCTGGATGTACCCACGGCTCATGCCCAATTTTTGGGTACGGGTCGTAAAAAAATAGGACTTTCTCCTTCGATGACGATGACATCATTAAAATCTTTAATATACTGATGAAGGGAAACAAACTCCGGTTACCCAACATCAGATGCCCTGAAGAGGCTGACAAGGTTGATGACCCAAACTATTATCTCTTTCATCGGTACATCCATCATCCAACCAGAGATTGCTATGTGTTGAAGAGATGTATCTAGCAACTGATCGAAGCCAATGAGCTCATCCTCAATTTCGAGGATAAGACGCTCATTACGAACATAGTATCCCTCCAATTCGATAACTTTCCAGTGATGGAAGCCTAGGCAACCAGGGAGGTCGTCAACCTCCCGCTGGCTCTCAACCAAGTAGCAGGCTTGGTATCACTGACAACCCCAAGAGGTGAGGTCATTGCTCAAAAATTGGCACCGCAAGTAGCACCTTCAATGACCAGGTCAAGCGAAAAGCAATGCAGGCCGGGCCCCTTTCCTCAGAAAACATAAATTGTAGATTTTGGATGCTCAGCGCAGTTCAACAAGTCTTCCTGTGCATAAAAGCCAAGTCTCGCATGACTCATTAGCAATGGCGCATGATAGGCAGCGTTCCATTATACGCATCCGGGCAAGTCTTCAGCGCAAGAACGTATCACACTTCATACGCACATGATAGGTCTTCTCTGCGTAACAAATCCTTAGGGGCAACAGACTGTATTCCCCTGTGTGATATACAAAAATACGCGACAAGTGGTGGTCCTCGGTGTTGTAGACAATCGTGCGCATGCGGCAGTAATCCTACGCGCACAACTCAGCCAACTCTCTCATGTCTACGTGGCAGTATTCTTGTGCATAAAGCTTCTTATTCTGCACAAGCTAAGTCATTAACAGCATTCAATGCAACAAATGATGAGTTGCCACAGTTTCATTATTACAGCCAACAATCACTCCATCTCATGCAGAAGATGGGTATGACCTCCAAAAAGCTGAAGGTTTAAACTTTGGTAAAGGATGACGTATTCCTTTATAATCCGACAGTTATTACAACAGCACTCGCAAAGGGCTAGGATATGAAGATTCTAGTACGCGTCATCACTCTAACAAGACAACAACCTGTTGGGTTAGAGTTCCAAAATCATAAACTTTCAGCCATGGTTGACAAGACGAACATCGAGGATAATATTTTCTCGGTCCAACCTTCTATTAAAGACATCAAGGATAGTGTTTTCTTGATTCAACAGTGCATACCGGCTCGCAAAGCCTAATAAAGATTTGCTAATCAGGGGCAAAATTTTAGCAAATACAGATGTTTAGGATAATAAACTAGAAAAGATTTGATGAATAAGGAAAAATGAGGTCTTGTGCGAAGACCCGCCCTTCTTTTATGTTTACAAACAAGATTGTACAAATTTGATCCTACACAAGAAAGTCTAAGTACAATTTATTTAATCTGGGTGAATATTGCTATAGGTGTCTGATCTGCAGTCGATCACTTTAGCCCTTGGACCACACGATATTGAAGAAGTGTCGTGGAAGACAGGTAGCAGCTTCGAAGGTTGCTAAAGAGGGTGGATGCCCGATGCCAAAGTCGTCGATCCCTTCTCTTTGCCTGAGTTCTGGATTCTCCTCTCTCTCTCTCTCTCTCTCGACCGTCGGATCTGGTACTGGATCTCTTGATCAGTTTTTAGACCTAACTTCCTCGACCCTCCAATTTGTCGACCTTTTCCTCTGTTGATAGAGGTCTCTATTTATAGAGTTTTAGTGACAGTGACCACTCAGTCGATATAAAAACCGAGTAGTGGAAAGTACAATACCCTTTTACACAACGATTAAAACAACCAATGCCTGCGTATAGATGATCTTTTGAATGAGCGTGTGACGCGGGTCCAACTAAGGGAAAAAACGCGTATACCTGCTACGAAGATCACGGCGTAGAAGCCACGTAGGTAGGTATCCCTCGTGTAGAAGAGGTTGGCATAGAAGCCAATGTCTGTCACCATGGCATAGAAGCCAAATAGTTATCAAACCGGCATAGAAGCCGAATAGGCGTAGAAGCCGAGTAGGCGTAGAAGCCGAGTGGTCATAGAGGCCGAGTGGGCGTAGAAGCCGAGCAGACACCGAAGCTGAATAGGCGTAGAAGCCGCTGCGTAACGTGCCAGAGTGATGATGTGGACGTCTTAGCCGGAATTACGGCTCTTGAAGATAATCAGATCTCTTACATTAAATGCAGAGATCTGCCCTCATCCTTGAATCCTGTACGAAGAGTAGCCGCTGTCGTGGCAGTCTGTTCGTCTTCTGCGGAGCGTAAGGAGCTCACGTTTGCCTGTGTAAAAACTAGACAGCGTATTCCCTTGTATGCGTAGGAGCAGCTCTCGCAAAGGGGATGTCACTAAACGACGGTTCGGTAACATTTAATCAAATCTCCTGTATTAAATATGGAGATCCGCCATTATCTGCACATTAAATGCAGAGGCATATTTTGAAGGTCTGCCACCCTTCTGTGTATCAAACGCAGAGACGTAACTCAGGCATCTGTCAGTATTTGGCGCATTAATTGCAGAGACGTGCCTTGAGGGCCTGTCACCACCCTGTGCATTAAATGCAGAGACGTGCCTTGAGCCCTGTACGAAGTACAGCTTTTGACGTGGCAAGCGGTTTGTCTTTCGCGGAGCGTAAGAAGCTCTCATCTACCTGTGTAAAACTAGGTAGCGTATTCCTCTGTGTACGTAAAAGCGGTTTACGCAAGGGAAATGGCAGTAAATGATAGCCTGGGTTGCAGTGCCACGCCATCATTATAGCCGTCGCCTGGGTAGTCGAGCAGTATCCCTTTGTCAGAAGTCGAGATGTCAGGTTTATTGCAGGATCTGACAGGTTCATTGCAGGATCTGACAGGTTCACTTCGGAGAATACGAAGCGTCCCTCGTACACTTTAATGTTGCATTGAAAGAGGATGAGTTTTACGCCATAAAGGCGATGAAGCACCCTGTTTATGCTGAAGCAGCATGGACATACTGCCCTATGCGGATGGTCCTTGAGCCTATATTTCACGCTGTGCTTTAGCGGAGAAGCTCTGTTTGTACGTTGAAGGCTCTGAAGTCCTCTGTTTACGCTGCTTTAGATCAATATGCTGCGTAGAGCTATCCAGTGTATTTTTCATGCTTCTACAAGACCCCCTTCAAAGCTTTTAAATTCCTCATAATTTGAAACACTTTGAATGAAGCATGAACCGCTCCTCGTAACTCAAAACGTTTCTGAATGGAGTTTTAAAATGGTCGAGGCTGACTTTATGGCAGATTTATTGGGGATCAGTGCCCTCTCTCGCCTATAAAAAGGTTGAAGAGTTATCCTGTTCTTCCCACACTTCCTTCATCATACAGAGATGATGGCCGGAGTTCGTCGGGTCGACTTGAAGAAGGAGATCATGCTCTTCCAGCATGTAAGGAGCCAAAAAAGATGGCGTCTTCGAGAAAATGTCCTCTGCAACGATGGATCATAGAAGGATATCATAGCCTCCTTTGCTCGGGATAATCAGCAACTTTGTATGGTGGTTCTTCTGAAGAAGAAGAATCGTATTTCACCATGCTGCTTGCAAGTGGCACCTTCTCCCGTTACCTCCAGGGACGAGAGCAGACAGACTAGCTCTGTCCCGGCTTGAGTGGCGGTGGTCTGTACGAAAGCAGATTTATCCTGCTTTTCTTCTGTTGGAGGATGGGTCTATGCCCATTTTTGTATCCTCCCGCCACTGATCATCTTCTTGTTCATCGACTATGGATGTCGATGAACCATCTTGAAAGAAGAGGAAGACCTTCACCAATGTGAGAACCTGGCAGAACAGCTTCTCGGTGCGATCTTCAGACGATGATGAGGAAGCCCTTTGTAGACGGGATTTTCCTCATATGTAATCATGAAAAAAAATAAAAAAAACCCATGTAGACTGGATTTCCCTCATATGTAATCATGACTTTAATCTTTAATAAAATCGTCTTTCTTCCGCATATGATCATGTTGCCATACTTTGCTGTGAAGTCTGAATATGTGTAGCTTCGACACGTCTGATTCTTTACGCCGACTCTGTTTAGAAAGAGTGCTAGGTCCTGTCCTGTCCTTTACGCATAACTTAGGGATGCGTAGAAAGCCGCTTTAGCATTCGAGTGTTCGAACTGTCTTACTGTTTAGGAGTGAAGAACCGCGTAGAATTCTGAACTGTTACTTCTGATAAACAGAATTTCTTTGTTCAGACATCATCTTCAAGAATGATTTCTCGAAAATCCCTTGGAACAGGGCGAGAAATGGCTGTCAAACTGATTTGCCATCTTGGTAGATGAAATATTTAGACTGGAGTCTGGATGAACTTCAAATCGACCCATGAAGAAGAGTAATTTTTCAATGTTGAACTCTGTATGCTTCGGGTACTTGGGATATCTTGAGGTCAAGAAGGAGTATCTTCTGTGTGAACTCCTGTAATTAACCACCTTGAGGATCGTTCAGATGTACGCGTACTCTGGCCTGCATATCTTTCAGATGTGCGGGAAGTCATGGAGCGTGAAATTGTAAGTTGGCAGTCTCTGAGCATAAACTAAACACCATCGAGCGTGAAATCATAGACCTATAGTTCCTGAGCGTGAAGTCGTAGGTTTGTAGCCTCTCAAGCATAAAAGCTACCGAGCACAAAGGCATCCGGGCGTAAAATCCGACTTGTAGCCGTCGAACGTAAAGCCGTAGATTCGTAGCTGTCGAGCGTAGAAAGCTCCTTAGCGTAGAACTGTAGATTTGTTGCTTCTGAAAAGAAAATTTTCCGAGCGTGAAGTCGTGGATCCGTCGCCTCTGAGCGTAAACTAAGCGCCACCGAGCGTGAGATCATCGATTTGGTATCTGCTGAGCGTGAAGTCATAGGTTTGTAGCCTCTCGAGCATAAAAGCTACCGAGCACAAAGGAATCCGGGCGTAAAACTATAGACTTATAGCCTGCGAGCGTAAAATCGTAGATCTGTAGCTGTCGAGCATAAAAACCTCCTTAGCGTAGAAACCACGAACTTGCTTTGCACGAAAAACTTTTCGAATTTGCTGACTTTTCGCCTTCTCTGAATAAATAGGCTTACGTAGGACCCAATCATAACCGAATATTAATTAGGGGATTTGGTTCGGGGTCCGAGGAGTCCATCCGAACTCTATATATATCCCAAGTTTCTGAGAGAAAAAACTTTCCATCCGTCTTCTGAGAGAGAAAGCTTTCGACTGTTCGAGTTCTTCTCCGTTTCTTCTTCGAGTCTTCAAAGTTTCCAGTAATGGCTTCGAAATAATCCTCCTCCGCTAAGGGAAAGAAGGTTGATTCTTCTTCTCGTTCTTCCACTCAAGTGAGAGCGTCTCTGGTTGGACAGGGTGAATCCCATTCTGAGCGGAGCATCCCGCCGACGAATAGTGCACCCGGCCTGGAAGGTAGAGCTTTTGGGAAAAAAAGAATGACTAAAAATCCTTCGCACACGTTGAACGTGACCGCGCTAGGTCGTCTTCTGTGCTGATAGCCTCTTTGAGGAAGATGATGCACGGAGACGTTTCATCTTTTTATGCCCACATTTCTAATGTGTCAGCGTAAAAACTCTATTTTTCCGCAGTCGAGCGTAAAAGCTTTGACCGCCGAAAACTTGGTGTATACTATTAAAATTTGAGTTTTATGCTTGTGGATGAGAGTTCCGGCGTAACAACTCAATTTAATCAGTCCGACGTAGAGCACGGACTGCTGATTTTTGTTTTTTTTGTTTTGCGGATGCTGCAAGTCCTGTAATGTCTAGTTATAGGAACTGACGTGTTTCTCTTATATTTTTGCAGTCAACTTGCATGAGTCTCCGCTGGCTGAGGTGATGGGCTCTGCCGCCGGGATGCTGCACTCCAACTTTCTGGAGGATCTGTCGCACGTGACATTTTCTATCTCCGGGCCCCAGTATCCCGAAGGAAGGGCAATTCTGATATCGGCTCAGGGCGAGCGAACGCTGCTGAACTTGATCAATGGGGAGCCCCTAACGTACGTAGACGGGGAGCAATACCTGAAGTCGGCTTTCCTCTTCGGGGACATGATTGACAAGCAGTCCCAGACAAAGCCCAAGAGAGAACTCTGGGTTTTTCCTGTCGAGGGTTTGGTCTTGTACCTGCCAAATATGCCGAGAGACTACCCCATCTCGGCTTTCTTCCATGCCACACATCCCAGGAAGATGTCGTGGACATTGACTCCCGATCTTCACGGCAAGCCAGGGAAGATCTTTCATTTGAAAGGAGCTGACCAGGGGTCGTTTGTCAGCCGCCCTTCTGGCTCTGTGACGCTATTCAGGGGGCTGTACCCGGGTAGTGTCCCGAGTGAAGACAGTTTGGTGATCCAGCCGGTCCAGTTACCGACTTTCTGTAATGATTTTATGGGGCGTGGGGGAGTATACCCTAAGGTGAACCCTCGGTGCGGTGGGTGGATCACCCCTTCATACCTTCGATGGGCTCGCTTAGTTGATTGGTCCTTGAAGCATTTCCAGACCGAGTTGGAGAACATTGGTCTATTTGCAGCTGTGAGTGCTACCGGTATTGGGTTACCTCCTAACCCTAACCTGTTCCTGGCACTAATGGAGCGATATATTTCGCTCTCCGGGACTTTCACCACTCCACTGGGGGAGTTGGGATTGGCCCTGCATGATATGGCAGAGATCTCAAGACTGCCAATGGGGGACACTCCATACGAAGAGTATGTTCCTACGAACCGGGAGCTGGGGGGTTCAGACCCTCGGGTAGTGGAGGTCTATCAGGAGCTGATGTGCCACTACCTCGCCTGTACCGCTTTTTATGATGAGCCCTCAGATTTGGCTCACATCAACAAATGGACGTCCTATCTTTTCTTCTACCGGTCCAGGACTGCTAAGTCGGAGAAGGTATTGGAGGGCAAGGATTTGCCTGTGAATCCCCTGAGTGCGCTTAATGCTCAGGTAGTTGACGATCTTATGGTGGATGCTGGTGCTCCGGACCGGTTCCTCGACGAAGGGACGGGAAAGTATCCTGAAGGCACTAAGGCCTATAGTTATTTGAGGCGCTGTCGCAGGCCTCTGTCCAGGGAGGCTCAACTGGCTGGCTTTCTCTCTATATGGCTGCGCCGAGTAGTAGTGCCTGGCGTCGCATCTGCGGACCGCATTCACCGCAACACGCTATAGCCTACAGTGCATCTGGTGTTCGGGGCAAGACTGGGCTTACTCCCTGCCATGGTGTGCCGTATACAAGCTGGCCTGAGGGCCATGACTGACGGGCTGCTCGTCGATGAAATTCGGCGTGATAGCTTTCCCAGGATAGAATTACCATACCTGTATTTGATGGGGTGGTTAATTCTCCATAACCCCCGGGTGATGTCTCCCGGTTCCGGCAGTAGTTCGGTGGGTAGTTTCTTGTTAAACTACCGGAAGTCTTCTTGGAACGTGAACACAGTTATAGACTGTCGGCGGGCGCTAGGCTTCAGTCATAGTTGGAAGCTTTTCTGCACCGTCCCTTCTGTATATCACAATCAATCGGGGATTAGGCTCGAGAATTCGGGTAGAGAGAAGACCATTCTTTCTCCCGAAGCTTTTAATTGGTTGGTCTGCATCAGACCATCCCATCTGCTGTACAGAAGCGAAGATTATTGCTTCTTGGAGCCCTACTTGTCCAGTCGGTTTGCCCGGCAGTTTGGGTATGATCAGTTGCACGTGGGCAACGCCGTCACCAGCTTCAGGTCCAGAGGTGGACTCATTGATGGAGCGAGGAGATGGAGATATTTTATCATGGGCTGTACTGGGGCAATTTTTATTGTGCCCGTCATTACACTCTCCACGGAGCTGCACATCCTGTATTCGTATGCCCAGTTCTATGTGGCAATGAACACCTTCCATCACGATTTTGATATGCATGGAAGCTTTAGGGTGCCCTCTTCCAAGCCTGGGGGAAGAGTTGAAGTCCCCTCGGTTTCTTCCGACGAGGGTGAGGAGTCCGTTACCCCGGATGAGCCTCTGGTGTCGGTCCCTAGGGGTGAAGTACCTCCGCCTGCAGGGGCTTTGGTAGTTCTTGGGAAGTGAAGGGCTCCTGCTCCCAAGGAGACTTCCCCTCGTTAGAGGAAGAAGAAGGTAAATTATCCTCTCCGGGTTCCTGGCATTGAGGCTCCTGGAGGTGAGCTTGCATCTCCCCGCGTTGGGGATAATTCTTTGATTGGAGGTTCCTCGCCTTTTAGAGAGGGACCTTCACAGTTCCGGCTGGTGGTGCCAGAGAATCTCAGCTGGACGCTGGTATCGCGGCTATTGCTTCAGGTAGTGGAGTGAGGTCGCCTTCGGGGCTGAGTATAATAAAGTTTCGTATACCTCTAGCCGGATCGGCATCGGGAGGGACTTCTGCCGCGCCTGCGAGCGCACCTAGCGTGATTCCAGCTGATGAGCCTCGGTTGGATTTTGAGGAGGACTTGGAAGACTATTTGTCAGCTTCTGTTAGTAGACCCCTTTCCCCAAGTATGACAGCTTGCCTAGCATCATTAAGAAATGATTTAGCTGTACAGGCTGCGGATGCGACATATATGCCGTCGGCCATGTGTAAATGTCGTCTTTTATGCCTTTTTTTTAGGGAAATTAATATTATGTTGATATTTACTTCCTTTTGCCTTCTCTTCAGGAGAAGATCTCTTTGGGGAGGGTGATGTAGATGCGCCCTTCGGCTCTGTGTCAGGTCCTGGCGGCGACACGGAGGTACCCGATTTTGAAGAGGAGACATCTTCGGGTGCTGGCTTGCCTGTCGAGGAGACTCCGATATCTCAAGAGGAGGATGAGCCTGTTATTGCGATAGTGCCTCTTTTGAGCACGCCGGTCACTTCGTCTGGTGTTGGCGATTCTTCTTTCGTCGCACCTCCTATTGAGGCGACGGCCGTGGCGACATCGTCTATGGTTATTCCTGGAGGGGAAGTCGCCACGATCGCGGACACTCCTCGCGTTCATGCGAACCTAGTTGCGCTGACCGAGCAGTACACCGGTATCTTCTACACCACTTTGAGAACGCTAATATCAATGGTGTTGGCGAAGAAGCTGGACTTTGCGTCGCTGAAGAGATCCTCTTGGATCTCGATAGAGACGATCAGGAAATTTGATGACACCGGGGTAGCTGACGCGCTGGAGGCGATGGTTAATGGTTTGGAGCAACCCATTAACGAATACCTGCAGCTAGCTCGAGGCAACATTGAAGCTCTGGTCCAGGCCAGATATGACTCCTTGACTTCGCATCTTATTGAAAAAAAGGAAGGTCTGAATAAATTCATCGAGACTAACCAGCAGGAGATGGACAAAGGAAAAGTCATTTTGGAGGAGACTATCGCCCTTCAAACGAAGTGCCAGGCCGAGCATAACGGCAATGTAGCGAGGGTTCGCAAACTGGAGACAAAGCTTGCTCAGGCAAAGGAGTGGGCTTCTCAGTCGTCGGAAGGTCTAGATGTGGTGAATGGCCGACTGGTCGCAGCACAATAGAACTTGGCGAGTGCAGGAGTCGCCCGTGCTGGTTTCCTTCGGGCTAGAGCCGAACTGTCCCTCCTGATAGATGATGGGGCACGGTTGGAGAGGGTCCGCGCTGATGTCTTAGATTCCAGGGCTGAGAGGATGGCCGTACTGGCACAGCAGCTTCGCGACCTGACCGCTCCCCCTTTATGATGTACTTTTGCTTTTGCTTTTGCTTTTCAATGTACTTTCGCTCTTTTCTGGGAATAATAAAGAGGCTTTTCATCTGACTTTGTGGACCCATCATTTCGGAATATAAATGACAGGTTTGGGTGAAAGTGATATCAGAGGTGGTATGGACGTGATATACTTTCGGTAAGCTTTAGCAGAGCATATCTATTCAGAGGTCATATGGACATAATAGAATATGATCCAACTAGTTTCGTTTCGGAAGTAGTTTTGTCAGAATGAGGTCTTCGCCATATTCTACTTGAGCAGAGGAGGTTTAAGCATAGTACCTTTTCAGGAATTTGCCATTGATAGGAGCCATTAGCAGGTCTCCATTAGGCTGGGCTAACTTATAAGCGCCGTTGAGAACGTTGTCTCGATTACGTAAGGGCCTTCCCATTTGGGCTGGAATTTGCCTTTACTCTTGTGAGTAAGAATCATCGGCCTTCTTACATCCAAAACTAGCTCACCGACTTTGAACACTCTTTCCTTTAATTTTTGATTAAAAGTTCTGGAAATACGTGCTTGGTAGAGCGCGATGCGCTGCTGAGCTTGGAGGCGTTTCTCGTCTAATCCTTCTAGCTCTTGAAGCCTTAACCAGTCATTCTTTTCTTGAGTTAACTCGTTAGCCACGGCTATCCTGAGTGACGAAATTTGAATCTCGATGGGAAGAATTACTTCACTCCCGTAGACCAATGAGAATGGCGTGCAACCTGTCGGTGCTTGTACCGTGGTGCGGTATGCCCAGAGACATTCTCCCAGCTTCTCATTCCAATCTCTCATGTTCGAAGAGACGAACTTCTTCAAGAGTTTGATAATGGTTTTGTTGAAGGCTTCTGCCAACCCATTAGCAGCTGGATAATATGCCGTGGAGGCCATATTTTGTATCCGATTTTTATCGCAAAATTGGTGAAACGCTTGGCTGATGAATTGAGGCCCATTGTCATGGATTAACCTTCGGGGAACCCCAAAGCAATAAATGATATGGTGCTTGATGAAGCTGGTCACATTAGATGTCTTTACCTCAGCAAGAGGGATCGCCTCTGCCCATTTGGAGAAGTAATCCGTGATGGCCAGTATGAACCGGTGACCTCTGGAAGAAGACGGGTGAATAGGACCGATGATATCCATATCCCATGCTTCGAAAGGCCAGGATGCAACCGTAGGATATAGATGTTTGGACGATTGATGTATAAAGTCTGCATGAACCTGACAGGCTCTACATCGTCTGGCATACTGGATTGCGTCTGCGATCATAGTGGGCCAGTAATAGTCCATTCTCCTGATACGATCCTGTAGCTTAGGACCGGGTTGATGCGCCCCACACACGCCGTCGTGAGCTTCACGGATAATTCGCTGTGCTTCATCATCAGAGAGACATCTCAATAATAGCCCGTCATAAGACCGGCGATATAGGCATTATGAGGATGCGTCGAAGTAGAAGCGTAATGATCGTCTTTTGACAGATATTGCTTCTTTAGGGTCCTCCGACAAGATTCTGTATGCTACGAAATGTATAAAGGGACTTCTCCAGTCTCTCCTGGGCGGATCTGCGTCCACTGTGTAGCTATGTTCTATGTGAAAGTTATTTTTCACACAGAATAAATCTCTGTTAAGAAGGATTACCGAATTCTGCCTTCTTATAGAAGTAGACTTGCTAGGGCATCAGCTTCCAGATTCTGAGATCGAGGTACATGCTCAAGGAAGAATCCCTTGAATGTCATGGCTATCTCGACCGTTGCTCGGTGATAGAGGATAAGGTCAGGATTTCGGACCTCATATATCCCTCTGACTTGATTGACGATCAGTAGAGAATCACTGAAGGCTTCCAGAGATTCGACCCCCAGCTCTTTAGCGACTTGGAGCCCGATTAGTAGAGCGTTGTATTCTGCCACATTGTTAGAACAGGGCTCGCTAAGAGAATATGCTCGGTAGATAACGAGTTTATCAGGAGTGACTAGGACGATCCCTACTCCTGAAACCACGTTTCCCCTAGGACCAGTCTTGGAGGCGCCATCGAAAGAACAGTTGCCATGCATCACCTTCTGTTGTGGAATTATACTCTGTAACTTCGTCGAGAATGTCCTCGTACAGTTTGGAGGCCTCCGGGATCGGATGAACAGCTAGAAAGTCAGCCAATGCTTGGCCTTTGACGGACTTCTGAGGGACGTACACCATGTCATATGGCGTTAATAACATCGCCCAAGTCGCGAGTCGGGAATTAAGAACACTTGGCTTGTTCATTAGTACCCGCAGAGGATTGATCCTGGAGATGATGTGAATGGTTTGGCCCGTGACATAGTGTTGCATTTTCTGGATAGCGAACATCAGGGCCAAGTATTCTTTCTCCACTGGGTTGTACCGGTGTTCGGCCCCGACCATCATCCTGCCGAGGTAGTAGATAGCCTGCTCGTGGCCCATATCATTCTTTTGTGCGAGAAGAGCTCCCAGGGAATGATCCATTGCTCGGACGTACAGCACGAACGGTCTTCCTATGACAGGAGGTACCAGAACTGGTGGACTAGTGAGGTAGCGCTTGATATCCCCGAACGTTTGCTGACAGGCTTCGTGCCATACGAAGGATACACCTTTCTTCATGAGGTGCAGAAAGGGTTGGCATCTCCCGGAGAGGTTGGATATGAATCTCCGGATATAAGCCAGACGGCCTTGAAATCTCCTGAGTTCCCTCAGATTTCGGAGCGGTCGCATTTCTAAGATGGCCTTGACTTTATCAGGGTCCACTTGAATGCCTTTGGCGTTGATGACAAATCCCACAAATTTGCCACTAGATACCCCCAGAAAGGACTTTGTAGGGTTCATTTTGAGTTGATGTTGGCGCATCAATTCAAATACTGTCTTTAAGTCTTAGATGTGATTATCCCTGAGGCGGCTTTTGACAGCTATATCGTCCATGTAACACTCCACTGTCTTGCGAATTTGGTCTCGAAGGACCGGCCTCTGGTACCGCGGGCTCTGGTTCTGAAGGCTTGACAGCTGAAGCGTCTGTAGGTGCATCTTCCTGACTTGCTCCGTAGTCCTTGAGGTAAGCCTTCCCTGAACGGGTTGCTGTGGCCAAAACCTCGTCTTCGTCTAATGTCGAAGAAGTTGCAACCATATGGCAGGGCTTGCATTTGGAGTTCTTCCTGGACTTAGCCTTAGTAGCATTAGTCTCTTTTTCGAGCTCCGACACCAAGTCTAGGTGAACCCACATAATCTCGCCTCTCTGGGTAGTTAGGGGTAACAGGTCGTGATTTTGACCCCTAGCCGGAGGAAGATTAACGATGTTCATCGTTATCAGAGAAATAGGTGTAACACCGTCTGGTACTTCTTGGGGAGGCAGATTGCCAAATTGCAGAGAGATCATGTTGGCCGTGACCGTCTTCTCGCTATTGCACAGTGTGATGGCTTTAGCATCGATCAGCTCTTGGATCTTCCTTTTCAGTATATAACACGCCTTTGTTGGGTGGTGTATATATCTGTGGAAGATGCAGTACTTGGGGTTGTTGGCACTGCCGACTTCACTGGGCCGCCTCTCCTCCGGAAGGGTGATCTTGCCACTTTTGACGAGACACTCGAATATACTCGGAATATTGTCGTCGTTGAAAGAGTATACTTCGACGGGCCTGGAAGTCCCGGGTTTCGTCTGCGCAGTTGCCGCAGTCTTTTGTCTGGACGTATTGATTGCCAGAGCTTCTTTTCCTTTGGAACTGCGAGGATGGTCGCCGTTGGGGGATGACCTCTTACCTCTGTCAGAGGTAGAGATCATGATGCCATTGTCACGCGCCTTGCGACTGTTGTCCTCGGCGGCTACCGCTGAAATGATGAACGAGGGCCAATCATGGAACTGATATGGTCCTGTGAACACCGATGGCTTGGCAAAAACGTTCGACAAAGGTGCGAACGTCCTCCTTCTCCCTCTGCTTGACTTCGATGAGAGAGGACATAGACATGTCCATTCCTCCCTCGTAGAACCGTGTGAAGAATAAAGCCTTGAAGTCTTCGAAGGAAGTAATGCAGTTGTCCGCCAAGCTGCGGTACCACTGGTAAGCTACTCCCGAGAGACAGCCTTTGAACACCCGGGTAAGGAGGGCGTCATTCCCTTGTAGCAACACCATCATCATACTGAAATAGTTTATGTACTGACTTGGTGATATTTTTCCCTCGAACAGGGCCATGGTCTGAGGTTTGTACCTCGGAGGAAAAGGGACCTCCTCCCAGATAGCTGTGTATGGCTGGTTGATTCCCAATTTCTTGAGCTGATCTTTGTGCTTCAAGGCATCAAATTGGGCTTTCAACTCCCGCACTGATTGCATCAGATTTTCAGCTGGTAGCGAGACCACGGAATGGTGCGGAGTCGGTTATATCGTAACTCCCGCAGGAGGTAGTACATTCTCCGAGTGAGGAAGTGAAGGACCAGCTGACCCTTGATCTAGCGTAGGCTCTTGGATCGTGTGGGATGGTGGTAGGTCCACCCCCACGCGTATCTGAGTAGACGGGACCGATGTTTGAGCCATAGCAGCCGCCTGTTGAGTTAGCATCATTTGGTGCATGTTCTCCATCATGGATTGCATTTGTTTCAGAGATGTCTCTAGTGTAGTAATGCATTGCTCAGCGTTCCCTGATGGCGAGGCTTCCTCGTGTTCATCTCCAATGGCATAAACTTCCATCTCCCTTGGCGTCATTGAAGGATGAGTATAGGTCACTGCAGAAGTTGACTCTATACTCTCAGTATCTGATTTGGGAGACTGACGACCACCAGCATCGGAATCAGAAGAGTACGAAGTCAGTTGTCGTGACTTTGAACGAGTGTTCTGGAACACCCCAGCTTCGGTGTCGCTAAGGAGCATGTTGAATTTCCTTTGGCTCAGAGTTTTAGAGGACGGACGTCTTGAGCCTGAGCTTCCTCCAGGTATATGTGAAGCCATGTTCACAGATGCATGCGTGGGCTCTTCTTCTAGGAAAGATGGAGAGTAGCTCAGCCGGTCGAAAACCGACCGTTTTGCTTTATAACAACAATAATTAATTATAATCCTGTGACTATTACAACAGTGCTCGCTAGGAGGCGAAATAGCCACGCTGGAAGATCCCCTCTCCTTGCATTTCTGGATTAGATACTTGCGCAGGTCAGGAGGAGTTGCAGAAGAAGAAGATGATGGCTTGTTCCTTCTGTTCCCATTGGTGGGCATGCGGATGATGGGAGCCATAGTCTTTCCTGTGCCACCCGTATACAACAGGTTGGCCATCTGGGTGGCGGATAATCCCTGAGGAGGGTGTCTTTCCGCAACTGGAGCCTTCTTTACGCTTAGGGACTTCGCCTGGCATAATTTGGAGCTTCGTTCTGTTTGGCGCAAAGCTGAGGATGTCCTCAGGCGGCCATCAGCGTCTCGCGTAATTCGGAGGGCGTGCAGATTGTTTCCTTGCTGGCGTTAAGGTCGAGAAGTTGAGTAGTCCGCCGCTTGCTTTCCCTTGCGGAGATCACAGGGATCATCTGGTTCTCCGTAGAGGTCAGATGTTGTTTTACGCGCGGAGCGTGTCTTGTACTTCTGATTTAGCGCTGAGGCTTTATCCAAAGTTTTGTCTATTCTGCCAGGGACGGAAGACTGAATTTCATACGCAGAGCACGGAGTATACTTCTGGGCTAGCGCTGAGGCATTGCCAGAAGTTTTGTTGGTTCTGTCAGAGACAAGAGACTGAATTTTATGCGCAGGGCACGGAGGGAGCAATGCTACAACCTTATTGGTCAAAGAGATCGGAGAACCCACAGGAATGGTAGAGGATGTCTTGGGCATCCAGACCTTACGCAGCTTCCTGTTGTTTTGGACAGAGAGAGAGTGAGAGATGCCCCTTGTTCGGAGCATATCTTCATAGGCAGACTGGTCGAACTGGACGACCAGTGTCTTCTTCACGGATCCCGCGGATACCGCATCGTGTGGAGCAATAGCTTCCTCATCAGAAGAGAAAGATGTCCCCAGCAGAGTCGCTATCTTGTTTAGGATAATAAACGAGAAAAGATTTGATGAATGCAGGAAAACGAGGTCTTGTGCGAAGACCCGCCCTTCTTTTATGTTTACAAACAAGATTGTACAAATTCGATCCTACACGAGGATGTCTAAGTACAATTTATTTAATCTGGGTGAATATTGCTATAGGTGTCTGATCTGCAGTCTATCACTTTAGCCCTTGGACCACACGATATTGAAGAAGTGCCATGGAAGACAGGTAGCAGCTTCGAAGGTTGCTAAAGAGGGTGGATGCCCGATGCCAAAGTCGTCGATCCCTTCTCTTTGCCTGAGCTCTGGATTCTTCTCTCTCTCTCTCTCTCTCTCTCTCTCTCGACCGTCGGATCTGGTACTGGATCTCTTGATCAGTTTTCAGACCTAACTTCCTTGACCCTCCAATTTGTCGACCTTTTCCTCTGTTGATAGAGGTCTCTATTTATAGAGTTTTAGTGACAGTGACCACTCAGTCGGTGTAAAAACCGAGTAGTGGAAAGTACAGCACCCTTTTACACAACGGTTAAAATAACCAATGCCTGCGTATAGATGATCTTTTGAATGAGCGTGTGATGCGGGTCCAACTAAGAGGCAAAACGCGTATAACTGCTATGAAGATCATGGCGTAGAAGCCAGGTAGGTAGGTATTCCTCGTGTAGAAGAGGTTGGCATAGAAGCCAATGTCTGTCACTATGGCATAGAAGCCAAATAGTTATCAAACCGACATAGAAGCCGAATAGGCGTAGAAGCCGAGTAGGCGTAGAAGCGGAGTGGTCATAGAGGCCGAGTGGGCGTAGAAGCCGAGTGGTCATAGAGGCCGAGTGGGCGTAGAAGCCGAGCAGGCACCGAAGCTGAATAGGCATAGAAGCCGCTGCGTAACGTGCCAGAGTGATAATGTGGACATCTTAGCCGAAATTATGGCTCTTGGAGATAATCAGATCTCTTGCATTAAATGCAGAGATCTGCCCTCATCCTTGAATCCTGTGCGAAGAGTAGCCGCTGTCGTGGCAGTCTGTTCGTCTTCTGCGGAGCGTAAGGAGCTCACGTTTGCCTGTGTAAAAACTAGGCAGCATATTCCCTTGTATGCGTAGGAGCAGCTCTCGCAAAGGGGATGTCACTAAACGACGGTTCGGTGACATTTAATCAAATCTCCTGCATTAAATATGGAGATCCGCCATCATCCTGCGCATTAAATGCAGAGGCGTATTTTGAAGGTCTGCCACCCTTCTGTGCATCAAATACAGAGACGTGCCTCAGGCATCTGTCAGTATTCGGCACATTAATTGCAGAGACGTGCCTTGAGGGCCAGTCACCACCCTGTGCATTGAATGCAGAGACGTGCCTTGAGCCCTGTACGAAGTGCAGCTTTTGACGTGGCAGGCGGTTTGTCTTCTGCGGAGCGTAAGGAGCTCTCATCTGCCTATGTAAAACTAGGCAGCGTATTCCTCTCTGTACGTAAAAGCGGTTTACGCAAGGGAAATGGCAGTAAATGACAGTCTGGGTTGCAGTGCCGCGCCATCATTATAGTCGTCGCCTGGGTAGTCGAGAAGTATCCCTTTCTCAGAAGTTGAGACGTCAGGTTCATTACAGGATCTGACAGGTTCATTGCAGGATCTGACAGGTTCACTTCGGAGAATACGAAGCATCCCTCGTACACTTCAATGTTGCATTGAAAGAGGATGAGTTTTACGCCATAAAGGCGATGAAGTACCCTGTTTACGCTGAAGCAGCCTGGACATACTGCCCTACGCGGATGGTCCTTGAGCCTATATTTCACGCTGTGCTTTGGCGGAGAAGCTCTGTTTGTACGTTAAAGGCTCTGAAGTCCTCTGTTTACGCTGCTTTGCATCAATATGCTGCGTAGAGCTATCCAGCGTATTTTTCATGCTTCTACAACAGAATGTACAGTGCCTATATTTTGTTTTGCCCAACAAGTGTATAAGCACAATATGCACTTCTCCTACACGAATCACCGTAAAAGCTATTATCTGTATTCAGGAGTCATGAATACGCAACAAGTAATGAATCCACCAAAAGTTTTCCAACGGAGCATTTCTCAGGTCCAGCAAAATGCTTTTGTTGAGACTACCCAAAACTTGATTCTTCAGCGAGTGCCTATGTACGATATTTCCCTTTATATGCAAAGCATCCTGAAAGTCATTTATCTGTATTCAGGAATCCTGAGTACGCAATATGTAATGGATCCTCAAAAGCTACCCAGCGGAGCAGTCCTCAGGTCCATCTGTGCACTCTTACATAGACCACCCAAAAAACTAGTCTCGTTAGACACTAGGTCACATCCATATTACCTTTGAGCTATAATCCTAACGATCTTCCCAGCGGAGCAATCCTCAGGTCTGCCGTCATTTTCGGATATACCGCATCAAACAAATCACTTCTCAGTGAGTTTTTTGGACATTGGTTCACGTCCATATTACCTCTGAACTGCTGTCATAATATTTTTCTCCGGTTGAGTTTGCCATATCCATATTAGCTCTAAGCAAACCTTTCGGGTCTTAGCTATCGATAATCACATCCATATTACCTCTGATATCGGTTATCATCCCCACTTATCGCCCGTACTCACCAAGGTACACCAACGGTGTTAAGTCCATAACTCTGGCGAGGCTTGTCTCAAACCTATTATTTGCACTAACATGCACAAAAAAGTAATGGGTTCATCAAATCTATCACGTCCACATTACCTCTGATAGGGATTATTTTTGAACTTATTACTTGCACCCTAGTTTGCAAAAAGTAATAAGTCTACCAAAGATCTCCCAGTGGGATGTCCTCAATGGAAGCAAATAGTTTACTTCCATATTACCTCTGAACTATGAGATGCCCCTGTTCTCCATCCAAAGAAAATAGCCACGTCCATATTACCTCTGGCTCATTTCCTTTTTTCTTCCATAAAAAATATCGGGATCATGCCTAACCTCCCGGTACGACTATCGATCGGATTACGTCTACGTCACCTCTGAGCTATCGTTCTCACCTCCTCCCTAGTACGGTTCGCCATATCCTTCGTACCTCTGGGCAAACCTTCCAGATTTGGTTATCGATTATCACGTTCGTAGTACCTCTGATATCGATCGCCGTCTAAGTTCCTGTACTTAAATTTAAGTGCGCCAATGGTGTTAAGTTCACCAAACTTGCCACGTCCATATCACCTCTAGCAAGGCCTGCTTCAAACTTATTACTTGTACTCTCATGCACAATAATTAATAGGTCCACCAAAGACCCCCCAGCGGTATATCCTTAAAAGGCTATGATATTGTATTACATACATATTACCTTTAGTATGATACCCAAAGCTAACACAAATGAATTGCAAAACAAATAGGATAACTTTTATTTTTTTATGCAAAGAGGGATTGAAAGCAAAACTACATTTGAGGGATTGTCAAGGTCCCAAAACTCGAAGGCATAATGGGGACACAAAAAAGAAGAAGAAGGGAACAAAATAAGAACTACTGTTGCTATGAGTCAGAGCATAACTCTGCTATTCGCTCATGGCGACGAGCGATATGGCCATCTAGGCGCACTTTGGCCTGGCACTCAACCTCTTTGGCCATGACCTCGGGATCCTCATAGCAAACATAGGACTCATATCGGTCCTCTAGCTTTTGCACTATAACTTCGATGCCAGCCGTGTTCTTCACTATTTGGCTCACCTCAGTTCGGATAGCGTCCTCTTCCCGTTGAGCTTCTCGGAGTCCATTCCCCATATATCAAGCTTGACCTAGAGTTGTCTGTTCTCTTCGGTTAGAACCTTCTGCCTAGTAAGGCAATCCTCCATAAGACCACTTAACCGATCACGCTCCTCTCGGAAGCCCCGAAGATCGGACTGCAAACCTTCCTTAGACATAGCAAAAAGGGCCTTCTCCGCCTCCAGCCTCGTCGAGAACTCATTATACTCATGGGATATCCGTATCCCCATATATGCCTGCTGATCCTGCCGGAACTCCGTTAGGCATTGCTTCGCTTCGATCATCTTCTGGTCAGGAGATCGACCATGGGTTCAAAACCAGGGAGGGCCCTCAACGACCTGGCCCTCAACAAAGTGCTTCGTCCAGGCAAAAGATTTGTTGCACTCTAGTATATCCTCGATTCCTTGCTTCAAAAATACGTGGAAGCTCTAAATGGAGAGAATAATGTTCTCGTCAAACTCTTCCAGCATTGTCGGAGTCAAAGGCGACTGAAGGAAGGAAGAAGCCACAACCGCAACAGGGTGCGCGACTTGGAAGGTGAAACATCAGTAGAGGAGGGACCTGTCATATGGCTCATGTTCCAATCCTTCATGGCTACGTGAAATGCCCGAATACCCGACAGCTGAGAAAGAGATGGCTAGTATAATGACTCAGGGTAGGAGTACTAGGGTGCCCTGCCACTTCGGCACCCGCTTGTGCACCAATCCCAGACTGCGTTGTAGTAGCCTCAGATGATGACTCGGTAAACGCAGTATAAGGGACATCGGGAACGACCTTCTCGGGACGACTTACCACCTTACTATCCAAAGGAGCTTCAGCAGCAATGGTTGAGGGAGTAGCCACCATGCCAGAAGGACCTGTAACAACAGGAACCTCCTCCACCACAGTCTCAGTAGGGGGTACGGCAGAATGTTTCTCGCCTACAGAAGAGCGATGGAGAGATTTTGATCTCTTCATAACAAGCTCGCTACCCCCTTCCACTTCTATACCTTCCTCAGAGGCCACGTTCATCGTCTGAAAGGGAGAGATAACAGTTGCAGATCCAGAACAACTGGTAATCAACTTCAACCGAAGAATTAAGAGTTGAAGCCAGAATTTTTTTGATCTTGTGAAATTGAGAAATGACCTATCGGAGGGAGATAATACGTATTGTGGCTCGTCCAGTATTGTCATAGCCTTCCCCATAGCTTCCATGTCTTCCACGGATATGTGCTCCAAAGAGGTGTATAGGGTTGCTTCGAGAAAGTCGCACCCAAGCCATGAGCTCCTGAGGTATTAGGTACTGGCTCCGAGGCACCCACTTCGGACTCCGGGGAGGATCCCTCTTCTGGTTCAGCGTAAGAAACCACTAAAGCGGCTGCCCGTCGAGGACGACCCCCTCTCTCCTGTGGCTGCAAATCGCCAAACATACCAGAATATAAAGGACCGGGCACAATCAGACTAAGAGGAGGCACAATTACCGCTGTAGTATCTAAAGATAGCTCTGCTTTAGAAGCCGCTGGCGTAGCATGCCTACCTTTTTGCTCGCAGTCCCTCTCGCAGGGGTCTTATGTTTAGCTGCCAGTTCCAACTCTGGGTCCACATCCATGCTCGCCCTCTTTAAATAGCGAGCGTGATGCGTCTCCATCTTTGGTTTGCGCTTGACAGGTAGGAGATCGTCAAACGAAGATATTGTGTCTTCCCTGGTCGATGGGTCTAGCTCTACAATCAGGGGCTGGGCCACTTCCTTTCCCTTCTTGGACATCCTACGTACTTTGGCATCCGGAGGCATCAGCATAGTTCCTTCGATATAACTTCTCTCCAGATCAAAGTTAGTCGACAAAGCGTTCACCGTGCAAAAATACTTTATCACGGTGTAAAACATTTGGGGCATGAGTCCGGCTGCTGGCAATTGGAACCTGACCCGGGTGCCGGCAGTAGTATAGTAACTCCATGCTCGAACCTCATCGAGCAAACTGTCACTATACCCGAGAGAAGCACTTGGATGACCCAGTAAAAGCTGAGTGTAGCCAAACTGACGAGCAAACCGACTGGATAGATAAGGTTCCACGAAGACGGTAGCCTTATTCTGATACACCAGGTGGGAGGGGTGGATGGCTTGGAGCCAGCGAAAGAGCCTCTCAGACAAGCCCCGAGACACCACTCCGTCATCATAATGAAGGAAGTTCCTTTCATCGGCGGTGAACCCTGGCTCGGACATGAAAAAGGTCCAGCCAGTCATGAAGGAGAGCTCCCTCCTGCCAACAGGGACAGTATCACACCGCCACTTCATCATCCGATACCTGCGGATCAGAACATCAACGACCACCATATCCTCGTTAGTCTACGGGCTCATCGAATACCCGTGATACAGGAGAAGCCAATCCATCAAATAGTGGTAAGGAAGCTTGACCATGTTGAAATGCCCCTTACCAGAATGGTCGTCCACCATCTCAGTAAAGTTGCGGAGGACACGATGGATGCAACACACCATGGCCGGTAGAAGGGCCATCTTGTGGCCAAATGCCAATTTCACGACATGTAGGATCATGGTGCGACTGATCCTTTCTATTGTCCCGGACCCTCCCGAGACTACGCAGTTACGCAGCAAGAGCATCAAGTACCCCTCCAGTACGACCAAAGGGGACAACTGGTGCATATCCATATAAAAATAGATGAGCTCCTCCTCGAGGCCACTCAGCTCGTCAAGGGGTTCGCCCTCTTTCCCCGAGGAGCCCTCAACTTCTTTACCCTTGACGGCCAAGTCCTTCAGCGCGTGGATAGAGTCAGCCACTTCCTGTCTGGACCGCGGTGCCCGAACATGAACTCTATTTGACTTCTTCGGCTCCGGAAAGAGGTGGCGAGTCCAAGTCGTAATATGAAGAGATGAACCCTCAGTAGACTTCTTCTTCTTCGAAGACTTCTGGCATATGCTATGATGGCATAACAACTCTTGGTACACCTTCAAGACCTCGGGGTCCTCTGCTTCCAATTCTTTGAGCTTTTCTTGCTCGGGGTACACTCTTCATACGGTTCATCGCCCCAAGAAAATTTTGAGACGATATGCATCTTATGTAAAGTCAGTCACATTTCTCTGCCAGGCGTGAAGAAAGTCCCCATACGAAAGTTGTACAGCTCCATTAGGGCGAGAAATAGAGGGCGGTTCACCTCCAAGACATAACAAGTACCCCTCACGGCGAGCACTCGTTGGTTGTGACACTTTATCTTCTGACGGCACAAAATCCCAAGAGATCCACTCGAAGATAGAGCCAAATCTCCTTATTAATGAGCGGACAACATGTCAAAAATTGATATGTGGCCATGAGACTCTGCGGCATGTCCTGTATATGCGGCCAATAGCGCTTGGCCAGGCTTCTTTCAAAGTATTCCAAACTTGTCATTTTGGAAACTTTGAAGGGGGTCTTGTAGAAGCATAAAAAAATTGTGCATGCAGCATAAAGGCCATGCCCCCTCAAAAGAACAACCAAAGTCGCAGATAAGCCACATGCGGCTTGAGCTACCAAAGCCGCAGAGACGCCACATGCGGCCAGAACAAAGAAGCCGCAGAGAAGCCATATGAGGCCTGAGCTACCAAAGCCACAGAAAGATACATGTGGCCTGATCAACCAAGTCATAATCAACCAAGTCACAGAGAAGCCGTATAGTAAACTGTATGAGGCCTGAAAGACCACAGAGTAGGGAGGCCGCATAAAATACCCCTGACAAAGATTCTGATATCTGTCAGAAGCTCTAACACATCACACATCACACATCACACATCACATATTACTCTGAGATGCTTCGAGACTCTTGAAGACGACGGCTCAGGAAAAGACAACAAGTCATATCAGTGCATTAATTATTTTGACAAACGTGTCATATCACGTGTTCCCTCGATGCGGCTATGCCCTATTCGGCCACAACGCCATTCTAACATATCACTTATCACTCTGAGACGCTTCGAGACTCTTGAAGATAACAGCTCAGAAAAAATAATAAGTCACATCAGTGTATTAATTGCTTCGACAAACATGTCATGCCACGTGTTCCCTCGTATGCGGCTACGTCCTATGCGACCATAATGCCATACGGCCAAAGTGTCCATCGACCAAGGCCAGATGAGAGTTTGTATGCAGCCACAACGTCATTTAGCCTCGCCAACATGCGGCCTCAATGTCCATCGACCAAGGCCAGACGAGAGTTTCCATGTGGCCTCGCCAACATGCGGCCAAAGTGTCCATCGACCAAGGCCAGACGAGAGTCTGCATACAGACTCGCCAACATGCGACCAAAGTGTTCATCGACCAAGGCCAGACGAGAGTCTGCATACGGCCTCGCCAACATACGGCCAGAGCATCCAAACGACCAAAGGCCAAACGAGAGCTCATATACGACCGCGATAATATGTGGTGTCACGCCCCAGTCCCAAAATATCGAGGGACCGAACGCGTGATAATGGCCAGCAGCACACACCGATGGACAAACCCAATTTAATGGATCCATCGGGACTTACTTAAGCTGTAATACAACAATAATTAGGTCCAATGATACAAATCACAGTCTATACTAATCTCATCCACAACAGATCATCACAGATCAAATGCCAGAATAAATGAGTATAAAATAAACTGACATATCTCAATAAAAGTGTCTCAGAGAACAATCCAAGAATAAGTCTGATACATCAATGAAATAGACTGGAAATAAAATAACTAGAAACAGAAATAAATGAGTATCTCAAGCCAATACTCAGGAGAAGTCCTCTGGTATGATCTCGTCCTCAGGTGTCGGTACAGCTCCTGTATCAGCTCCTGCTGCGGTCCCGTATACCTCGGGATAGATCTCGGCTGTAAATCCTAGGGACATAATCCGGATCCAGGTCCTCAGGGGACATAGCAAGGTACAGAAAATACAAGCCAAAATAAATGCAGTACAGCAGAGAATGAAATAAATAGGATAAGATATATAACCATCTATGTGAAAATACAAGTGAGAGCATCACGAGTACTCAGGCTGAGCCACTACAAGCTCTGTGTCGGGGAGCCGGGTAGCAGTAATAATGAGTAATGGGCCAAGCTCGGGCTTCAGAGTCTTGTGCCTCACAATAATAGGGGGTTTATATATATAATCAGCCTGTAGCCTGTGTGTCTCTCCCCACCCAATGTAACCACACGTCTCATGTCCACGATGCATCATGTCCATGTCACGTATGATCATATCTAATACAGTCAGTCATATAATGTCTATGGATATAATGTATATGTCATAAAACCTGTATCCTATACATAATCACCATAAATATCTCAGAAAGATCCTGTCCATGAATAGTGTCAAGTGTCCTGGGTTATAGTGTACTTGATAAGACAAGTACAAGAATGTAAAGGGGTCACGAATGTCCATCTCTAGATGACATACACAACATCGCGTACGATGTTGGCACCCGACTAATAATCGAACGCTAAGTAAGTCACACGGTCCTAGGTCAAGCATGCACAATAATATAAATAAAGCAAAGAAATATACAATAAGAACTGCAAAGTTGGCAAGGTATACTTGCACAACGATGTATAAATAAGTCAAGGAAATAAGTAGCAAAGCTGCAGGATTTGGCAAAGTACACTTGCCTGAGGTTCTGGCTCCAACTGTAGCTCTGGTCTCAGTGTGATCTGCTGGTACTACTCCGGTTGCTGAAATAAACATCACCATTAGATTCAGAAATATCAAATAGCTAGAAATGCATGTTCTTGAGTCCAATTTGGACACAGGGGCAAAATAACATTTTTGGGTCAAAGCGGGGTCCACATGTGGGCCACTTTGCACCAAAAAATGTGTCAGGGTCAAAGGTCTCCAAATTCGTCAAACTTAGTGTCAACAAGTCAAGAACGATGATACGAACCCAACGGAACTTCCAGAATTGGATTTCGATGAGCCGATCACAAAATCGCCCATCAAGTGGAGCCTGTGGGGCCCACGATACGCAATTTTGTCAACGTTCTCAGAATCGAACCAAACTTGGGTCACAGGACCAGCGTATTGCTACGAGTCCGATGGCGTAAGTTTCGTCTTGATCCGACGTGTGTACACAAAGTTACAGCATGTTCTAGAATAGACGGATACGGGGCGTTGTCGGCGGATACGCGTTCATTCCGGTGTGCACGCACTTCCAAATCAACTTCTGCGAAATCCCTCACGTCCGTATCAACGACGCACACGTTTCGATAAAGACCGCGTGCGACCAAGTCATCCGTTTGGCGGGGCGTACCCAGTTTCGAGGTAAAATAGGGTATTATTTTTCCTGTTTTTGGATCGCGTTGTACGATCACCATAGGACACGACGCACCGAACGAGTTGCACGGGCATCGAGGGGGTCACACAGTCTATGCGTCACAACTGAAGGAACAAAAATTGGATCAGCGAGGAGAGAGGAAATGCTACCTGAACAGGGCTCCAGAAACCGAAGTTTCTCGTGTCCGAGTCGTGTCCGAGTCAGATCTAGGGTTAGGGTTCTGTCAGAGTTCGCCAGAGGAAGGCGGCGCTGCGGCTAGGGACGAGGTCGTCGGCTCGTCGGCGGAACGGGGCTGTACGGCGGGAAGGACGGGTGGCTAGGGCGTTGACCGGCGGCTCGAGGCTGTGTCCGGCGCTGGAGAGCTCTGGCCGGAGGCTGAAGGCTGTGAGGGGACGGCGAGGCAGCGGCACGGGGAAGAAGGAGGAGGAGGTAGCCGGCGAGGGCTCGGGAGGTTCAGGGTTGAGGGGCTCGGGGTCGGGATGAGCGGGGCTGGGCGGTCTTCGGTGGTGCGGGGAGAGGTCGAGGGGTGATGGCTTTAGGGTTCAGGGGTCGGCGAGGCGAGGGGTGCGATGGGGGAGCGGCGCCGTGGAGTCGTAGAGGCGGTGACCGGTCTAAGTGGAGGGTGCGGGTGGAAGTCTGTCGACTGGTCGAGCAGCTGAGCGGAGGGGAGAGGCAAAGAGTCGAGCGGGGCTGGGCGCTGCGAGTCGGAGAGGGAGTCGAGGGACTAGGCGTTAGGGTTCCGGTGAGGTGAGTGGCGCTGCGGGCGGAGAGAGGGAGAGTGGGTTATCGAGGGCGGCGCGTCGAGGGGGTATTTATTGGGGTAGCTGCCGATCGGAACAGTGTTTCCGATCGGATTAGGTTTAGGGTTCACATTATGATTGGGTAACGGGTTTCGGGTCCGCGGGTCGGGTTCACATGAATCCGGCCCGACCCGCTTAGTATTTTAAGTATGGGTTTGGGTCTGCGGGTTTCGGGTTCGGGTCTAGATCCGACCCGACCCGATATGGTTTGGATTTGGTTCAGTTGAACCGGGTCTGGGTTGGTTTGGTTTATTTCAAATAAAGCCGATTTATTTCAGGGTTTAGTTGGTTTATTTATTTAATAGTTTTTAGGGCTTTAAACGTGTTTTTGGAGTCCAATAAATTTCCAAAAAATTATCCTATGTCCGGTTTCCTATTTTACACCATAAAATATTATTTCCATAATATTTTAATATTAATTAATAATAATTAAAAATTATTTAATTACCAAAAGCCTAGGTTTCAATTACAGAAAAATCCTAGAAAATTACGAAAAATTGTGAAAAACTAAATTAATAATTAATGAAAATCAGGGGCTTACATGTAGCCAAGTTATTATACAGCCTCCAACTTACAAGATTTTTTATTACAATAGAAGAGATCTTTGCACAGTTGGTACTGACTACGTGTCTAGCTGACCAAGTCACGCCCATAACAGGTTGAAAATAACCCCAAGATCTCTTCAACAACATATCTCAACCAAGACCACGTGGCAATCTTTTCATGGCATGCGACTATAGTTGCAATCGTATTCTATTGAAGGAGCCTTATACGGATACCAAACAGAGGTATATGCGACACCTATAGCCCATAAGTACGATGGCTATAAATATGAGCAACTTGAACGTTCTAAAGGCTGGCTTTTTTTTTCTTCTGCTTCAGAGAGAGAGAAAGAGAGAGAGAGAGCATACCACCCCCGGCCAATACAGAGATAGAGCATATCGAGACGAGTGAAGAGAGAACTTAAGCTTCTACTCCCTGCATCGGATCATCTACGGAGTAAGGGAGATGCCATATCACTCAGTGTCCATTGCCACATCCCATAATAAAAAATATTATACTTATATTGTCTATCTAGGACCTCTTTCTACTTACTTTCATTTGTTAATTAAATCAAGCTCTTTTAGAACTTTTGAATTTAATGGCGAACAGTAGTACGCCATTCTCCTTGGTTTACGGGAGCAAAGCGGTCCTCCCCCTCGAGGTCCAAATTTTCTTGCTCCGAGTGGCTCTCTCTAATCGGCTAACCATCGACGACAATCACCGTCGATGGCTACAAAAGATAGAAGCACTCAACGAGAAGAGCCTCTGGCGCAACAGCGCATTGAGCTGTACCAAGTGCACCTCTCAGGAGTCTTCAACAAACGGGTTAAGAAGAGGACCTACCAAGTGGGTGACCTTGTCTTGATAGTAAGAAGGCTGATGGTTATGACCCACAAGACGGCCGACAAGTTCTAACTCAAATAGGAAGGCCCATTCGTCATAGAATCTATATTCTCCAACGACGCCTACCGACTAAAAAAACCTAATGGCGACTTGCTTATGATGCCCCTCAACGGCAAGTTCCTGAAAAAGTACTATATTTGAGGCTAGACTTGTACTTCTCTCTATCCCCATCAGGATAACAAAGATATACATGTTTTTTACTTTTTGTTGTTCATCCCCAGTGAGTGCTTATGCACGACATTACCCTTTCTCAATAAGCCATTATCGGTATTCAGGAGTCCTGGGTACGCAACGGATAATGGATCCTTAAAAGTTTCCTAGTGGAGAAGTCCTCAGGTCCATCTGCACACTCCCGCAAGGACCACCCAAAAACCAGTCTCGTTAGATGCTAGCCATGTCCATATTACCTCTGAGCTATCGGCCTAACGATCTCCCCAGTGGAGTAACCCTCAAGTCTATCTATATTCCCGGGTAGACCACACTCAGTAAACCATCCCTCGGTAAGTTTTCAGATATTGGTTCATGTCCATATTATCTCTGAACTACTATCCTAACATTTTTTTTCGGCCGAGTTTGCCATGTCCATATTACCTCTGAGCAAACCTTCCAGATTTGGCTATTGATTATCACGTCCACATTACCTCTGATATCGATTTTTATCTCAACTTATCATCCGTACTTAACTATAAGTACACCAGCGGTGTTAAGTCCACAAAATCTGCCACGTCCATATTACCTCTGGCAGGGCTTATCTCAAATCTATTACTTGCACTCAGGTATGCAAGAAGTAATGGGTACACAAAACCTATCATGTCTATATTACCTCTGATAGGGTTTCATCTTGAACTTATTACTTGCACTCCCGTACGCAAGAAGTAATAAGTCCACAAAAGATCCCCCAGTAGGATGTCCTCGATGGAACGGTTCACGTCCAGATTACCTCTGAACTATGAGCTGCCCATGTTCCCCATCCAAAGTAAACAACCACGTCCATATTACCTCTGGCTCGTTTTCTTTTTCTTTCACAAAAATACCAAGATCGTACCTAACCTCTCGGTATGACTATCGATTAGATCATGTCCATGTTGCATCTGAGATATCATCCTCACACCCTCCCCAGTAGGGTTTGCCATTCCCTTCTTATCTATGAGCAAACCTCCCTACTTGACTATCGATTATCACGTCCATATTACCTCTGGTATCGATTGTCGTCTAAACTTAGCATCCGTACTTAACTCTACGGACGTTAGCGGTGTTAAGCCCACAAAACTTGCCACGCCCATATTACCTCTAGCAAGGCCTGTTTCGAATCTATTACTTGCACTCAAGTAAGCAAGAAGTAATAGGTCCACTAAAGATCCCCCAGTAGGATGTCCGTGAAAGATTACAGTGTTGTGCTGCGTCCATATTATCTCTAGTACAATACCCAAAGTTCACACGAATAATCCCAAAAGAAAAAAAAGCTTTTATTTCTTCCAAACGGGGAACCAAAAGTAAACTATATTTGAGGAATTACTAACGCTTCGATCAAAAAAAAAAGAAAAAAAGGGAAGGACGAAACAATCATTGATGCTATTGATCAGTGCACAACTCTTCTAATCGTTCTCGGAGATGGGAAACCCTGGCATCAATCTTAGCTTTGACCCGGTGCTCGGCTTCTTGAGCTACATCAGTGAGATTATCAAGGTAAGCGTGTGCCTAGTGCGTCTCCTCCTGTCTCTTCAGAGTCTCTTCAAGGGCAGCCGAAGAATGGGCCACGATAAAAGATTGTGCACGAATAATCTCCCATTCTTGGCGGGCCTAATGAATCTGACCCTCCAAGATCTTGAGGTTGGCCTGGAGTTGTGCTATCTTCTCCTGGATCTCAACAATAGTATGAGAAAGTCTATCTTCTCGAGCGAAGCAAGCCGCCTCGTCTGCGTCCAACTCGGTACGTTGGAGTTCCAACTTTTTGAGTTCTTGATAGGGACCTGCCTTGGTCTTCCCATAAGCAGCCTTTACTTGTTCCACGTAATCCAGGAGACTTTCATACTCTGTGGCCATTTCAATCGATCCAGAACCTCCCGGGACTATACAATTTTGTAGCCAAACCATCAAGAATCCAGTTATCCCGGCTTTGTCCGACAATGGCTGGGTATCTTGATAAAAATAGTGAAGGTATCACCAGAGCTACCAAACCCCTCACTGGTTGCATTCATCCTCTTAGTGCTACGTGCCAGATCATGTATGACTGTGTAGGACCTGCATGTTCGAATGGTGACCTGTCCCGAAGATGCAATCTCAAAAAGATGATGGATCCAAGAAGTGGTATGGGGTAACATCCCCTCCGTGCTTTTATTCCTCTTCTTTGAGGTCTGTTGACAGGTGCTATGGTGACACAATAACTCCCGGTGCACTGCAAGGAACCCATGGTGTTGTTCTTCCAACTCCTTGAACTCCTCATTATCAGGAGTATACTCTTCATACGGCTCCTCGCCTCAGGGTAACTGCAAAATATCATACATCTAGTGAAGGATGAGTCCCGTCTCCCACCAGGGGTAAAGAAGGTCCCAGTGCAATAGTTGTACATTTCGGTCAAGGCCACGAACAACATCGGATTCTTCTCGAGGCTATAACAGGATCCCCTTATGGCATAATAGAGATTTGCCTCCCTTAAAAAATTGCCCGTACTTCTCCAGTACCCACATGGTCAAAATGATCCAAGAAGGTGAATAATGCACCCAATTGAGAAGGCGTATTTTTCTTATTGGATAGGACCCCTTGTTCGCAAGCTGGTTCAAGAAAGTATCAACGCCGTATAAATGAACATTGGGCCCCATTTTACTAGTGAAGACGCCGGGTTCCAACCCGCGAAGGGAGTAAGAAAATGACCCATTGAAAGTCGCTACTTCCCTCTCCAGCTTGGAGTTGTGGCAAATACGGCAAATTAGGCCTCCCTTTTGGTCGGGAGTCAGGTTGCCCAACATCCTCCTCGGAAGAGACACCATTTGAAAGCCGACAAGGGAAAATGGTGCTCCATTGTAGGTATGTGTATCTTTATCCCGCCAGAGGAGAAGTACTTTCCTGCTTCAAGGGTGGCCACCATTCGAAAAGAAATTTGTGCGGTAAGGCAACACAATGGAGAGTCCCTACACGAATACTGGGAACGCTTCAAGAACTTATGTGCAAGCTGCCCCATTATCAAATTAGTGAGCAACTACTTATCCAATACTTCTATGAAGGCCTTCTACCAACTGATCGGAGCATGATTGATGCTAGTAGTGGAGGAGCCTTGGTGGATAAAACTTCCGCGGTCGCAAGGAACTTGATTGCAAACATGGCGACCAATTCTCAATAAATTGGCACTAGGCTTGATCTTCCATCTAGGCATGCTAATGAGATAAATATTTTTTCTCTTGAACAACAAATTGCTAGTTTAATTTCTTTTGTTCGTCAAATGACTGTAGGTAATATGTAAACAACAAAGGCTTATAGAATTTGTTCGGTAGCAGGGCATTCAACCGATATGTGCCCAACTTTTCAAGTGGAACCCAATGAGCAAGTAAATACGACAGGTGGCTTTCCTGGATAATAAAAAAGGAAGTATGATCCCTATTCAAATACGTACAACCCAGGATGGAGAGATCATCCCAATTTTAACTATGAGAATCCATAATAAAATTAGCCCGTCAATCAAAATCTCCCAAGTTACCAACAGTACAAGCAGTCATATTCCCCTAAACAACCACTAAGCCAAACTTCTAACTCTGGTATGTATTTAGAAGATATCGTTAAGTCTCTTGCTACTAATACTTTACAATTTCAATAGGAGATGAGGGCCAGTATGCAAAGCTTGGACAATCAAATAAGCCAAATGGCTACAACAATTAATAAGCTAAAGGCACAAAGTTCAGGGAAACTACCATCTCAAACGATAGTAAATCCAAAAGAAAATGCAAGTGCAATCATTTTGAGATATGGTAAAGAGGTTGACATTCCAGTAAAAGAAATACCTACATCGTCAAAGCAAGAAAAAGAGAAACATATCGCTCCAGACACAAACTTCTCCAATGACGATGCAGTATATAAGTGTAAGTTTTTACCTCTTTCTAATTATAAGCCAGTTCCTCCTTTCCCTCAAGCTCTAGTAGAATCTAGAAAAGATGAATAAAATAAATAATTTTATGAAACTTTTCGTAGATGCGAGGTAAATATTCCACTTTTAGATACTATTAAACAAGTACCTCGTTATGCTTAATTTTGGAAAGAATTATGTACTGTAAAGAGGAACCAAAAATTGAAAGGATATGAGAAAGTAAGAGTACAAAAAAATATTTTTGCAATTATTCAAAGAAAACTCCATGCAAAATGCAAAGATCCGGGAGTTAACTATCCCTTGTAAGATAGGTAATAATAAATATGAGAAATCTATGATAGATTTAGGATCTTCTATTAATGTCATGCCTTATTAAATATATGCATCATTAAATCTTGGACCTTTGAATAAAAATGGTGTTGTTATTCAATTGGCTGATAGATCTAACGCCTATCCAAAAGGTGTAGTTGAGGATGTTCTGTAGAAATTAATAATTTGGCTTTACTGCTGATTTTTCTGTGCTTGATATGGAAAATGGAGATCAAATTGCTCTTATTTAATAAGGAAGACCATTTTTAAAGAAATCCAAAACTAAGATATATGTTTATAGTGGTACACTTACTTTGGAATTTGATGGTAAAATTGTTAAATTTAATATTTATGATGCCATAAAATATCCTAATGATGATAACTATGTGTATTCGATTGATGTGATTGATTCTTTAGCACGTAAAGTTTTTCAAGTGGGTGACCTAGTCTTAGTAGTGAGACGAGCAATGTTCATGATGCACAAAAGCATTCCAAGCTAAATGGGAGAGCACATTCATGGTAGAGTCAGTGTATTCCAATGGAGGTTACTGACTTGCTAAAGCCGATGGTGACTTTCTTATTATGCCTACTAATGACAAATTCCTTAAAAATTACTATGTTTGATACAAGTCGAATTGGCATTGTAAAACAAACTGTGCAGTATAACATTTAAAAAATGTACAATGATATATATATATATATATATATATATATATATATATATATATATATATCATTCATGTTCAAGAGTATTGAATACACCATGGATGATGGATCCACAAAATGTTTCCCAGTGGGACTATCCTTTGATCCAACAAGACGTTATAATTGAGATCACAAACCAATTCTTTTAAGCAAAAAGCCTATCTATGGATACCAGTTGACCAACTTATTTCTAAGCCTAAGCTAGGTTAGGAATAATCTTTTGTGAGATATTCTCATAAACATTTATTTCAAATCTCTAGTGGAGTTAGTAACGATCCTCGAAAGATCGACATGTTCAGTTTACCCCTCTGAACAATTTTTTTCTTGTCGACTGAAACCTCTGTTAGTCAAACACATTCCCAGTGGAGATTCTTGACAATTTCTGCCATGTACATATTAGCTCTGAGTGTAAAAGTATTCTTTGATCCTATTTGCCATGTCCATATTACATGTGAGTAATTATGACATGGCACAATCTGACATTACTATGTTGGGAACTACACATGACATACTAGTCGTGGAGTTTAAGACCAACAAACTTTCGAGAAGATGCTCTCGAAGGGGTACTCAAGTATAACATCGATTCTCAAGCCGCAGAAGAACCAAAAGGTTTAGCTACTAAACTACGGTTTTCTATCCCAATGTTGCTGAAGACAAAGGTAAAGAAGCGATTCCCAATGGCGATGAGGTTACATTCGTGGGTAGCACAGTTTTGGCTCTTCAAGTCCATGTATCAGTGGACAAATTCCTTGGCAAGGAAAGTGTGCTCGCTACAAGGTTCAAAAACTCGGTATCAGTATCGGTATCGGACAGTTTGTATGAGTATTCGTATCGGCAATAACGACGGTATCAGATCGGAGTATCAGATTTTTTGGTATCGGCTGTATCGACAATATTTAAATAATTATTAATAAATTAGTAAAAAAATAGAAAAAATAATTTATATATTTATGCATTATTTAAGTATTTTTTTTATTATAATTGAATAAAACAATAGTCGTCATTGTTGAATGGTTTACCTGCGATATATAAGTTTTCTTCCTTTACATGTTTTTAGTTACAATCTTACTATGTCATTATATTCGTACTAATTGAATCTTGTATTATTTTATAGGTTTTAATTTTGACGAATTAAGGCACATAGAGGGAGGCACAAGATATTAGAAGTAATACAAATGGCAGGATGAGATCATGAGACAAGAGTCACAAGACCCATAATTATATTTGTCGAGGACTCGAGATATTTTTTTAAATTTTTATACAAAAATAAAGATTTAATTATATTCAGAAATTTAGTTTAATGCATAGTTATAAATTATTACAATGTGATCCATGACACCAATTATTTTGTTTCATAATATACCGAAATAAAATCAGCTACAAGATTTATTTAAAAGTAGGACAAAAAATTACTTAGCCAGAAAAATTTACTGGGACTATGGCCTATCCCTTCATTTAAATTTCATGAATAATAATCTTTTTACAATAGGTATGAACTACATAAAGCATACAAATAGGAAAATGAATACAAATACAAACAAATACAAATATATCATTAAAATGGTTCATAATTATCATAATCATCCCGATATGGTTCTTGGTTATGAGGGTAGTAGAGACTAATATCTGTATTATGAAAAAAATTTGTCATGAGACCATCAAATATTGAATGTTGTTTCACCTTTGGAGTGTTGTATGGATAATAACTTGTGGGTGAACTATCATATGTATTATTGTAATTGTCTGAGTGGGTACATCATGATGGCTAGATTCTCCAGCATATGCATCATCCATGCGGTGCTCTCTAGGTTGATAATCACTTGGCCACTCTTCAGAGTATTCATGAGACTGATATCCGGGACTTTCATATTCAATAATATTGCCAGCACCAGCAGCGAGTGTAGCTCCATTGCCTCCACTATCAGTAGTGTCGTCTTTATCGTTGTCGACCTATCGAGATTATACATCTGGTATTTTCTTTCTTTTTTCAGGCCTTCGAGCATTTTCGGCAGTATCTTGTAGATCGATATCCAAGTTATCATCTAACCACTCATTTTCTCTACCATCTAAGAGTAGTGTTTCCCTTTCTCTAGTCCAAGCTATAAGTGGATCTTCATCATGAAATATCTCATCAAAATCTATAATATTTTATTCATCTTGTGATCTTTGTAGATTTTGAACCCTCAATCTCATATTATAATGGACAAAAACCAATTTTTCTAGTCTTGTCATTAAAAGTCTATTGCGGGGACGAGTATGAATGAGAGAAAATGTTGTCCAATTTCTTTCACAGTTGGAAGAAGACACTGTTTGACTTAGGATGCGCACAGCTAATCGAGTCAAATTCGGGGCTTCCTCCCTAGTATATATGGACCACCACTCAGCTATAAAATAATAAAATATATTAGCTTTGTAACTATTTAATTTTAATTAATAAATATTTTAAAGTATTGACTATTACTACCAGGAAGACATCTATTTACAGCACTTTGGATTTGATCTGAACTAAATACACCATTTCTTAATCTAAACTTTTCAGCCTACAAAGTGATATTACACAAGTTATGGGTCTTATGACATTAAAATTAAATATTGTAAAGTTATGAAAAAAAATCCAATATCAAATAATAATTACCTCTTTGTTTATATTAAGGCGTGTTGTATTGGCATTCACCATTCTATTAAAGACGCGGTGGAAACCATTAAGTACCTCGTCGTCATTTATAACATCATTAAAATATTGGTATTTGGGATTCAAGAAATAACATACAATATTAAATAAATAACTAGTTTTAAAATCCCTACAAACATTATAAAATAACACTTGAAGGGCGTTCAATTTATAGAGTACTTACCAGCTGAATGTATATCTCGATGTAGTTGAGAATTCTATCTTGTATCAATCATTTCCCACCACTTCCTATATCCTTTACCAACATTCTTTTTTATCATTTCTTTAGTCCTGTCCATAGCCTCGTAAAGATGACCCATCTTCGATTTATCATCGCTATCCACCATCCTTAAAACTTTTACTAGAGGTCGAAATATTGTAGTGACCCCTGCAACATCCCTCCAGTAAGTTTGACTCTCAATTAAACTGACAACCACATCTGCATTTTCTTTATCTTTACGATTGAGTTTCATGTATTTATCTGTCCAACCTCTTGTATTTATCATCCTTTTTAAATCAGCCTGATATTTAAGGATGGAATCAAAATCAATAAAATTGGTAGCAAACCTAGTGATGGCTGGTCTAACCAATTCTTCATTCTGAGTCTCAGTCCTCATGATGCTAAGAGCCCAACCATGATTATATATGAAATAAGTCATATCTTGAGACTTCCTTATTAGTGGCTTAATATGTGGATCATTGGTTATATCCTTCAACGTGAGATCTATGCAATGTGCTGCACATGGAGTCCAGTATAAGTTTTTTCTCATATGCATACAAACATACATATATATTTAGAATGAAGCTATATTTACAATAATAAATAACATATATATACAAACATATTTATAATAATAAAAATTTAGTATAAGTGCATTCTCACCTCCATTAACCTCATTCCCGCCTTCTTGTAGTTGGAGCCATTGTCAGTAATTATTTGGACGATCCTATTTTCTCTAATTTGTTCCACAACTTCATTCATCAGTCCAAATATGTATTTACTATCTTTGTATTTGTCAGATGCATCTACAGATTTAAGGAATACCGTTCCTTGTGGAGAATACATAAGAAAGTTAATGATGCATTTTCTATTATGTGTACTCCATCCATCGCACATAATGGTACATCCAATGTCTATAACTATATATATATATTGTATCTAATATGTATCTAACAATATATATATATATATATATATATATATATATATATATATATATATATATATATATATATATATATATATATATTAGTTTTATAAAGAAAAAAGAGCCAGAATATATATAAGTTAGCTCCATAAATATTATATACATGCCAACTTAGTCACCCAAGCTTCATTGGCTTTCTGGCTAGCGGGATAGTAGTTGTATTTGAAATTTCAAAGGGTTACGGGTTCGAATCTCAGTGGAATTTTTTTTTTCAAAGGGCCACAAGACTCACAACCATTAGATCTCGTGTATGGATCAGTGACGCGACCTAGATTGGACGGTGGAGATTTGTTTAGGTAAGTTGTGTTTTTAGGTTACTGAAGTGGCGGGTTTTTTTTGGTGCATATGTATACAAATTACACAGAGGAGAGAGAAACATTTTCTCTCCGCCTCCACCGCTCCTCTTCGCCTCCATCGCGCCGGAGTTTGCGGGATCGGAGAGGAGAGAGCGTCTCTAGTTCACTTCTTTCTCTCCTCTTCGATTCCATTACCTCCTGCCCTTCCGACAGACTCTGTCGACCACAGGTGACGGCGGAGGCTGCAGAGAACGTGGTCGAGAGGCCCGCGGTGGAGGCTGCGGTGACGGCCAAGAACGTGGTCGAGAGGGTGATCTCCACAACGGCGTTTGCGAAGGAGGATTCGGTTACCTTCTGAAAACGGTAAATAATTTTGAACTTCTTCTGATCTATTTCTTTATTGTGGTGGTTGTTTGTACATTGTAGACAAATTTTGAACTATATATAGAAGTTTTCATTGAACTGTTACAAATTTTAATTATTGGATTTGACGTCTCTTCAAAGCAAACTTTGCTTTATTTTTATTGTCGTCGTTTGAGGATTTGACGTTGCTTTTGTTTTTGGTCGGCTAAAGCATAATATTTGATTCTTCACGTTTTTTCTGTCACTATTAAATTTTCCTCCAAATCGGCCCATATCGGTCCGTATCGGTTCGTATCGGCTCGTATTGGACCGATACGATATATTTTCTACCAATATCGGCCAATACCGATAATTTTCTTGAGTATCGGATCGGCAGTGCTGAAATCCGATCCGATACGGCCGATATGTATCGGTATTGGACGATACTTTGAACCGTGGCCCGCTAAGACATAGAAGTTGTGACGCACTTCTAACAAATCAAGCACAAGTTATGCAGACAACAATAAAAGAATGCACTATGATGCAGAAAGGTCTACTGAGTGCTCAATATGTCTTTGTTTGCTAAGAATCGTGTTTGAGGCCAATTGATGAAGACCAGCATTATCCCACAGTATTTCTGCAGCCAACAACAATTTTTACGGGGAAATGTTGTTGCTAACAAATACTTCAACCAACGAGCTTTACCAACGAGCTTCTCAGTGTATAAACCTAAGGCCAAAACCAGCGAAGCTTCTTGCTCCAATACTCAATTTCATACAAAAACGCAAACTATTCCATACGTAGGACAGAAAGGAAATTTTTGTGCAAAATTGTGAGTTGTCGCTCAAGCGGTTCATTCTCAGCACCCCCACATGGATGATCGTGCTTTTTTGCACGTGGGAACAAAAGCAAAAGTAAGGCATAAAGTCAACGACAACATCTACGTATAATGAACGATCCTACAATTGTCAGAACACTTTCTAATACCAGATCTCCATGTCACTTTTCTTTGGTGAAGACGAAGTTCTTTATAGTGTTAATAATATATGCACTGAAGATAGTGTTCTTTATAGTTCTTATATACTTCGTAACTAACAAGAAAGACCTATCATTGGCCTTCGTCAACATGACAGAGAGGCCTTCTCATAAAAGCCAAAGTAAGGAAAGGAAGATGGCTCGTCTTTCTTCCAATTTAGAGCATCGACCTAGAGTTGGTCTATGAAATATTACTATAGAAGAAAAATAACAAAAGTTTTAATCCCATAGACAAGTTTGGCATAAAAACAAATTCTTATTTCAAATTGCAAAAAAGATACAAAATTTTGATATTTCGATATGTCAAAAGAAGATTTTTATTGATATTCAAGATCTTATTACACATGATGTTGTAAATACTACAAAGAGTTGAAGTCTACTACATTAAAAACTTTCTATGCCAGTTATGTATTAATGATTTTAGACTATATTAAAAAAGTAAGGCTGGAGGAAGAAATACAGTGCTAGACGGGGCTTCACATTGACTGATATACCAACAATTATTGACGAGGCTGATGTTACACATCCTCATCATGGAGAGAGGATACAAAATTAGGCTTGTATAAGTTATCCAAGAATGCCAGCATATACATCCGTACACTTCCTCGATAATTGGTTGGGATTTTTAATACGATAGTAATGGCAATAAATCCCAACCATGTAACCAACATCATGGCTGGGCAACCGCACAATATCGGGCCTAGTTTCGTGGGTACGCACAACCAAACTATTTTAAAGATGATAAAATTCTTAATAAGTAATCTTTTTATTCACTTTAAGCAAAAAGTTTATGATGTCCTTCCGTGCTTTATCTTTGCTAGAGTGAGTTAGTATGGTTTCTGTGAAAGAATATGCTTCGTATCCTGTAAGGAGAAAGATAAGTATGCATGGGCTCCTTCCAAAGAAGAAAGCTCTAGTAAAGAACCATATTCTACAAAAAGGTTAAGATAACATTGTTACAAAAGATAACAACAAGCAATTTTCACGGAAGCAAGCTCACACAAAAATGTAATGTTCTTGTCCAAACATGTGCAAAAAAAAAAAAATTTGAACAGTACAAGATGCGCATTTTCTTCAAGTACAAAGTTTGCCCTCTCATTTCTACGATAGTGATAGTGGTAAAAACAAGAGTCCTCACATATTATCAGACAATTTTAGAACTCAGGACGAATCTTTCCTCGCTTACGCAGAGTTGTTCAAACATGGAAGATTGTCCTCCACAGCGAAAATACAAGTTCTTCATAAACTCGAGATTTTTTGCACGGGTAGAAGTGTTTGTCTCTGCCGAGAGCAAATTATATTTTGTGCATATTTGTGCATCGTGTCACTGTGTTTTCTTTCTTTTTTTTTCCCTTCTCTTTGGATGTTGTTAGTTATGAAGTATATAAGAATATACAAGAAATAAAAAAGATGAAAGAAAACAGAAAAAAAATGAAGAACAAGCCTACGGTAGCGACTTCCTCTTCAAGAGAACTACCCATTATGGGAAAGTGATCTTCTTCTCGACTCCTCGGACGCCTATGGTAGGAAGCATGGAGAAGCACAACAACGGCTTTCCCCAATGACTTTCTTAATTTTGTCGAGATTTCCAAACTCTCGCTTCTCATCGAACATCGAGGAAGAAGAAATAAGAAAAAAAAAAAAAATTGAGGTTAAACAAGGCTTCTCTCTTCCAAATCGTAGCCTATTTATAGGCAAAAATGACCCTTCAATAACCATAGAAATCAAATATGCATTTAATGCTGATTAATAGCTAGTAATGCGAAATTATCACTGACAGTTGGCAGTTTTTGACATAGATTATGTAATTTTAGAACCTTTGCATCTTCGCTTCATCCAGCACAATAACAACTAATTTGTGTTCTACAGTGCTTTGCGCGTAAGGATGCACAACTATATTTCTATGTTCTTGATTCGAAGTATTTCAAATCTATAAAGAAATTTGTGAACTTTGAAGGGGGTGTTGTAGAATCGTAAAAAATATTAAAATTAGAAGCCACTCTTAAGTATGTAAGAGTACCACTCTTAAAGAGTGTAAATTGGCTTCTGTATGACATTTATGCCTAGGGTGCTTCCGTGCATAAATGAGAGCATGGTGGTTTCTGTCACGACCTGCACCCGATGTAGGGATGCAAATCAGGTACAACGTCCAGCCTACGCCGCAGCATCGGTGGTAGAACGCTGTTTGGGTAATCTATCTAACAATATAATAAGCCACCAACAATATCAATATACTCAATCACAGGTCTAAGATGGAGAATAGAACGAATATGATAAAAGAATAGAATAGTCACCATACAACTCATGAGTCAAAATAATAATATCAATGAGTTAGAGAAGATACTAAACTGTCACCCTCACTTTTTTATTCAAGGGTAGTTTGATAATTTACATGGATAATATTTATTTTAGGATTAATTGTATTTAATATTTGTGCATGCATGATTAATTAATTATTGTATTACTTATTTATTGCTAGTTGTAGATTTATTTTAGACTTGTGTAGTGGACCTAACCAATTTATTAGAATGCATGAACCAATATTTTGGATGAGTTTAGTTTGAGCCCATGAATTAGGCCAATGGATTAGGAGGTTGGATTAATTAGAGAAACCATTAGACTAGAACTTTCCCCCCCTAATTAATTTCTTCATGAAAGGCCCCAAGAGATATTTGGGACATTTTAAATTGCTTGGAAGGGGGTTACATGGCCGGCCATAGAGGAGGAGGAGAGAGAGAGAGTGCTCTCTCATTTCATTTTATTCCCAAATTCTTAGATCTACAATTTTTCTCTTCCAATTTCCTCCATTCCTTCATCAATTCTTCACCAATCTCTTTCCAAATTCTTCATTGAGGCTTCTACATCAAGAATCTACAAGAAGGAAGCAAGGAGCAAGGAGCAAGGAGGAGGAGGCCAAGATCTACAAGGAGAGGAGCTACTAGGCATTTGGGGACTTTTTATTAGGAATCCATCTCCCAATAGGTACATTTTAGTTTTTCCCTTTCTAATAGACTATAGATCTGAGATTTAACCATGAGAAACCAACCTACATGCATAGGCTACCAATAGAAATTGGTTTTAGGTTCATCGGAGACTATGGTGGAAGTTATGTCCAATTTAGTGCCAATTTTGGGAGAATTTTGAGATTGGCACATGTAGTAGTTGTCATTGGGTCCAATAGTTCTAATTGAAATATGATTGCTTGTTTGTGACTAGTATCGTGTCCACAATTGGATACGTGCAGGCCATATCTCGTCAATTTGACGAAACATATTGATTTTAAGAGTTTTTTCTCCGACACGGAGCCTTGTGCATATCACATTATGACACGGACACATAGATACTCTAATTACTATACGTATTGTTCATAATTAGTGTATTAGACTTGTTCGTGTCCTCCAGGATATGTTTGGTTGTGTTGGAGCTGTATGACACACGTATCATAGAGCAAGTGTGATACGGGTGCGGTGCACTCCACGTGTTCGATGTTTTGTCTTCTTTGCTATATATATATATATATATATATATATATATATATATATATATATATATATATATATATATATATATATATATGATATTTATGTGCCATATATATGTATATAATAGTGTATATGAGTTTGTGTATATGTGTGTATATACTAGAGTATATAGTGATATATATATATATATATATATATATATATATATATATATATATATATATATATATATATATATATATATATATATTGGTGTGAGAGAGGGGGCATCAGGCATCCACTATAGCAATGAGAGGCAGAGAGCAGTGCATCAGTCGCAGAAACCTCAACACAGCAAGTAGCAGAGCAACATGTAGCCTAGGCATTCAACAGCAACTGAAGAGCAATAAGCACAACAAGGAGTATGAACCACTACAGCAGCAATAAGCCAACTATAGTAGCATGGACTGCAACAGCTAATGCAGAGTACATAACAAGGTGCAACATTCCCAGCAATGAGCAGTTTAGCTAGGGGAGGCATCAGGATAGAGCACAATGTGCATCAGGCAGATGAGAGAAGAAAATAGTAATTCAGCAGCAATGTGCAAGCCTGCACAGCAACCTGCAGAGTATCAACTACAGCTGCAGTAATGCTGCATCATCCATTTCAATAGCAGATATATAGCAAGGTAGCAACTGCACATCAGCAGGTAGCACAGTAAAGGCACATCATTTCGAGCCAATGCAACACTGCAGTAGCAAGTGCAGTGCAGTAGCTAAGGGCAGCAACCAAGGCATGAGCTGCACAATATTGTTTCAGCATGAGCAGCAATAAGCATATGCATTCAGCTAGCAGTTGCAGCCAAGCATGGAGGGCAGGCTCGGGCCACTGGATATTGGTTTCAGATACTGTGCCCGAGCATAGTATCGGTTCCAGTTTCAGTCAAGGTATCAGTTCCTGTGAGAGTCAGTTAGTTTGGTTTTTGAGATATTGAGTTAGCTGATAGTTGTTAGTTGGGTTATGGGTGATTAGTTAAGTGTTTAGTTGAGTAAGTGTTTAGGTAGTCTAGTATTGGGTAGTTAGCTAATAGTTAGTGTAGTATTCTTTGTTCAGTCAGTTTCAGTATAGTGTCAGTATAGTTTCTCTTAGGTTTGGGTATTTGATTATGTTTAGTTGTCCTATATTAGCTAATTAGTAATAGATAGTTTTATAATTAGTATAAGTAGTTAGTGATTATATATATATATATATATATATATATATATATATATATATATATATACCTATTTATGTTGATACTTAGTATATAGTCTAGCTATATGTACTATGTATATATGTAACTATGGGTTATTGAGATATTTAGTGTATAATAGTAGTTAGTTATGTATAGATATAATGTGGTATTATTGTTTAGTAGTTAGATACTGATATAGCTAGTGCTAGAAGTTTATGTATAGGTGTATTAGCATATTAGGTTGGGGTATCATATATGTGTTAGCTATTATGTTAGAGGCTTCGGTTACCTCAGGATACCAAGGTATTGCCAAGGTATTGGGTCGATACCCAAGATATTGAGTTTGGGTATCGAGATAGGTGCGATACGCATTGGTGCAAGGCCAAGATATCATATTTCAATTGATTTGTTGTAGTATTATAATATTTGACTTGAATATATATATATATAATACTATTTTCATATTCGGAAACTTGCGTATCTTAGGATACGGCTCTTTGAGTGCCTTGTTGTTTCTTAGCTTAGCTAGTAGAGCATAGTTTCATAGTGCATCGACTTAGTAACTTAGCATTAGACTCTGGCAACCTAGATTTCATTGGTTTGACTTAGAAATGGCATATCGACCTAGAATTGTATTAACTTCACTTATTTTTATTCTTGAACCTTGTATTGATGCAACGTATCATATATGGATTGTGTGACACCAGCTTGGGATCGAGAGAGACACCTTGCTCAGGACTTCAGGCGAGTATATTTTTTTGATAGTTTTAATTCATAATATTGTATATATGCAGGTTCTAGAATTGTATACATTGATCCCGACACAGTAATTTTTTGGACTGGTACTATATGGATCCCGTTAGGAGATGTTATCCCCTACCGTGTTCAACGGATACTCGTATACATTGTATCTCATCGTGTATATTGGATATTTATTATATTTCGTGTTTACATACTGCTCGTATTCAGTGTGCTTATTCGTGTACACCCACCGCTCATGTTCGGTGGTTATGATATTCGTGTACACCCATTGCTCGTGTTCAGTGGTTATATTTCGTGTTCGTAGCATATCGTGATTGGATCCATTGGTATTAGTTGGGGGTGGGAGAGTAGGAGTTGATTATGTGATCAAGCCATTTTTACATAGTATATATTCTGGTTACATACCTCACTTGTAATCGTCTTACCTGATCATATTCACCCAACCCGATCACATAATGAACTTGTATTCTGAGGCACATTAGTTAGTTTAGATTGTAGTTATTTCATCATATTGTGATATTCATATTGTTGATCTATATTCTTGTACATTACCTGTATATCTATTGTTCATCATTCATATATTTAGTGATCTTGTATTTCATTTCTATATCTGTTTATATGCTCGATTATGCTATTTAAACTGCTTTCAGAGGTATGTACTTCGCTCCAATCCTGACTGGATATATTTTTTCAGATGACTGGATTTTAGAGCAGTGTCCCATATTCTACGGGCCACAGGATGACTTACCTACAGAGGATACTACTATTGACCAGGAGGACTTAGTTGCAGAGCCTGAGGAGGTCTTGTTATGTTTGTATTGGATTATATTAGACTATTCTTTTGGTGGATTCACAGTTTGTATATTATTTCAGATTGTGGATTGAATTCTTTTTTCCTTCGCTATTCTATTCGTGCATTATTCTTCCTTAGTTTGTTTTGTGATTGAGATTAGATATACTTGTGAGATACCATATTGTTCCTCCGTTTGGAGTCGAGATGATTGACAGGTACTATATTATATTGTTGAGATATTAGATAGTTAAAAATGACCCAGACAGTATTCTACCGCCAATTCTGCGGTGTAGGCTGGGTGTAACCACGTACTCGTGCCCGAATATCTGGGTGCAGGTCGTGACATAAACAGTAAACTGGAGACAAATCCAGTACAAGAGTCTATCTATGAAACTATAAGTCCCGGGTCGTCTATCTCAGTCGGGATGAGACCCTCCTAAGCCAGGGTCTCTGGCTCTAAGCCCACAATATCCTGAGGCTTGTAATAAGTAGGATACCACTCCTCAGTGTCATCTAGAAAAATATATCCAGTCAGGAAAGGAGTATAGTACATCTCTAACAGCAGTTCTAATCAATGATATAAACTATGTAAAAGTAAATAGATGTGAATATACAAGGAATAATATCTCATGATGAGATTCGGATATACCAATTCGTGTAACCATCGTGTCAAGAAATCAAGGATATCTATACTAGATACAAGGAACATAGATGATATCATATATGAGAAACTATCAGAGAATGTACTCGCCTGAAACCTGGTACACAATATCATAGATGTCCGATACGGTGCCTCGAAGACCTAGATATAGAATATAACATCAATATAATGTATCAAAATGAAAATAAGTTAAATTGGTCAACATCCAGGTCAAAGAGCCATTTCTAAGTCAAAATAGTCAAACTAGGTCAACTATAAGTCAAATTGGTCAAACTTGGTCAAGCTACCTATTTCTAGGTTGCATGAGTCTATCTCTAGGATATTGGGCCCATACACTATGAAACTAGGCCACACTAGCTAACTAGGATACTAGAAAGACACCGTATCGCAAGATACGCAAACAAGTAAATATAAAATAATCATAATGCATACACAAGCAATAATATATATACTAATCCTAATTACAATTGCTAAGTGGATATGTTGGCTTTGAACCAACGCGGTATCGCACCACTAAACCCCCATCTTGATACTCAAACCCAATCCCTTGAGTATCGGCCAATACCTTAACATTTACCTTGGTATCTAAAGGTAGTGTCAATTCCTAATATATATTAACTACCCAATTATAACTAATATATGTTATCCAATACAAACCACTATACTATACTAATTACCAACTACCATGCTATACTAACTATCAATGCAAACTAATACATAATACTTACATACATAACTAGAGGTACATAAATATGTATGTATATCTAGCTAACTAGATAACTATTAAGCTACTAATAGCTAACTACTAACTTCTACTAAACTAATTGAACTAGCTAGCCATTAACTAACTATACTAACTTCTGAATAAACTAGCTAACTAGTAATAACTAGGAACTAACAAACTCTTAAACTACTCACCTTGCTACAGGTACCTTGCTGCTAACTGCTCCTATTGGAGACTGCTGCTGCTGTGTAACTTTGTTGCTGCTGCTCGGGCTGTTTGCTGTTGCTGCTTGCTGTTTACTGTTGCCTGTTTGCTGTTGCTGTTGTTGTTTGCTGGTTGCTATTGCTGTTGCTGTTTGTTGTTGTTGTTGCAGTTTGCTGTTTACTATTGCTGTTGCTGTTGCTGTTTGTTGTTGCTGTTTGCTACTCGAGCCCCCCCCCCTTAGAGCACACATAACCTCAAATATATATATATATATATATATATATACACACACATAACACCTATGTATATATCTACAAACATAAATACTAGGCATAGATAACACTACACTAATTATATACATATGTATGTATACTCACCTATATATATATATATATATATATATATATATACCCTCCTTTCAAAATATATATAGATATAAATAGTATCACCCACATATATACATATATATACAACATATATATATATACACATAATATAATGTAAACCCCCTCACCCAAAAATAGGTATCTTGTATGTATTTTATATTTCTTGTAATTATTTTAGATTTTTTTCAAATCAAATAAAATTCAATGATTTTATTAGGATACTTCACCATGGTTTGGACATTAATAATATAGGATAGCCCCAAAACCTGTATCATCCTTCATAGGAAATAGTCTACATAGGAGACACTACCTATAGGCTCTTTTCGTGGCACAGAAATTCGATCCCTTGGTGTTAGTATGAACTTAGTGTAACAACCCTAGATTAAGTGTAAATATTTAGATATTTAATATATATAATTTATTTATGGTTATTTTCCAATTTCAACTTACAACAATTAGCATCCCATAATTTCCCGTGCCAAGTTAGACATTTTTCTCTTTTGTAAAATGTGCATATTATTTACTATTGTCCTATTTTATTGAATATTTATTTAATTATTTACTAAGTTAATTGGATAATACAATTATTTGATTTATTGTATCTAGATAAATATCTAATTATTAATTATAAAATATTTTATAAGATATTTTGTGTGCAATATTTTACTAAAGTTTTACAAAGTTAAATTCCTAGAATTTATTTTGTGTGCAAATATTATCTTAGATTTTAATCTCATTTATATATGTGAATATATATAAATAAATATATAATAATAATAATAATAATAATAATAATAATAATAATAATAATAATAATAATAGTAATAATAATAATAATAAAAAGAAAAGAAAAAGAAAAGAAAAGAAAAAGAAAAGAAAATAACTTAATTCCTAAACTAAATTACTAATCTTAATTTATAAACTAAACCTAAACACTAAGCAAACAATAACTTAAACTAACCTATAACTAAACCTACTCCAAACCCACAGTAGCAAAATCCCCCCCTCACGACCCGCGGCTCCCACTCCCCCTATATATATATATATATATATATATATATATATATATATATATATATATATATATATATATATATATATATATATATATATACTACAAGTACATATTATAAATCTCCCAAAACCTAACCCTAATCTCTCAAATCCTAACCCTACCCCAGCCCCGCGCCCCCGACGACCGACCTCCGGCCGACCTCGACGCCGCCGCCGCAGCCGCCTCCGTCGTCCGCCCCGCGCGTGGCTGTGCATCAACTTCGAGCCTCTCTTCAAGTGACGTATCTTCTTCATCTTTGATTCTTTTTTAGAGCGGTTTGTCCATGTACATTCACAACCTAACCCTCTAGGATTTTTATTCAAGTGGGACGAGTTTTCGTGCCCTATATTGGTCAAAAAATCGACCGAAAATGGCCAAAAAACTGACCAATAACAATCCAGAACTTCAACCCAAACCCCATGTTCACACCCAATTTGCCATCAACCTGTTTAATATTTTCAAAAACTAATTAAAGGGTTTTCTTCTCAATATAACCAATTTTTTTTTGTTCTTTTAGTTTTTATTAATTCATTTTATGTGTTAAATTATTCGGCCTCAGAAACGACCAAAAACTTGATAATTTAAAACTAAAATTTTGTGATACGGAGTGCGTCCCACCAAACGGGACCGTCTTGTCACATACCAATTACACCGAAAGGCGCGTATGGTATATCCTGACGTGTGGGCTTTCGCGAAAGCTGATTCGGACGTGTGTGCACGTCAAAATCCATAAAAAGTCTCTATATCGTGACTTTTGTAAAACACCCCACCATTTGGTGTATGCTCATCGAAATGCGACGAAACTTGCGCCATTGGATTCGTGGTATCACGCTGGTCTTGTGACCCAAGTTTCACGCTATTCTGAGATGGTTGACCAGGCTGCCTATTTGCGGGCCCCACGGTTGACTTTAAGGGCAAATTTGTGATCGGCTTTCCGGAATCCAAAAATTGGATATACCGTTGAGTTCGTATCGACGTTTAGAATTTTTTTGACCTATAATTTGTCCCATTTAGAGACCTTTACCTCTAGCACGATTTTCGTTGCAAAGTGGCCCACATGTGGAACCCCCTTTGACCCAAAATTATTGTTTTGCCCCTGTGTCCAAATTGGACGAAAGGATAGGCTTTTCTGACTATCTCGCTTATTCTGGTAACGTTGGTGATGTTTATTTCAGCATCCGAAGACGTTCATTCGGAGGCCATAGTTTTTGATCCCTTGTGCTTGACATCTGGATGCTTACACTACGCAGCTTTCTTGCCAAGCAAGTATACCTTGCCATTGTACTGTGATTTATATTTTTTATGGTGCATGTATTTTATTTCTGTTATTTAGTGCATATATTTTAACTGCTATAAAAATTGCGCATCCAAGAATAACTTGGGTGCAACGACGGTGGCGTCGTATTTTATCTTTATTATATATTATGCATGTCGACCTAGTTTTACGAGACTACCACTTGATTTGGAGGCATCATTATGTTTCATTGGCCATGACACATCTGTTACACGAGAGTGAGTCTCATGTAGGACACGGACTTGCGTGACGGGTTGGCCACCTGTACGTATGGGACGTGCGATAGGGATAACTGCTGATAGAATTTGCATAATTAGAAGCCTTGGCAGTTATTAGATGTCTCATCGTGTCATTGATATGACATGCTTAGAGCATGGGGTGGGGAGGATAATGAGTAAGGCGTTTGGGCTCCTTTGCACTTTCCTTGTGTAACCCGTACGCTCCGCCGGAGATGCGCGGTCATGATGACCCCTATATTATTATAATCAGGCGGCCTTTGCGTTCAAAAGATATCATACTTTGTAGGCCCCTGATTCTCCGAGAGAATCATGCCAATCCTATTTTAGCCAGATAGCCCACGTATTGGAAAGTTGTTCTCAAAGTGCATTCACATAGGTGGTTAGACACCCCTTTGGATGTTTATTTTTAGTATTTTATTGGCATACTTTTATGTATCTTGTTATGTCCCTCTGAGGACCTGGTCCTTTTCCAGGTGTAGACGATCATGACTATTCACAGGAGCACGGATCAGGACTTGCTACTCCATTCTTTTTCGAGGAGGTCTTCTCTTCGAGCCTCATTGTTCATTAGATGTACTTATTGTATTTTTTTCTTATATTCTAGTTTGGTAGTGGATTTGTCTCCACCCAGCTACTTGTTCTTATCAAGCATTTTATACTTGATTCAGTTACATAGTTGACTGGCTATTTATTTCTTTATGATTTCTGTGGATGAAATTTAGTTATGCCCTGTGACTTGTGACAAATATATATCACTTGTGAATTATTGTTCATAATACAACGTACGTATGTGTTATGGTTTTCATATATTGGAGTTGCCATATACATACGGCTGGCATGTTGCATATTTCTAGTCCAACATATTTTAGGACTGGGGCGTGACATATTTTTAGTGGTGGTCCATGCAGGTCGAGAGTATATTATCTTGGTTACGTTACTGTACCGAGCAAGCATGCACCTAGGATTAGAGTTTTAGGTCTCATCCATATTTGACTATGACTCATCTTCCTTCCAATCCGTTCTATTTAAATAATTGCATCCTGCTTGATTCATGTACTTTCCTAATAGTTCCTTGAGTATAGCCTTCTGCTAGAATATAGGAATCCTTGTTGTTAGGATGATAATTAGGGTAACATTCCCACTAAGAATACAACTAGAATATTGATACATCACTAAGTTTAGAATACCTAATGAACTCTAGCATCCCTTACCTATAGATTAATTGACCATTATCCCTTGATATATTTATGAAGGACTTGAGAGTAGTATAGACACTACTAGAGTTAGTTAGAAATTTGACCATATTGTTTGACCCTAGTATTAAGGAACCAATAGAAATCCAAGGTTGAATATTAGGACTAAACCTAACTTCCATAGTGAGATAGTATTAGAGATCTATAAATTTAGATTCTTGTTTTGATATTAGCAGAACAGTACCTTAGAAAGCCAAGAGGAATGAATAGAATATTTTCTTGATCATACCTCGAACATAGAGACTAGCATACCACTCCCCCTTAAAAAACCATGATATTATCAAGAGTCTCTCTATTTAATTTTATATCTTGTTTCTCCGAAACCTTAATGCTCGTTTTTTGTGCGACGACTTAAAACGTTCCCTTCATCTTTCAATTCGTGCCACCAAACCCTTCTGATTGTAGGCCAAGTGATTTCTTTTATGTTAGGATATATAGTTTGCTAGGATTATAGTTATAATCTTGAATTTTGAAACTATGTGCTTAATAGTTAAAACTTGATAGTTCGAGTTGTTTATTTAGATTATGATTTTATGATTATCCTTTAGTTTCAAATCAAGTAATCCGTTCCACATATCTCCATATAGGTTATATCCTCTTTCACTTGAGAGCCAGTAACTTCTCCATTCTTAATATTAACACTTTGTTCTATAAGCACTATGATTAAGACTTAAGATGACCATTACCTATGGAGTTTTATAATGCAATAGGATACCCTAATAAGTACCAAGATCTTTTTCTCATATTACCTAATAAGAGTTTCTACTTTATCCCCACAAGGCAGTTACAGTATTAGTTTATTCTTTTAAGTTGGGTAGTATGCCTCACAACCTAGTATCATATAGTACTTTTGACCCATTAATGAAGTGTAATTGAATGGCACCAACTATAAACTTGTATAAGAAGATAGTGTTTATCTAGACTGTAGAACTTAGAGGCCCATACCCCCATTTGGTCGACTAGAGACTTAGACAATGAGTTAGTATGGCAACTGTAGAGGCACAACACCGGATGAGTCTTATCTTCTTTGTGAACTTGAATTATTTTGTACCTTCTTTCATCATAATCCAGCGTACTTATATTTTCTGAACTACCTCGACCTATGCTGCTATTATAGCCTAGTTTTGCAAGCTTATTCTTTTATCGAGCTTGTTCATGACATATGTGTTATTGGGGTCTGATCAACCACACTAATACATTATCTAATTAGAATCAGTGTATTACGGTCTGATCAACCTTAGTGCGCTCGGTTCGCTCTTCGCATGACTATTTTACGTTGATTGAGATATATAGTTGACTAGTAGACGAATATACTTGCCCTTTAGATATGTTAGAGCATATCTTATCGGTTACATAACTGTTCCGATATGAACATGCAAATAAAAATTTACCAAAATAGGATTTTAATCCGCAACTGCCTTGACAACTCCCTTTTGAATTCTTTAATCGCCTTGATCCCCATACTTGTATTCTATCACCTCCACCTTGAATTCTTTATTGTTGTTTTTCGTCTTTTCTTATTTCGGAAAGACGAACGTTCGTGCTTAGTATAAGTTTGATATACGGAGAGTAATAGATATACCCCATAGGCCAATCACATTACTTGGTGACTATTTTTGTAATTAAGGGCATATCATATGTGGTAAATTTGGTGTTAAAATTTTTGAGGATTGGATAACACGATTAAATAATTTGAGGAAGCTTTTTCTTAAATTTATAGCCTCATGTGATAGATGGGTAAATTCTAAGTTAGGGTAGAAGTTGCATTGTCAACTTGAGGTAAATTTTTTGATTGTGATCAAGTAAGATTAGATTGAGAGATTTAAGTCATTTTAATTTTAAGAATTTTTAGAAGAATGATTAAGGTGATGAGGATTTAATGAATCTTGAAATCTTGACATTGCGGACCAAATATTTATACTTTTAGCACATGATTTAAATTTTGAATATTGGAGATCGAATCAACAATTTAAATCTTGAGGAAAATAAATAGAACTCTAAACATGAACATTGATGGATTGAGTTCAAAATTTTATAATTTGATGATTTGAATTAAAAGTTGAATGTTGATTATTGGATTATCTATCTGAAATAATGAGGATGGAAATTGAGTTTAAATTTGAAGAGTAAAAGATTCATAAGTTAAAAATAGGAATAAGATTTGATTAGAATTGTGTATTGTTTAAAATCTAGAGGAGATTATGATAGTTGAAAATCGTGATGTAAAATTTGATATGGGTTATTTAAATCTTGAAGATGTTGTATGGATTTGACTTAAATTTGGTTGTTGATGATTTGAAAATCGAGAAGAGATTACAATAGACTGAATTTTGATTTAAACAGTGGTTATTTTAAATTTGAAGTGATTGCGATGATTTTTAATAGATTTTGTTATTTAAATTTTTGGAAGAGATTGCGATTGACTTGCCTTATATACGAATGTGAAGGATTTAACAAATCATGCATTATTTTTAATTTCGAGGACGAAATTCTTTTAAGTTGGGTAGATTGTAAACCCCCTTACCCAAAAATAGGTATCTTGTGTGTATTTTGTATTTCTTGTAATTGTTTTAGATTTTTTTTTTTCAAATCAAATAAAATCCAATGATTTTATTAGGGCACTTCACCATGGTTTGGACATTAATAATATAGGATGCCCCCAAAACCTGTATCGTCCTTCATAGGAAATAGTCTACAAAGGAGACACTACCTGTAGGATCTTTTCGTGGCACATAAATTCGATCCCTTGGTGTTAGTATGACCTTAGTGTAACAACCCTAGATTAAGTGTAAATCTTTAGATATTTAATATATATAATTTATTTGTGGTTATTTTCCAATTTCAACTTACAACAATTAGCATCCCCTAATTCTCCGTGCCAAGTTAGACATTTTTCTCTTTTATAAATTGTGCATATTATTTACTATTGTCCTATTTTGTTGAATATTTATTTAATTATTTACTAAGTTAATTGGATAATACAATTATTTGATTTATTGTATCTAGATAAATATCTAATTATTAATTATAAAATATTTTATAAGATATTTTGAGTGCAGTATTTTATTAAAGTTTTACAAAGTAAAATTTCTAGAATTTATTTTGTGTGCAAATATTATTTTAGATTTTAACCTCATTTATATATGTGAATATATATAAATAAATATATAGTTATAGTAATAATAGTAATAATAATAATAGTATTAGTAGTAGTAATAATAATAATAATAAAAAGAAAAGAAAAGAAAAGAAAAGTAAAAGAAAAGAAAATAACTTAATTCCTAAACTAAATTACTAATCCTAATTTATAAACTAAACCTAAACACTAAGCAAACAATAACCTAAACTAACCTATTACTAAGCCTACTCCATACCCACAGCAGCAAAATCTCCCCCCCCCTCACGACCCGCGGCTCCCTCTCCCCCTACCTATATATACATATACATACTACATGTACATATTATAAATCTTCCAAACCCTAACCCTAATATCTCAAACCCTAACCCTACCCCAGCCCCGCGCCTCCGACGACCGACCTCCGGCCGACCTCGACGCCGCCTCCGCCGCCGCCGCAACCGCCGCCGCCGTCCACCCCGCGCGCGCGCTTGTGCATCAGCTTCGAGCCTCTCTTCAAGGTGACGTATCTTCTTCATCTGTGATTCTTTTTTTGAGCGGTTTGTCCATGTACGTTCACAACCTAACCCTCTAGGAGTTTCATTCAAGTGGGACAAGTTTTTGTGCCCTATATTGGTTGAAAAATCGACCGAAAAATGGCCGAAAAATTGACCAATAACTATCCATAACTTCCCCAAACCCCCCATGTTCACACCCAATTTGCCATCAACCTGTTTAATATTTTCAAAAACTAATTGAAGGGTTTTCTTCTCAATATAACCGAGAATTTTTTGTTCTTTTAGTTTTTATTAATTCGTTTTATGTGTTAAATTATTCGACCTCCAAAACGACCAAAAATTTGACAATTTAAAACTAAAATTTTATGATACGGAGTGCGTCCCGCCAAACGGGACTGCCTCATCGCATACCAATTGCACCAAAAGGTGCGTATGATATATCCTGACGTGTGGGCTTTCGCGGAAGTTGATTCGGACGTGTGTGCATATCGGAATCAACCGTATCCGTAAAAAGTTTTCGTATCGTGACTTTTGTAAAATACCCCGCCATTTGGTATACGCTCGTCGAAATGCGACAAAACTTGCGCCATTGGATTCATGGTATCACGCTGGTCCTATGACCCAAGTTTCACGCGATTCTGAGATGATTGACCATGCAGCCTATTCGCGGGCCCCACGATTGACTTTAAGGGCGGAATCCAAAAATTGGACATACCGTTGAGTTCGTATCGACGTTTAAAATTTATTTGACCTATAATTTTTCCTATTTAGAGACCTTTACCTCTGGCATGCTTTTCGGTGCAAAGTGGCCCACATGTGAAACCCCCTTTGACCCGTAATTATCGTTTTGCCCCTGTGTCCAAATTGGACGAAAGGGTAGGCTTTTCTGACTATCTTGCTTATTCTGGGAATACTGGTGATGTTTATTTCAGCATCCAGAGATGTTCATTCGGAGGCAATAGTTTTCGATCTCTTGTGCTTGACATCTGGATGCCAACACTACGCAGCTTTCTTGCCAGGCAAGTATACCTTGCCATTGTACTGTGATTTATATTTTGTATGGTGCATGCATTTTATTTCTGTTAATTAGTGCATATATTTTAACTGCTATATAAACTGTGCGTCCAAGAATAACTTGGGTGCAACGACAGTGGCGTCGTATTTTGTCTTTATTATATATTATGCATGTCGACCTAGTTTTACGAGACTACCACATAATTTGGAGGCATCATTATATTTCATTGGCCGTGACACATCTGTTACACGAGAGTGAGTCTCATGTAGGACACGGACTTGCGTGACGGGTTGGACACCTGTACGTATGGGACGTGCGATAGGGATAACTGCTGATAGAATTTGCATAATTAGAAGCCTTGGCAGTTATTAGATGTCTCATCGTGTCATGGATATGACATACTTAAAGCATGGGGTAGGAAGGACAATGAGTAAGGCGTTTGGGCTCCTTTGCACTTTCCTTGTGTAACCCGTACGCTCCGTCGAAGATGTGCGATCATGATGACCCCTATATTATTATTATCAGGCGGACTCTGGCGTTCAAAAGACGTCATGCTTTGTAGGCCCCTGATTCTCCGAGAGAATCATGCCAAGCCCATTTTAGCCAGATAGCCTACGTGTTGGAAAGTTGTTCTCAAAGTGCATTCACATAGGTGGTTAGATGACCCTTTGGATATTTATTTTTAGTATTTTATTGGCATGCTTCTATGTATCTTGTTATGTTCCTCTGAGGACCTGGTCCCTTTCCAGGTGTAGACAATCATGACTATTTGTATGAGCACGGATCAGGACTTGCTACTCCATTCTCTTTCGAGGAGGTCTTCTCTTCGAGCCTCATTGTTCATTAGATGTACTTATTATGTTTTTTTCCTTATATTATAGTTTGGTAGTGGATTTGTCTCCACCCAACTACTTGTTCTTATCAAGCATTTTATACTTGATTTAGTTACATAGTTGAGTGGCTATTTATTTCTTTATGATTTCTGTGGATGATATTTAGTTATGACCTGTGACTTGTGACAAATATATACCACTTGTGAATTATTGTTTATAATACAGCGTACATATGTGTTATGGTTTTCATATATTGGAGTTGTCATATACATACGACTGACTTGTTGCGTATTCCTAGTCCTACGTATTTTGGGACTGGGGCGTGACATATAACCATTCATATATATATATATATATATATATATATATATATATATATATGTATATCTACATATAAATAAAAATACACATGCATATAGATACCTTTATACACTAGTACATATCCATCTACATTCATATATCCATATATATATATATATATATATATATATATATATATATATATATATATATATATATATATACAATGCAACAAACATATGGAGTGCATCGCACCCGTATCACACTAGATCTATGATACGCTTGTGATACGAGTCCACCACATAATCAAACGTACCCCGAAGGACATGAGCAAGTCAAAAATACTATGTCACGCCTCAGTCCCAAAAATACCTAGGACCAGGAATACGCAACACGTTAGCTACGCATTCGACCAGACTCTGGCCTGACTCGAATACGTATAAGCTGTATAATAAAGGGCACTATCTATAAATCTCATAAATGTAAACATCTATGTCTCAATCCATAATGTACAGCAATATACAAGAAATAGCTACATGTGCTAAAGTCGACCGCCCAATAACACACAAACTCGAATAGACTCGAGAAGGGATGAGTCTACAAAAACTAGGCTACAACAGCAGATGAATAATCAATATGAATAAAGTAACCATAATGCCGGTAGAAATGATATGAGTACCCGGTATAATGCCCGCAAGACATGCAAGTCCATCAGCAACTCCAAATGCTCCGTAATCATCTATGCTGCAAAACTGGCAGGGGACCAGGTCCTCAGAGGGACGTAACAAGGTACAAAAATATATCATGCCAAAGTAAAACAGAAAGTACAAGTGCAACTATGGTGTAGTCTAGCATAACTTACTAAGTGAGACACAGTTTTGAAGACAATGTTCGACGCGTGGGCTGTCCAAAATAAAACCGTAGCTCCGGACACGAAAACTCACGGGACGTACCGCAGCTCCGGGCAAAGAGTCATACGGGTGATACAACTACTCTAGATACAGGATCACTACAGAAATAGTATATATACATATATAAGCACGTGCAGAGGAGCCCAAACATCTAGTAACTGTCTTTCCCTTCCCAAATGGTCAACGATTGTGCGCTGAACCTGAACCTCTATCTAGCAGTCTCTTCGTACAGAAGTAACTATCAACAAACGCGACCCTAAGATCGTCCCAGTCTCCGGTCATGATGTCAGTATCAGGATACAGGAAATCTGGCATGATATCAGTGTATGAATGTGTCCTGGGGTGACGATGTACTCAGGTACGTATATCGAGGTGTTACGAATATCTAACATTCATTACAAGACGTTACGACGAACGTCTGCACCCGGTTGTGATCCGGACGCGAAGCAATGATCTAAATCAAACACGCACACAATGTACATAATGAAAAAATAAATATCTGTAACTGAAATACAGAGTGGCAAGGTAGACTTGCCTGCGTCCGGCTATTGATGACGGGGATCCGATACAATGTCCAAGTCTGCAGGTCCCATAGTACCTAGAGACGAGACACAAACTCGATCAATAACTATCACGAGACTAAAATAAGATGCGACACACGTCTAAACATATGTTCAACCTCAGTTACAAGTCAGAAGACACTAAGCTAGAGAGTTAGCCAAGGCTAACCCAAGTAGGTTATATCTATTATGATCAAACACAGTATACTATCATCAGACAATCCTCAATCATATACCTCACCACGGTGTTTATCAGTATCTCCAGCCATGATCAAACCTCAGGTTCCCCCCGGTGTTCACAGACGTGAACATGTACATTGAATTATCATCCTCGAAATAAATAACTAACTTATTGATTAAACCCTCAATTATAACCAATCATCACCATTTCACAATAAACTTACTCCTTAATTTATTTCATTATTATTCCTCAGCTCTTAAATAATGATTATTATCTATTAAACCCTCACAACCATTATTATTCAAACCCTTCTCACATATGCATAGTTCATAAATACCTATTTGTATTCCTCAATCGAGTTCGTCACTAATAATCAAATCCTCAAAATAATGAACAACTTAATGATATCACACGATATTTCACCATAATTACCTGTTCCTTAATAATAATTAAGAAGCATATAAAACCATGCAATGTACCCTAAAATCTCAATGCATATTTAAAACCCTAAACACTCAACTTAGCATATTACCATCATTGCATATATCACAATGAACTAAACCCCTAAATCTCAATGCATGAACAAGCCTAACTAAGTTCTATACAAAATAAATAATATTAGACTAACCATGGAGCTGGGGAAGGGGTTACCTTGGTAATGGTGTGGGGGTGCGAGGTTGTAAGTATAAAAGCTTCATCCAAGCCTAGCCATGCTAGTAGTGCTATGGTCCACAGTAAATCTCTTCAAATGAAGCCCTACAGCTTACAGTTGTTCTCTTCTCTCGCAGCTGCATTCTTCCCAATATTGTTGTTGAAGCTTCATTTTCTTCATGAGCAATAGCACAGCCGACAACACAACATATGGAAACATACGACGTAGTCAGGGTCGGCAAGGAGAAGAAACTCGAGTGACCAGAGGTACGTACGGAGTAGATGGATGGGGCTGTCGTAGCCGACCATGGTAGTGATGGTGGGGATTCGTGGAGGTGACGGTGGTGGTTCTGCCGGGATGGAGGCCGGTGGTGGCAGTGGCTGCACGGGATGGGTGGTGATAATGGCGTGTGGTGGTGGCAATGGCGTGTGGTGGTGGTGGCAATGGTGTGTGGTGGTGGTGGCAATGGGTGACGGAGGGGAAGCTGCTGGTCATGGCGGTCACGGTGGTACTGGTGACCGGAGGAGGAGCGGGGTCGTGAGCAATCGAGGTGGAGAAGAAGAAGTGGCCGGGGCAATGCTGGAGGGTGGTGATGGTGGTGGTGCGGGTTCTCACCGGAGATGGCAGGTCGACTGGAGGCCGGGGTCGGTGATGATGGTGCGGTGCCGGAGTGAGGGTAGAGATGCTGGAGGAGTGGTGGAGTCGTGCAGCGGAATCGTCGGTGATAATGTGGCGAGTCGGGGTACTTCAAGGGGAGGTCGTCGTCGTTCCTGTGGAGCTCACGTAGATTAGGATCGTCGACTCGAGGAGGTCGCACCGGCCGTTGGAGGGACGTTGCAGAGAGGGGGCTCGGGCAGTCGGCACGGTGGAGTCGACTTCGTCGGCGGCCGGGAATACAACAGCGGGTGGATGGGCGGTGGTGTTCAGCAGTTGGAGAAGGAGGAGTGGCCATGGGGGAAGGCTCGAGGGGGAGGCGGTCGGCTCTGGTAGTAGTTGCCGGAGTAAGGGGGGTCGGCCGGGTTCAGTCTAGTCGATTGGTGAAAGAAGAAGAAATGAAGAAGAAAGGAAGAAGAAGAAGAAGAAATAAAGAAGAGGATGGGAAGAAAAGTTGACTGTGATTGTAGGAAGGAGGAGAGAGAGAGGGGGTGAGGTTTTCAAGGCTCCCTTGGGATTAGGGCCGGCATGGTGAAGAGGGGTGTGATGGAGATATTTTATAGGATGGTTATGTATTGAGTGTGTGGTGAGGATGAGCTCTAAATTTAAATAGATGGCTTAGATTTAACATGGAGGAGTTGCATCCAAAGGAGGGAGAGTGTTGTGATGGACCGGTCAACAAGTGAGGGTGAGGTTTCTTCATTGGCTTGGACCTAATGTGGTGATGACACCTAATACAATATTTGCAAAGAAGCCCCTTAAATTTGGGTATTTGCACAAGCACATAAAATGATAGAAAATTTGTGGGAGAATTGGTGTTTGGCATTTTGTAGGGTGGGGGGTATTGTGTGTTTTGCATGGCCTTAATTAAAGGGGCATTGGAATTAAATTGGTATTAAAAACGGGATTAGTCAAAGGTGGTATCCCCAATTAAATTAAAATAAAATGTCATGTGCTCTTAAATTAATCGGGGGCACCTGGGGTCTCAATTTGGAGCGACACAAAGGTCAAGAATGGTATAGGCTTGGTGTCAGTCTTGGACCCTTTAATTGGTCTGGCAAAACGGATTGAGTTGGTGTCTCAAAATTGATGACATCGACACATGTGCGCGATACGGGATTAAATAATGGATTTCTGTTACGGAAAATTGTACAATTAATTTAGAGCACAAGGAAATATGATTTTGAGTGACAAAAAATTCCAGCGCCTAAAATTGGAGTGTCAAGTCAAGAGTGCAACAACCGGTTGGAATTTATGGGCTAATGTTGGGCTCCGAATATTTCAACAACGGTAGGGCGCGCCAAGGGTTAAAAATAAAAATCAGACATCTGAACCTTACTCTAAACCTCAAACATCTGCTACAATACCAAAATTTTCTAACCCATACCAGACTATCTATAGAAATAAATGAGGGGGTTTACATCCTTCCTAACTTAGAAAAATTTTGTCCCCAAAATTAAAAGTAAAGCACGATAATAGCTAAGAAAATTTAAAAGCAAACTGGTAATCAAATGCGGTACATAAATTCATACCTTGGTCCTCGAATAAATACGGGAAACACTGCCGAATAGAATCCTCACGCTCCCAGGTAGACTCGCCTGGCGAATGATTCTTCCATGCAACTCTGACTAGTCGAATAGTCTGCCCTCTCAAAGTCTTCTCACTGTGATCGAGTATCTCAACTGGCTGCTCTACGTAAGATAAACTGGGCCCGACTGTAATCTCCGAATGATCAAGCACGTGGCTAGGGTCTGCCACGTATCTTCTCAACTACGATACGTGAAAAATGTCATGCACTCCTTCTAATGATGGAGGCAATGCAAGACGATAAGCCACTTCGCCAACTCGTTCCAAGATGTCAAAAGGTCCGATGTACCTCAGACTCAGCTTGCCTCTGCCTTCGAATATGATGGTACCACGAGTAGGCAATATCTTCAAAAATATATGGTCACCTTCCTTAAACTCCAAAGGCCTGCGGTACGCATCTACCCAATGTTTTTGTCTGTCCTGTGTTGCACGCATGTGGCTCTGAATCTGCTTGACTTTCTCCACTGTCTGTGTCACCAACTCTGGACTAAGTATCTGACGCTCTCCCATATCACTCCAATATACTGGTGACCTACACTTCCTGCCGTACAGTGCCTCATAAGGTGCCATCTGTATGCTAGCGTGGTAGCTGTTATTGTAGGAGAATTCCACCAAGTGTAGATGGTCCTCCCAAGATCCTCCAAAATCGATCATGCATGCTCTCAACATATCCTCTAGTATCTGTATCGTGCGCTCTGACTGGCCATCAGTCTGTGGATGATATGCAGTACTGAACTTGAGACGAGTTCCTAGACTCTCCTGCATACTCCGCCAAAAATATAATGTGAATCTGGAATCACGATCCGATATAATACTGACAGGCACTCTATGTAGTCGTACTATCTGCCTCATATACATGTCAGCTAATATCTCCGTGGATTGCCCAACTCTGAAGGGCAGGAAATGTGCAGACTTGGTGAGTCTGTCTACGATAACCCAAACTGCATCCTTACCGCTAGGGCTCCACGGGAATCCTGGGACGAAGTCCATGGTAATGTGTTCCCAGTTCTACTCAAGAATGGAAAGCGGCTACAATAGTCCTGCAGTTCTCTGATATTCAGCCTTGACTTGCTGACATACCAAGCATCTCGCCATGAATCTTGTAATCTCTCTCTTTATCCCATGCTGCCAGTAATGTTGCCTCAAATCTCGGTACATCTTCGTACTCCCGGGATGAATTTTTCTGCTTAAGAAATCTGCTACTACATTCGCCTTGTCAGGGTGGTACTGTAACTCGATATCATAATCTGTCATCAACTATAGCCAGTGCCTCTGTCTCATGTTGATCTCCTTCTGTGTGTAGACATACTTTAGACTTTTTGTGATCTGTATAAATCTCAACATACTCTCCATAAAGGTAGTGTCGCCAGAGCTTTAGTGCAAATATCACTGCAGCTAGCTCTAGATCGTGCGTCGGCTAGTTCTCCTCATGAACTCTTAGCTGTCTCGATGCGTACACTATCTATTCTATCTAAACATAACTCATATTTGCTGAGCTTGGCATATAGCCTCTCCTGCTTCAATGTCTCCAACACGATCCTGAGATGTCTTTCGTGCTCCTCCTGGCTCTCGGAATATACCAAGACGTCGATGAACACCACCATAAACTTATCTAAGTACTGGTGAAAAATATTGTTCATCAAGCTCATAAATACTGCTGGCGCGTTGGTTAAACCAAACGGCATGACTAGAACTCATAGTGTCCATACTTCGTCCGGAAAGCCATCTTCAGAATGTTCTCTTTCCGTACCTTGATCTGATGATATCCTGATCTGAGATCGATCTTCGAGAATACATATGCGCCACTAAGCTAATCAAATAAATTATCGATGTGCGGCATAGGGTACTTGTTCTTTATCGTTACAGCACTTTATGCCCTGTAATTGATACGCAACGTACCATCCCATCCTTATTCGGAATAATAAGATGGTACTCCCCATGGAGAAATACTAGCCCGACTGAAACCTTTGTCTAAGAGATCCTCTACTATGGACCTTCAACTCATCCAACTCTATCGGTGCTAGTCTGAAGACGAGAAAATAGCCGGCTCGGCTCTTGGAGTCAACTCTATAGCAAACTCTATCTCTCTGTCAGGTGGCCGGCCTAGATGGTTATCTAGAAACATATCCTCAAACTCTGATATAATGCGGGGGTTAACTAGTTCACCTTGCATTATGTGCCCCTAAGGTAGATGGGCACCATACTCCCGGGCTCCCTGAAGAACTCAACTCAGGGTAACCTGGTGGTCAAAAAATAATATAGCCACGTCGACAATCTAGCATCGCGTGGTATTGGCTCAACTAACTCATGCTAGGATGATGTCATAGTCTAGACTTAACCTCAAAAATAAATTTTCCAGTTCTATTTACAACACCAATCCTCCAAAAAGAAAAATTCTTCCTCGCCTAATGTATAATTTCTTTTCTCCTCAAAATTTTCCCTAAAATTTTATTCCTCAAATTTCTTTTTTCCATTATTTATCTCTCCAAGTCATATAGTACAATAATGGTATCACCCAAGCATATACTAGAATTCCTGGAATCAGATCATTATCTTCCAAGTGAGAGCCTGATTTTTTTTCCTCTAGTCCATAATATCATTCCTGGTATCGCTATCATATACAACAACTAATTCCTAGTATCGGGCTATGCACTTCCATAAATTATTCTAGGTCATGATCAACAATCCTTCCAGCTCCCAGTACTTCCAAGATCACTGCTATCTCAAGTACGTATATGGTACTACTGGGTCCAATTCTCTTGCTAACCTTCCACACTAGTTCTAGCATCTAAAAGAACCTATCAGCCTACCCTACTGAGGGTAACAATCTTCTCAGAGATTATTGCACATATCATGTCTTTTGCCGTCTGAACTACGATCTTCTTCTGGAGGAAACCATCAGGCGAAAGCGTTCGTCTTTCCGAATTAATAGGAGATGAGGAACAATGATAACGATATTGGCGAAAACGAAACGAATACAAATTGGAAGTCCAAGGGCGATAATCATATACAAAGTAAGTTTTTTAAAATCGATTATGGATTGAGATCATATTCAACAATCATAATATCTATTCCTAATTTGCAGGCTCGCTTGGCACAGTCAGGTGACCAAGGCAATTTAAATCGGACCTGCATGGGCTACCACAAAAAGATGTCACGTCCAGTCCTAAAAATACCTAGGACCAGGAATACGCGACACGCCAGCTACGCATTCGACCAGACTCTGGTCTGACTCGAATACGTATAAGCTATATAATAAAGGGCACTATCTATAAATCTCGTAAATGTAAACATCTATGTCTCAATCCATAATGTACAACAATATACAAGAAAGAGCTACATGTGCTAAAGTCGGCCACCCAATAACACACAAACTCGAATAGACTCGAGAAGAGATGAGTCTACAAAAACTAGGCTACAACAGCAGATGAATAATCAATATAAATAAAGTAACCGTAATGCCGATAGAAATGATATGAGTACCTGGAACAATGCCCGCAAGACATGCAACTCCATCAGCAACTCCAAATGCTTCGTAATCGTCTATGCTACAAAACTGGCAGGGGACCAGGTCCTCAGAGGGACGTAACAAGGTACAAAAATACAGCATGCCAAAGTACAACAGAAAGTACAAGTGCAATGACGGTGTAGTCTAGCATAACCAACTAAGTGAGACACAGTTTTGAAGACAATGTTCGACGCGTGTGCTGTCCAAAATAAAATTGTAGCTCTGGACACGAAAACACACGGGATATACCGCAGCTCCAAGCAAAGAGTCACACGGGTGATACAACTACTCTAGATACAGGATCACTACAGAAATAGTACATATACATATATAAGCGCGTGCAAAGAAGACCAAACGTCTAGTAACTGTCTTTCCCTTCCCAAGCGGTCAACTATCATACGCTGAACCTGAACCTCTATCTAGCAGTCTTTTCGCACAGAAGTAACTATCAACAAACGCGACCCTAAGGTCGTCCCAGTTGTAACACCCTGTTCCGCTCAAGCGGACTGCCGTCTCAATCGGCAATCGTGCAGCTGTCCCGACCCGCTTTACCTCGATCAAGAAGCAAAGGATATCCAGACTTGTTCCTACAGGAATCTGGCTTGGACTTTCAGAGGCTCGCTCAGACGTATCGCTCTACCGAGACGAATCATCGCTAAGGTGGGTGGCTACGGTGAACTTGTCTTTGCTTAGCCAGCACACATAAAAATCTGGAATATTCATGCTAGTCGCTAGGTGATAACCTCCTGCATGCTAATAAATCTAACGCACCTAGCTAAGGGAATAATCCCAACTTGTATTGCTTGCTAGAACATGGAAATGGAAATACTGCTTATATTCAGACCCTCGCATGCTAAGTCCTTTAACGGTTTCACTTCTCGGCTTACCTTCGGGTCCGAGCAACGTGCCTGTCTATGTTCCTTAGAAATGCATGCTTGTCTGCTTGAATGTTATCATGTTTTCATAAAAACCCCGGAAGACTACTACGTAGTCATTCCGTGCCGGAACGAACCTGCAAGTATTCGGGACCGTTAGGTCACCAAGGCAATTCCCGAGTCAGGAAATTTGCACCCTGACTGAATAAATCACTGAATCACAGCTCGCGGAGCAAACTACTGAATCAACTGGCCTGGCAAGCCCTACTGAATCACTGAATCCTGCCTCAACAAGTTCTGTATATATATACTGCATCGAACTTGTTCTATACCGGACTTGTTTAATATATACACATACTGCATCGAACTTGTTCCTGTACCAGACCGTGATCCTGACCTACATGTCGCGGATAACTCGGAAACGAGGCATAGTTCCACGGGCGGTCACCGGGGCACTGGGATCGTTCCGGTCCGGATGGAACTGCACGATAGTCTACTGCATCTGGACAGGATGGTCTGCAACCACCACTGCATCTTCGTTGCTTTCCACCCTTGTTCAAGACTATAACGAACTGCACGATAGTCTACTGCATCTGGACAGGATGGCCTACAACCACCACTGCATCTTCATTGCTTCCCATCCTTGTTCAAGACTATAACTGTTCCATAATGGCTATGCCAGCGACTCATGTTCATATAGATAAGTCATCCTCGCTTAGCGGCTATCTGCGTGCGAGTTACTGCATCGTATCAAATATAACTGAGCACACCAAATACTGTCCCGTTCAATAACTCTCGTGTTGCATGTTGCATATGCTATGCTCCTGAATGCTTATACTTGCCCGTGCTTGAATTAACAATGCTTGCCTTGGACAGGGAAGGAGATGGTAAGTCTCGCCGTGTTTCCTCAAATGTCGCACGCCGCACTGCCACACGAACTAGGCTATTCAATATCTGCATAAAACTGATCCTAAGGCAAATAGAAAGACAACTTAATAGTTGTGCACGGAACCTGTATTACGTGTTTGGATTTGTCGAGCAGGCGAGTAGCTTCCCCACCAGTGCATTCAATGTACTGATAATCCACCAGTTTGTATGCAGGGTGCGAGAGAACCTCGTTCGGTGCGGATGCCTCCAACGTGTGTGCTAAGGCGTGGTCATCACTCCGAAGCAACGGTGCGTCCGGGACTGAAGCGCTTATACAAGACATAAGTTGTGAACATCGCCTGACCATCGCCTGTACATTCATTCCACAGTTGTAGCCACTTGGCACGCTTTTACTGTTTCAGAGAGAGAGGCTTGAGCGACTTGTAATCTCAGCTATACGCCGCCTGTAACACATGTTTCATATCAATAAAGAGATTACTTTACTCGTTTCTATGCTTCCGCTATATTTGCCGACTCAGTGAACTTGTTACCGATCGCCTATGCGTTCATGACTCCGCTGCACTCGGACAATCTGTGCGACTCTGTGGCTTAGAACTCTAACCGCCAGCCAATGAACCATGGCCTTGCACGGGCGTGGCTCACGCTCGTGCGGCATCACGCCCGGATGGGTTAAGTGATCGTTCCGCGGGAGCGCTGGCGAGGGTGATTCCCGCCTAGCGGGAACGGCCGATTGCCTGCGGGAGATCGGGGCGTGACATGTTGGTATCAGAGCCTGGCTTCTACGCCTTTGGACTTCAATTCGATATCTCTGTTTTGAAAGCTCATTCGTGGGTTATGTGCACGCTCTCTCTCAATGCCTCGATGGGATGTTCCAACAATAAGTCTAAATACTTTCAAAATGCGTTTTGAATGATATGCTTGCTTGTCTGGTTGTATGCTGCGAGTGGCCTTTGTGCCAACCTGTGCGAACCCTTGAGAGTATCGCTAGTAGCTTGTCCGATTTTCACTAACCCTAAGTTTGGTTGAATGCATCTATTCGAGGGACGCCTGGAACTAGTGCACCATCTAAGACTTAGAAAAGGTGAAACTCGAGTGCTAAGACTTTGCTATCACTGAGCTGGTTGACGTGTTCACGCTAGAGGGTACCTTCGAAAGTGCGCACGATCCAGTCTAAGCGATATGCTGATTTTGAAGCTTGTGCAAGTGAAGATCCAAATGAACAAGTACAAACGACTTGTCTAGGATTGCCTCAACCCTAGATTACTGCTTGTCCTTAGTAAGTCTCGAGGACGAGACTTTTTCTAAGTTGGGTAGGATGTAATACCCTGTTCCGCTCAAGCGGACTGCCGTCTCAATCGGCAATCGTGCAGCTGTCCCGACCCGCTTTGCCTCGATCAAGAAGCAAAGGATATCCAGACTTGTCCCTACAGGAATCTGGCTTGGACTTTCAGAGGCTCGCTCAGACGTATCGCTCTACCGAGACGAATCATCGCTAAGGTGGGTGGCTACGGTGAACATGTCTTTGCTTAGCCAGCACACATAAAAATCTGGAATATTCATGCTAGTCGCTAGGTGATAATCTCCTGCATGCTAATAAATCTAACGCACCTAGCTAAGGGAATAATCCCAACTTGTATTGCTTGCTAGAACATGGAAATAGAAATACTGCTTATATTCAGACCCTCGCATGCTAAGTCCTTTAACGGTTTCACTTCTCGGCTTACCTTCGGGTCCGAGCAACGTGCCTGTCTATGTTCCTTAGAAACGCATGCTTGTCTGCTTGAATGTTACCGTATTTTCATAAAAACCCCGGAAGACTACTACGTAGTCATTCCGTGCCGGAACGAACCTGCAAGTATTCAGGACCGTTAGGTCACCAAGGCAATTCTCGAGTCAGGGAATTTGCACCCTGACTGAATAAATCACTGAATCACAGCTCGTGGAGCAAACTACTGAATCAACTGGCCTGGCAAGCCCTACTAAATCACTGAATCCTGCCTCAACAAGTTCTGTATATATATACTGCATCGAACTTGTTCTATACCGGACTTGTTCAATATATACACATACTGCATCGAACTTGTTCCTGTACCAGACCGTGATCCTGACCTGCATGTCGCAGATAACTCGGAAACGAGGCATAGTTCCACGGGCGGTCACCGGGGCACTGGGACCGTTCCGGTCCGGATGGAACTGCACGATAGTCTACTGCATCTGGACAGGATGGTCTGCAACCACCACTGCATCTTCGTTGCTTTTCACCCTTGTTCAAGACTATAACGAACTGCACGATAGTCTACTGCATCTGGACAGGATGGCCTGCAACCACCACTGCATCTTCGTTGCTTCCCATCCTTGTTCAAGACTATAACTGGTCCATAATGGCTATGCCAGCGACTCATGTTCATATAGATAAGTCATCCTCGCTTAGCGGCTATCCGCGTGCGAGTTACTGCATCGCATCAAATACAACTGAGTACACCAAATACTGTCCCGTTCAATAACTCTCGTATTGCATGTTGCATATGCTATGCTCCTGAATGCTTATACTTGCCCGTGCTTGAATTAACAATGTTTGCCTTGGACAGGGAAGGAGATGGTAAGTCTAACCATATTTCCTCAAATGTCGCACGGCGCACTGCCACACGAACTAGGCTATTCAATATCTGCATGAAACTGATCCTAAGGCAAATAGAAAGACAACTTAATAGTTGTGCACGGAACCTGTATTACGTGTTTGGATTTGTCGAGCGGGCGAGTAGCTTCCCCACCAGTGCATTCAATGTACTGATAATCCACCAGTTTGTATGCAGGGTGCGGGAGAATCTCGTTCGGTGCGGACGCCTCCAACGTGCGTGCTAAGGCGTGGTCATCACTCCGAAGCAACGGTGCGTCCGGGACTGAAGCGCTTATACAAGACATAAGTTGTGAACATCGCCTGACCATCGCCTGTACATTCATTCCACAGTTGTAGCCACTTGGCACGCTTTTACTGTTTCAGAGAGAGAGGCTTGAGCGACTTATAATCTCGGCTATACGCCGCCTGTAACACATGTTTCATATCAATAAAGAGATTACTTTACTCGTTTCTATGCTTCCGCTATATTTGCCGACTCAGTGAACTTGTTATCGATCGCCTATGCGTTCATGACTCCGCTGCACTCGGACAATCTGTGCGACTCTGTGGCTTAGAACTCTAACCGCCAGCCAATGAACCATGGCCTTGCACGGGCGTGGCTCACGCTCGTGCGGCATCAAGCCCGGATGGGTTAAGCGATCGTTCCAGGGGAGCGCTGGCGAGGGTGATTCTCGCCTAGCGGGAACGGCCGATTGCCTGCGGGAGATCGGGGCGTGACATGTTGGTATCAGAGCCTGGCTTCTACGCCTTTAGACTTCAATTCGATATCTCTGTTTTGAAAGCTCATTCGTGGGTTATGTGCACGCTCTCTCTCAATGCCTCGATGGGATGTTCCAACAATAAGTCTAAATACTTTCAAAATGCGTTTTGAATGATATGCTTGCTTGTCTGGTTGTATGCTGCGAGTGGCCTTTGTGCCAACCTGTGCGAACCCTTGAGAGTATCGCTAGTAGCTTGTCCGATTTTCACTAACCCTAAGTTTGGTTGAATGCATCTATTCGAGGGACGCCTGGAACTAGTGCACCATCCAAGACTTAGAAAAGGTGAAACTCGAGTGCTAAGACTTTGCTATCACTGAGCTGGTTGACGTGTTCACGCTAGAGGGTACCTTCGAAAGTGCGCACGATCCAGTCTAAGCGATATGCTGATTTCGAAGCTTGTGCAAGTGAAGATCCAAATGAACAAGTACAAACGACTTGTCTAGGATTGCCTCAACCCTAGATTACTGCTTGTCCTTAGTAAGTCTCGAGGACGAGAATTTTTCTAAGTTGGGTAGGATGTAACACCCTGTTCCGCTCAAGCGGACTGCCGTCTCAATCGGCAATCGTGCAGCTGTCCCGACCCGCTTTGCCTCGATCAAGAAGCAAAGGATATCCAGACTTGTCCCTACAGGAATCCGGCTTGGACTTTCAGAGGCTCGCTCAGACGTATCGCTCTACCGAGACGAATCATCGCTAAGGTGGGTGGCTACGGTGAACTTGTCTTTGCTTAGCCAGCACACATAAAAATCTGGAATATTCATGCTAGTCGCTAGGTGATAACTCCTGCATGCTAATAAATCCAACGCACCTAGCTAAGGGAATAATCCCAACTTGTATTGCTTGCTAGAACATGGAAATAGAAATACTGCTTATATTCAGACCCTCGCATGCTAAGTCCTTTAACGGTTTCACTTCTCGGCTTACCTTCGGGTCCGAGCAACGTGCCTGTCTATGTTCCTTAGAAACGCATGCTTGTCTGCTTGAATGTTACCGTGTTTTCATAAAAACCCCAGAAGACTACTACATAGTCATTCCGTGCCGGAACGAACCTGCAAGTATTCAGGACCGTTAGGTCACCAAGGCAATTCCCGAGTCAGGGAATTTGCACCCTGACTGAATAAATCACTGAATCACAGCTCGTGGAGAAAACTACTGAATCAACTGGCCTGGCAAGCCCTACTGAATCACTGAATCCTGCCTCAACAAGTTCTGTATATATATACTGCATCGAACTTGTTCTATACCGGACTTGTTCAATATATACACATACTGCATCGAACTTGTTCCTGTACCAGACCGTGATCCTGACCTGCATGTCGCGGACAACTCGGAAACGAGGCATAGTTCCACGGGCGGTCACCGGGGCACTGGGACCGTTCCGGTCCGGATGGAACTGCACGATAGTCTACTGCATCTGGACAGGATGGTCTGCAACCACCACTGCATCTTCGTTGCTTTTCACCCTTGTTCAAGACTATAACGAACTGCACGATAGTCTACTGCATCTGGACAGGATGGCCTACAACCACCACTGCATCTTCGTTGCTTCCCATCCTTGTTCAAGACTATAACTGGTCCATAATGGCTATGCCAGCGACTCATGTTCATATAGATAAGTCATCCTCGCTTAGCGGCTATCCGCGTGCGAGTTACTGCATCGCATCAAATACAACTGAGCACACCAAATACTGTCCCGTTCAATAACTCTCGTGTTGCATGTTGCATATGCTATGCTCCTGAATGCTTATACTTGCCCGTGCTTGAATTAACAATGTTTGCCTTGGACAGGGAAGGAGATGGTAAGTCTCGCCGTATTTCCTCAAATGTCGTACGGCGCACTGCCACACGAACTAGGCTATTCAATATCTGCATGAAACTGATCCTAAGGCAAATAGAAAGACAACTTAATAGTTGTGCACGGAACCTGTATTACGTGTTTGGATTTGTCGAGCGGGCGAGTAGCTTCCCCACCAGTGCATTCAATGTACTGATAATCCACCAGTTTGTATGCAGGGTGCGGGAGAACCTCGTTCGGTACGGACGCCTCCAACGTGTGTGCTAAGGCGTGGTCATCACTCCGAAGCAACGGTGCGTCCGGGACTGAAGCGCTTATACAAGACATAAGTTGTGAACATCGCCTGACCATCGCCTGTACATTCATTCCACAGTTGTAGCCACTTGGCACACTTTTACTGTTTCAGAGAGAGAGGCTTGAGCGACTTGTAATCTCGGCTATACGCCGCCTGTAACACATGTTTCATATCAATAAAGAGATTACTTTACTCGTTTCTATGCTTTCGCTATATTTGTCGACTCAGTGAACTTGTTACCGATCGCCTATGCGTTCATGACTCCGCTGCACTCGGACAATCTGTGCGACTCTATGGCTTAGAACTCTAACCGCCAGCCAATGAACTATGGCCTTGCACGGGCGTGGCTCACGCTCGTGCGGTATCACGCCCGGATGGGTTAAGCGATTATTCTGCGGGAGCGCTGGCGAGGGTGATTCCCGCCTAGCGGAAACGGCCGATTGCCTGCGGGAGATCGGGGCGTGACACCAGTCTCCGATCATGATGTCAGTATCAGGATACAGGAAATCTGGCACGATATTAGTGTATGAATGTGTCCTGGAATGATGATGTACTCAGGTACGTACAACAAGGTGTTACGAATATCAAGCATTCATTATAAGATGTTACGACGAACGTCTGCACCCGGTTGTGATCCGGATGCGAAGCAACGATCTAAATCAAACATGCACACAATGTACATAATGAAATAATAAATATCTGTAACTGAAATACAGGGTGGCAAGGTACACTTGCCTTCGTCCGGCTGCTGATGACGGGGATCCGATATAACGTCCAAGTCCGCAGGTCCCGTAGTACTTAGAGACGAAACACAAACTCAATCAATAACTATCATGAGACTGAAATAAGATGCGACACACGTCTAAACATATGTTCAACCTCAGTTACAAGTCAAAAGACACTAAGCTAGAGAGTTAACCAAGGCTAACCCAAGTAGGTTATATCTATTACGATTAATCACAGTATACTATCATCAGACAATCCTCAATCATATACCTCACCACGGTGTTTATCAGTATCTCCAGCCATGATCAAACCTCAGGTTTCCCCCCGGTGTTCACAGACGTGAACATGTACATTGAATTATCATCATCGAAATAAATAACTAACTTATTAATTAAACCCTCAATTATAACCAATCATCACCATTTCACAATAAACTTACTCCTTAATTTAATTCATTATTATTCCTCTGCTCTTAAATAATGATTATTATCTATTAAACCCTCACAACCATTATTTAAGTATTCAAGCCCTTCTCACATATGCATAGTTCACAAATACCTATTTGTATTCCTTAATCGAGTTCGTCACTAATAATCAAATCCTCAAAATAATGAACAACTTAATGATATCATACGACATTTTACCATAATCACCTGTTCCTTAATAATAATTAAGAAGCATATAAAACCATGCAATGTACCCTAAAATCTCAATGCATATTTAAAACCCTAAACACTCAACTTAGCATATTACCATTATTGCATATATTACAATGAACTAAACCCCTAAATCTCAATGCATAAACAAGCCTAACTAAGTTCTATACACAATAAACAATATTAGACTAACCATGGAGCTGGGAAAGGGGTTACCTTGGTGATGGTGTGGGGGTGCGAGGTTGTAAGTATGAAAGCTTTATCCAAGCCTAGCCACGCTACTAGTGCTATGGTCCACAATAAATCTCTTCAAATGAAGCCCTACAGCTTACAGTTGTTCTCTTCTCTCGTAGCTGTGTTCTCCCCGATATTGTTGTTGAAGCTTCATTTTCTCCATGAGCAATAGCACAGCCGACAACATAACATATGGAAACAAACGACGTAGTCGGTGTCGGCAAGGAGTAGAAACTCGAGTGACCAGAGGTACGTACGGAGTAGATGGATGGGGCTATCATAGCCGACCATGGTAGTGCTGGTGGGGATTCGTGGAGGTGACGGTGGTGGTTCTGCCGGGATGGAGGCCGGTGGTGGCGGTGGTTGCACGGGATGGGTGGTGACAATGACGTGTGGTGGTGGCAATGGTGTGTGGTAGTGGTGGCAATGGTGTGTGGTGGTGGTGGCAATGGGTGACGGAGGGAAAGCTGCTGGTCATGGCGGTCACAGTGGTGCTGGTGACCAGAGGAGGAGCGGGGTCATGAACAGTCGAGTTGGAGAACAAGAAGTGGCCGGGGCAATGCTGGAGGGTGGTGATAGTGGTGGTGCGGGTTCTCGCCGGAGATGGCAGGTCGACTGGAGGCCGGGGTCGGTGATGATGGTGGGGTACCAGAGTAAGGGTGGAGATGCTGGAGGAGTGGTAGAGTCGTGCAGCAGAATCGTCGGTGATGCTGTGGCGAGTCAGGGTGCTTCTAGGGGAGGTCGTCGTCGTTCCTGTGGAGCTCACGTCGACTGGGATCGTTGACTCGAGGAGCTCGTACCAGCCGGTGAAGGGATATTGCAGAGAGGGGGCTCGGGCAGTCGGCACGGTGGAGTCGACTTCATCGACGGCCGGGAATACAACAGCGGGTGGATGGTTGGTGGTGTTCAACAGTTGGAGAAGGAGGAGTGGCCATGGGGGAAGGCTCGAGGGGGAGGCGGCCAGCTCTGGTAGTGGTTACCAGAGTAAGGGGGCCGGCCGGGTTCAGTCTAGTCGATTGGTGAAAGAAGAAGAAAGGAAAAAGAAAGGAAGAAGAAGAAGAAATGAAGAAGAGGATAGGAAGAAAAGTTGGCTGTGATTATAGGAAGGAGGAGAGAGAGAGGGGGTGAGGTTTTCAAGGCTCCCTTGGGATTAGGGCCGGCATGGGGAAGAGGGGTGTGATGGAGAGATTTTATTGGATAGTTATGTATTGAGTATGTGGTAAAGATGGGCTCTAAATTTAAATAGATGGCTCAGATTTAACATGGAGAAGTTGCATCCAAAGGAGGGAGAGGGTTGTGATGGACCGGTCAACAAGTGAGGGTGAGTTTTCTTCATTGGCTTGGACCTAATGTGGTGATGACACCTAATACAATATTTGAAAATAAGCCCCTTAAATTTGGGTTTGCACAAGCACATGAAATGATGGAAAATTTGTGGGAGAATTGGTGTTTGGCGTTTTGTAGGGTGAGGGGGTATTGTGTGTTTTGTATGGCCTTAATTAAATCGGCATTGGAATTAATTTGGTATTAAAAACGGGATTAGTCAAAGGTGGTATCTCCAATTAAATTAAAATAAAATATCATGTGCTCTTAAATTAATCGGGGGCACCTGGGGTCTCAATTTGGAGTGACACAAAGGTCAAGAATGGTGTAGGCTTGGTGTCAGTCTTGGACCCTTTAATTGGTCTGGCTCAACGGGTTGAGTTGGTGTCTCAAAATTGATGGCATCGACACATGTGCGCGATACGAGATTAAATAATGGATTTCGGTTACGGAAAATTGTGCAATTAATTTAGAACATAAGAAAATACGATTTCGAGTGATGGGAAAGTCCAGCACCTAAATTGGCGTGTCAAGTCAAGAGTGCAACAATTGGTTGGAATTTATGGGCTGATGTTGGACTCCGAATATTTTAACAACGGTAGGCCGCGCCAAGGGTTAAAAATAAAAATCAGACATCTGAACCTTACTCTAAACCTCAAACATCTGCTGCAATACCAAAATTTTCTAATCCATACTAGACTATCTATAGAAATAAATGAGGGGGTTTACATACTATTTATGAACAATATGAAGAGTCAATTACATATCTACGTGTCCGTGTCAAAATATGACATGCACAAAGTCCCGTGTCGGAGGAAAACCCCCAAATTAACACGTATCACCAAAATTTTTGGATACGACCTACATGTATCCAATTGTGGACACGATACTAGCCACAAACAAATAAATAAATACATGTTAATTTGGTCTAATTGACCAATTGACAACCACAACATGTATTAATCTTGGAATTCCCCTAAAATTGATACAAATTATACCATAACTATCTCAATTGGCCTCCTATGAACCTAATTCCAATTTCTATGGGTAACCTCATCATATGGGGTGGTTCCTAATAATTAAAACACAGATTTAGAACCAAATTAAAGGGGACAAATTGAATTATTCCTATTGGAAGATGGATTTCTAATGCAACCTTCAAATTTGGTAAAATTGGCCTTCAACTTGTAGATCCTTGCTCCTCTTTGTAGATCCTTGCTTTCTCCTTCTAGATCCTTGCTCTACTAGTCTCCAATGGTGATTTCGGAAGGAATTAGGAAGAAATTTGGTAGAGAATTGATGTGGAAATAAAGAAATTTGGTTAAGGGAAATTCTAGATCTAGATTTGAAATAAAAAGAAGAGAGAGAAATTTCCCCCTCTCTTTTAATAGGCCAGCCACTTGACCCCCTCCCCAAGTTTCTATGTAAAGTCTAAAATACCCCTTGGGACCTCTCATAAAAAAATAATTAAGGAGAAAAGGTTCTAGTCTTTAATTAAATTAATCCTCCTCCTAATGAATGGGCTTCTAATTGGGCTCAATTCTAACTAATTATAAATGTTGGTCCATGGATCTAATCTAAACTAGTTAGGTCCACTAACACAAGCCCAAAACAATAAACTAACATCTAACAATAATTAAATAATACAATAAATAATTATACAATATGCACAATATTTAGTTAATTATAAAATTACCAAAATACCCTCTCCTAAAAAATGTGGTAGTGACAAGTCTACCCCCTAAAATAATTTTGTCCTCAAAATTCAAAGACAAAAACTACCCCTCAGAAAATAACAGAACAGAACATAAAGTACATAACATAACTAGGAAAGAACATACCTCAAGGCACAAACAAATATGGGTAATGCTATCGCATTTCATCCTCTCTCTCCCAGGTAGACTCCTCCGAAGAGTGCTACCTCCATGCGACGCATACCAAAGGAATAGTCTGGTTCTTCAGCACCTTCTCTCTCCGATCCAGAATCTCAACAGGCTGCTCTGGATAGCTAAGAGTAGGCCCACCTCTATCTCCGAGTGATCCAATACGTGACTAGGATCCGCTACGTACCATCTCAACTGCTACACTTGAAACATGATATGCACTCCCTCCAATGCAGGTGGTAAGTCTAGTCTATAAGCAATCGCACCAACCCTCTCTAGAATAGTGAAAGGTCCGATGAATCGCAGACTAAGCTTTCTGCCTCCACCGAAGCGAATCGTGCCTCGTGTCGGAGAAATTCTCAGAAACACCAAACCACAAACCTAGAATAAAACACAACCTTAAGAACTTAATCTATAACAAACAACCAATATCAAGCACAAAACAAAATCTAAAACTATACCTCAAACTCCAAAAGTCTCCGGTGGCTATCGGCCCAATGCCTTTGTCTGTCCTGCGCCACTCGAAGTCTGTCTCTTGATCAGCTTAACCTTCTCCACTGCATCCACAACCATCTCTAGCCCTAGCAAAACTCTCTCTCCAATATCGTCCTATGAAAAAGGAGTACGACATCTCTGACCGTACAAAGCCTCAAATGGTGATATCTCTATACTAGCCTGGTAGCTGTTGTTGTAAGCAAACTCTACCAACTGGAGATGGTCCTCCCAAGATCCCCCAAAATCTAGTACACAAGTGCGTACCATATCCTTGAGAGTCTGAATAGTCCTCTTTGACTGCCCATCTGTCTAGGGGTGATATGCAGTACTGAACTTGTGCTGGGTCCCCAAACTCGCCTGCAAACTCCTCCATAAATGAGAAGTAAAATGACTATCCCGATCTGAGACTATGCTGATGGAAACTCCATGTATCCTGATGATCTGCCTCACATATATCTCTGCCAGCTTCTCCGTAGACAAACCCACCTTGAAAGGCAAAAAGTTGGCCGACTTAGTCAACCTGTCAACGATGACCCAAATCGTGTCTTTCCTCTTGGAGATCGTGGAAGTCCGGACACAAAATCCATAGTAATGTGCTCCCACTTTCACTCTAGAATGGGTAATGGCTGAAGTAAACCACCTGGCCTTTGCCTCTCGGCTTTCACCTGCTGGCACACTAAGCATCTGGATACAAACTGTGCCACTTCTCTCTTCATGCCATACCACCACACACTCTCTCGCATATCCCAATACATCTTGTTAGCACCTAGATGTATAAAATACTGAGAGCGATGTGCTTCCTGTAATACCTCCTCATGCAGCTCCCCACTAGGCACACACAATCCAACACCATGCTGCAAAGAACCATCCTCAGCAATGGTGAAATCATCCTCCAATCCTGCTCTCACCTGAGCTCTGATGCTCCTCAGAGATACATCTCCATACTGGGCTGCCTTGATCCTGTCCATCAACTCTAAGTGTATCTGCAACCCCCACATCTGCATAGCAAAATCAGGAACTATCACCTTAATGCCCAAGCTCTCCAAGTCCTCCAACAAATACCGATCCAACGTTAACAACATAGCTACCGGATACCTACTCAAGGCATCGACAACTACATTAGCTTTCCCAGATGATACTTCAAAGATATGTCAAAATTCTTCATCAGTTGCAACCACCGATGCTACCTCATGTTCAACTCCTTCTGTGTAAAAATGTACTGCAAGCTCTTGTGGTCTGTGAAGATCTCCACACGCTCTCCGTAGAAATAGTATTTCCACAACTTCAGGGCAAAGATGACCGCTGCCAACTCCAAATCGTGGGTAGGATAGTTCTTCTCATGAGGACGCAATTGCCTGGATGCATAGCCAATCACTTTTCCATTCTGCTGAAGAACACAACCCAAACCTTTTCTCGATGCATCACTATAAATAGTAAAACCTCCAGACCTTGATGGCAACGTCAAAATAGGAGCAGACGTTAACCTCTTCTTCAATTCCTTAAAAGAAACCTAGCAGTCCTCCGTCCAAATAAACCCTATATCCTTTCTGGCGAGTCTGGTCATCGGCTCGGCAATCCTCAAAAAATCTTTCATAAACTTCCTGTAGTAGACTGCCAAATCCAAGAAACTCCTGATCTCTGCTACTGAACTCGGGTTCTTCCAAGACTCCACTGCTGCGATATTCTACGGATCCACTAAAATTCCATCACCAGTCATAACATGTCCCAAGAACTCTACCTTGTCCAAAAAGAACTCATACTTGGATAACTTTCCATACAGCTTCTCCTTCCTCAACATATCTAACACAATCCGCAAATGCTCCTCGTGCTCCTCCGGTATTTCGAGTATATGAGTATGTCATAAATAAACACCACCAAGAACTTGTCAAGGTACTGATGGAACATCTTGTTCATCAAATTCATAAATGCCGCTGGGGCATTAGTAAACCCAAACGGCATCACCATAAACTCATATTGTCCATACCGAGTTTTAAAAGCAGTCTTCGGTATGTCCTCCAGCTTTACTTTTACCTGGTGGTAGCCTGATCTCAAGTCTATCTTGGAAAATACCTTGGCGCTACTCAACTGATCGAACAGGTCATCAATCCGTGGTAAAGGGTATTTATTCTTGATAGTGAGATTATTCAATGCCCTGTAATCAATGAACATGCGCACCGATCCATCCTTTTTCGGTACAGACAATATCGGGGCTTCCCACGGTGAAGAACTCAATCTGATAAACCCCTTATCCTATAATTCATCCACCTGCTTCTTCAGCTCGACCAGCTCGCCATTGTTTACTCTATAGACATGCTATAAAATTGGTTCTGCACCTGGCACCAAGTCTATAAAGAATTCAACATCTCGATCTGGCAACAATCCTGGCAATTCCTCAGGAAACACATCCAAGAACTCTGCTATCAACGGATTCAGCGACTCCTTGTCTTCCATTATAGCTCCACAGATAATGCCTTCTCCCTGCTCTATAGCTCCTCTAGCAAACTCAAACTCTGGCTCTCTAGGCGGCCCAAATAAAACTCTACCTCCTCTATAATCTATACTAGTACGGTGCCTACTTAACCAATCCATCCCGAGTATAATGTCATAGCTCAGAAGTAGCATTACAAGTAGACACACACTCAACTTTCGGCCTCCCAGAGTAATTCTCCGATCCTTGCAAATATTATTAACTAGGATAATACCTCTCTCGGTCATGATCTTGCAAGTCCTAAGCAAAGACTCAGCTACCAAACCATGCTTTAGAGTAAAAAAAACAGATACAAAACTATAGGAAGCACCACTATCAAACAAAGCTAAAGCTGGAATAGAATCAAGAAGATTAGAACCTACGATGACATCTCCGGTGGGATCGACCTCCTCGACTGTTATAGCAAACGCTTGTCCCTGACGTGTACCTTCCTGATGTTGGTGCTGGGCATAACGCTGCTGCTGGGTCGGAAGCAGCGGTCCCCTCGGCTGTACTGTAGGTGGTCTCGCATGTGTCCTCGGAGCTGGAGCTACTCCCTGAACTACACGACAAGGATTGGAAGGACACTCTCTCAGCTGATGCCCTTCGGTACTACAATACAAATAAACTCCCAGCATCCTCCTGTAAACTTCCCAGATGTAGCCGGACTTCTTGCAGTAGTGGCAGAAAGCTTGATGTAACTGTCTCTGCTGCTGTGGTGCCTGGTGAAACGGTGCCCTAGCTGGAGTCTGGTGCTGCTGTGGCTGCTGAAAAGATCTGGACTGGAAATAAGGACACTTGGCAGTCACTGTGCTGCTGTTTGCCCCTAGAAAAGAATTACGATCTCTCTTAGGCTTCAAACCCAACTCCCGCTCAACCTTGCGTGCCTCCGCAAGTATCTCCGAGTAAGTCTCATAAAATAACGGAATAAGGGTCTTTACTTCCCAGTTTTGACCCTCGCGAAAACGAATAGTTCGAACCTCCGACTCTCTCACCAAATACTCCGTAAATCGACTGAGCCTGCCGAACTCTGCGGCATATTCCTCCACAGACTTGCTCCCCTGAATGAGGCTCTCAAACTGCCTTCCCAAGTCTAACCTGTCTGCCCGAGCAAATAATTTCTTCTTGCAGAGGTCCTTGAACACCTACCAAGACTGTCCTACGTCAGCAAAAATTGGCTCATTTCTGAACCAAGTGCGGGCGACATCGAATAGCTGAAGCCCTACCGCTTTAACCTTCAGATCCTTAGAAAGGCGGGAAACCCTCATGAGATGCTTAATATCCTCGAGCCAATCATCATCATAGACAATGCCCTCCGTCCCTTTGAAGACCCTAGGCTCCAGCTTCTTAAAGTCCTGAATATTGTCTGGCCGAAGCTGAGCAACCTGAGGAGGAACCTGCTGCTGGATCGAAACTCCTCTCTCTACTATGGCACGAGCAAGCTAATGAGCACTCTTGATGCCCTGTCTCAAGACGTTGGTCTGCCTCTGGTGTGCCTCAGATTGAGCCATCTGCGCCACCAATATCTCGTAAAACAGTGTGAATATCTATGTCGCATCAGCTGGAATAGAAGGTGGTGGTAAAAGTCCCTTAGATAAAGCTGGCACAGTCCTCTAAGTAGGAGGTGGACCCCTGAATGCAGCTGACACTCCAATCACCGAAGAAGTGACTGGTGTAGGCCCTCGGGAAGTCGCAGACCTCTCAGAAGCTGCTCTCCCCTGCTATGATCTAGTCTTAGGCGGCATCTTGAGACAAAGTGAAAGGAAAGAATCAATATGGCACACGATATAAGACACTCAAAGAAAGGAAAGTTTAAAGATCAAATATCAATATTAAGGAAGACAGTTGAATGAATCAAAATAGTTTTTCCTAGATGTGATTGAGTATTCTCAGCCAATAGCCTATATCCTATATCCTGAAACATGCTCGTAATAGCACTCAATTCAGAGCACCACTACGAATCGCACTAATTACGACCTCAAAGACCTATATGGGCCACCACTAAAAATGTATCACGACCCACACCAGGTGTAGGGATGCAAGTCGGGAACAACGCCCAGCCAACACCGCAGCACCCACACCCGGTGTAGGGATGCAAGTCGGGAACAACGCCCAGCTAACACCGCAGCATCGGCAGTAGAACACTTTTTGGGTAATCTATCTAACAATACAATAAGCCACCAACAATATCAATATACTCATTCACAGATCTAAGATGGAGAATAACAAAAATATGTTAAAAGAATAGAATAGTCACCATATAACTCAGGAGTCAAAATAATAACATCAATGAGTCAGAGAAGATACTAAACAGTAAGCTGGAGACAAATCTAGTACAAGAGTCTATCTATGAAACTATGAGTCCCGGGTCGTCTGTCTCAGTCGGGATGAGACCCTCCTGAGCCAGGGTCTCTGGCTCTAAGTCCACAACATCCTGAGGCCCGTAATGAGTAGGGTACCACTCCTTAGTGTCATTTGGAAAAATATATCCAGTCAGGAAAGGAGCATAGTACATCTCTAACAGCAGTTCTAATCAATGATATAAACTACGTAACAGTAAATAGATGTGAATATACAAGATACAAAAATAGATACAAGAGATATATAATAAAGAAAATACTGAAATTAAATACAAGAATGAACAATATGGCAATAAATAAGAATACTAATGACTAAGTGAGTACCAACTTTAACATGTAATCGGCTTGGGAACTTGATACAAGATTAATGGCCTGGCTAATCATACGTGCGGTGTATGATTAACACTATTTAATGAACAAGACTTGATACAAGGAGGGTATGATCACATATCTATACTACATACTCCCCGCCCCCGACTGGTATAGTGGATCCAACCATGGTACGCTATGGCACGGGATTCTCTAGGAAAGTAGCAAGTCTCCCCGAGAATCAGTGTCTGTACATGTATAAGAAGAACAAGAAAATAAGGCTTACACAAGATACACCATATATACCAAGGAATAACATCTCATGACGAGATTCTGATATACCAATCTGTGTAACCATCGTGTCAAAAAATTAAGGATATCTATACTAGATACAAGGAACATAGAGAATATCATAAATAAGAAACTATCAGAGAATGTACTCGCCTGAAACCTGGTGCACAGTTTTACAGATGTCTGGTACGGTGCCTCGAAGACCGAGATATAGAATATAACATTAATACACGGTATCAAAATAAAAATAAGTTAAATTGGTCAACATCTAGGTCAAAGAGTCATTTATAAGTCAAAATAGTCAAACTAGGTCAACTCTAAGTCAAACCGGTAGAACTTGGTCAAACTACCCATTGCTAGGTTGCATGAGTCTATCTCTAGGATATTGGGCCCATATATTATGAAACTAGGCCACACTAGCTAACTAGGATACTAGAAAGATACCGTATCGCAAGATACGCAAACAAGTAGATATGAAATAATCATAATGCATACACAAGCAATAATATATATACTAATCCTAATTACAATTACTAAGTAGATACCTTGGCTTTGAACCAACGCGGTATCGCACCACTAAACCTCCATCTTGATACTCAAACCAAATACTTTGAGTATCGGCCAATACCTTGACATTTACCTTTGTATCTAAAGGTAGTGTCAATTCCTAATATATACTAACTACCCAATTGTAACTAATATATTTTATCCAATACAAACCACTATACCAATTACCATGCTATACTAACTATCAATGCAAACTAATACATATATACCTACATACATAACTAGAGGTACATAAATATGTATGTATGTCTAGCTAACTAGATAACTATTAAGCTACTAATAGCTAACTACTAACTTCTACTAAACTAATTGAACTAGCTAGCCATTAACTAACTATACTAACTACTGAATAAACTAGCTAACTAGTAATAACTGGAAACTAACTAACTCTTAAACTACTCACCTTGCTGCAGGTACCTTGCTGCTAACTGCTCCTATTGGAGAATGGTGCTGCTGTGTAACTCTGCTGCTGCTGCTCGGGCTGTTTGCTGTTGCTGTTGCTGTTTACAGTTGCTGTTACTGTTGCTATTGCTATTGCTGTTTGCTGTTGTTATTGTTGTTGTTTGCTATTGATGTTGCTATTTGCTACTCGAGCAACCCCCTAAGCACACACATAACCTCAAATATACATACATATATATATATAACCACTTACACACATAACACCTATGTATATATCTACAAACAAAAATACTATGCATAGATAACACTATACTAATTATATACATATGTATGAATACTCACATATATATATATATATATATATATATATATATATATATATATATATATAAAAACACATGCATATAGATACCTTTATATACTAGTATATATCCATCTACATTCATATATCCATACATATATGTAGATATCTATATACATAATATATATATATATATATATATATATATATATATATATATATATATATATATATATATATATATATATATATTACAAATAGCTAAGAACAATGGAAATTGGATCTAGAAATACAATGCAACAAACATGTAGAGTGCATCGCACCCGTATCACACTATATCTATGATACGCTTGCGATACAAGTCCACCACACAATCAAACGTACCCCAAAGGACACGAGCAAGTCTAAAATACTATTTATGAACAATATAAAGAGTCAATTATATATCTACGTATCCGTGTCAAAATATAACATACACAAAGTCCCGTGTCGAAGAAAACCCCCCAAATCAACACGTATCACCAAATTATTGGGATACGGCCTACACGTATCCAATTATGGACACAACACTAGCCACAAACAAACAAACACATATCAATTTGGTCTAATTGAGCAATTGACAACCACAACATGTGTCAATCTCGGAATTCTCCCAAAATTGACACAAAATACACTATAACGTTCTCAATAGGCCTCCTATGAACCTAATTCAAATTCCTATGGGTAGCCTTATCATATGGGGTGGTTCCTAATGATTAAAACACATATTTAGAACCTAATTAAAGGAGAAAAAAATTGAATTATTCCTATTGGAAGATGGATTTCCAATGCAATATCCAAATTGGGTGAAATTGGCCTTCAACTTGTAGATCATTGCTCCTCTTTGTAAATCCTTGCTTTCTCCTTCTAGATCCTTGCTCTACTAGTCTCCAATGGTGATTTGGGAAGGAATTAGGAAAAAATTTGGTAGGGAATTGATGTGAAAATAAAGGAATTTGGTTGAGGGAAATTCAGATCTAGATTTGAAATAAAAAGAGGAGAGAGAAATTCCCCCTTCTCTTTTAATAGGCCGGCCACTTGACCCCCTCCCAAAGTTTCTATGTAAAGTATAAAATACCCCTTGGGATCACTCATGAAGAAATAATTAAGGAGGAAAGGTTCTAGTCTAATGGGTTAATTAAATTAATCCTCCTCCTAATGAATGGGCTTCTAATTGGGCTCAATTCTAACTAATTACAAATGTTGGTCCATGGATCTAATCTAAACTAGTTAGTTCCACTAACACAAGTCCAAAATAGTAAACTAACATCTAACAATAATTAAATAATACAATAAATAATTATAAAATATGTACAATATGTAATTAATTATAAAATTACCAAAATATCCTCTCCTAGAAAATATGGTAGTGACAGTTTCCATATAGCATTTATGTGCATGGTTCTTTCATGCATAAACGAGAGCATTTATCCATACTTAAGAGTTTCTCAGCTACCAAGCTCAAACCCGAGAGGACATTCCATGTGGCAAACATAGATGGTTGTAGTGGCAATTGTTTAGCAAGGGGCTAAATTGTCATCTTTTAAGCACAATAGTGATATGTACTTAAGTTTTATAATGCTTAAGACAAAGACTTATTCACACTACATTATTCACAAAGAAGACCCTCTATGTAAAGGACATGTATTACAGCAAGTACTAATGTATTAGGCTCTTGATACTGAAGATTGCTATTTTTAAGCGTTGTAGTGTTTTGCGCTAAAAGGCTATGCTTAAATGAATTACGTTGAACAGTTGCCCACTTAAGAGGTCTGCTCTGAGATTCTACTTCCTCTTCCCTAATTAATGATAGAGAATAATATATAAAGCTTTCTATCCTGGAGTGTGCCTTACTTTTAGTAGAATTTGTTACATAATACGAAGTGACATCCTTGATTACGCTACCATAATAATGAGGATTAATGACATTCCTCGCAACCAATGCTACATGTGACGCAAACAAAAATTTGCATGCACATTTAAGTTGTTTCAGTTCTAGAATTTACCATAGTTTTTGTGCTGCCAAGGCATCGAGAGCATCGAGCTTGAGCATTAATATCATGCCCCAGAACAAGAATACTGATAGCTGGAACAAAACTCGGCCAGATACGTATACCAGAGTACTCCAGTACCCCGAGATACGATCACGACTGTATAAGACAAGGGGTGTTAATATTACAAGCCAACAGTCAATCCTAAGTCAAGCAATCATAGTATCTCAATCACAAGCAAATAGAATACTATATAGGATATATGATCATCAGACATAAGATAGTAGAGCATCCCAAACTATGTATACATAGATGATCATGAAGCTAGTAATATAAAATAAAGAACTAGCAAGAGTGATGGTCATACATGATCAACTCTAGCTATAGTCTAGAATACGCTAATTATGTCATGCCCTTAGGCGAGAAGTCAAGTACAAAATATGAGTTAACACGTGCTTGGTGGCTAAACAACTCAAAAGAAATATACAGATACTAGTAGAGAAATGAAGAAGAAACCTACTCAGGTAGTCTGGTGCTCCAGATGATCACCATCCAGTGGAAGATAGAAAAGATCCTCTAGTTCTGCTAAGAGATCTGGCCATACAAAACCAGTAGGGTCAGACCCCAATAACAAGTACCACAAAGGAGGCCAAACTATGAACTAAAACCAATATGCAAGCAAACTACAATATACTAAAGACAACAAGTAATCACCGAATAATATAAAGTGCACCAAAGAACATGAAAGAAAACTGAAATCATATAAAGTAAATAAAACATGTGAACATATACAGGAACATGTAAATATATACCTGATTATATAGGCATGTATAGGACCACGTAAAGTGACTTATGTAACATATAAGTACAAGATTTGGAAACATGGTATAGGCAGTAAATATGTAAATAAACCAAGACAAGATCAAAGTATAAGGGCAAGAACTAACATTGTTCGCCATTAATATTTGGTTTGGGAAACCTTCATTTAATAACAAACAAAAAAAGTTATCTAATAGTGTGATGATGGAGATCGAGTACTGAAGCAACTCTTCTACTCCGTTGACGGTCCGACGAGTGAATGAATAATATTACCTCGAAAAGAAGGAATATCTACAGGATACACTCTTTATGCTTTTCGAGGTAATATTGCATTATTATCTAATAATGTCATTCTAATTTGATTGTGAGTTTTATTTATAGTGACCATATTGATTTTTAAATGTTCCTGTTCAGCGTGATTGATTGGATATCAATAATCACTTTATCTAGGAAAAGTTGGATTCCAGAAGAATTGTATTTCATTTTTTTTACTTCAGGTTAACATGCTACGGCTATATTCATGAACAAGATCTCTGGACGGACTAGTTTGGAAAGCTCAGCATATATATATATATATTTGATATACCTAGCTCCGCCACCAATCGCCAAATGGGGATTCGAACCTTGGTCTACTCCAAGGTGGCCCGCCATATTATCTCTAGGGTAATGCCTTCGGTATATATATATATATATATATATATATATATATATATATATATATATATATATATATATATATATATATATATATATATATATATGGCGTTAGGGTTAGGGGTGGCTCCAGGCGACATCAACAGTCGTGACTTCTAGGGCGGCCGTGGTGGCCGCGATCCCACAGCCGGTAGGGGGCAATCCCTCGTGCACCATGGGACCCTGGGTCTTTATTCGGAGGCATTTGAGAGGGGTTGTCGGTGGCGGAGGAAGATCTAGGGCACCGGGCAGATGGTGGATGAAGTACGGTGGTATGGTGACGACGGTAAAAAGGGAAGGCTCTGGTGGTGCAAGGAAGGAGAGGACATAGTTGTGGGGGTGGTGCAAGGGATGAGCGGACATGGTAGTGGGGGTGGTGGTGGAAACCCTACCGCCATGCGATTGGCGGCAAGGAGATGGTCCTTTCGTATACAGATACATTCGTCGATGTTGAGTTATGTGTTAAGTTTACTTTAGTCCCACATCGGATAGACTAATAGCGAGAGGGGTTAGCCTCTCTTATATAATGTACACCCCTCTCTTCTTAATAAATTAATCTATTATTCCTATCCTACATGGTATCAGAGCCAAAACTCTGAGTCTTTCTCACCTCCCACTTCTCTTTTAAACCTTAGCCCCAACCTTAGTCCCACCCCGTCTCCGCCTCCCTCCACTACCGCAGCCGCCCCCCTTCCACCCCAGCCGCCACTACCTTTCTGTCGCTACCACCACCTGTCCAAACTCGCCCCTGCCTCATCTTTGTCCCAGCATGGCACCTGTCTCCGCCCGTACCGCGCCGGCACCACCACCACCAGCTCCCGTGAATCTGCTCTGCCCGTACCGCACCCTTCCCTGCCCCTACCCCATCTTCGATCGCCCGTATTGCTGTGCCCTGCTGTAGTTGACCCCCCTCCAATCGAGCTAATCTCTCGATTTGATGGTCTATAAACGTCGGCTCTGTCAGCACCCGCATCACTGGAACAAGTTTTGTTGATAGTGCCCACGGACACAACGCCTTCATCCTCCTCTAGCTCCAATGATTTACTTTCGCCTGATTTGCCAGCTCGACCTCGTCGTACATGTCATGATCATCCCTTGTATGTTGACAATTACGGCTTGTGAGCCACACACAATCATTGGTGTCTACTATTGATAGAATTCAGATTTCTAATAGTGCAGAGGAGGGTCTTAAACATCCCGGCTGGCGTGCTGCTATGGAAGAGGAGATGAAAGCACTTCAGAAAAACCATACATGAAACTTCATTGATTTACCTTATGGTAAGAAGACAGTAGGTTGCAAATGAATGTTCAATATTAAGGTAAAACTGGATGGCACTCTTGATCGCCTTGAAGGCTCATCTAGTGGCAAAAAGATATTCTCAGACCTATGGTAAAGATTATTTTGAGACATTCTCTCCAGTTGCTCGGATGACCTCTGTGCGCGTACTCTTGGCCTTAGCTGTTCGCTATGACTGGCCATTGCTATAGCTGGATATCAAGAATGCATTTTGTCTCGACCCGAACCCAGTGAAGGGGTACGAGTACGTGGGTACGTGCAGCCTACACCACAGCATTGGCGGTAGAACGATGTCTAGGTCAACTATACTATCTAAATATCTCACAATAATATATAATCTGCCAACTAAATCTCAGCTCCAAAAAGGAGGGCAAAATACTTAATGTAACACAATACTCAATCACAAATCTATGGCACGAGAATATATCAAAGAAGTCTAACATAACTAAGCAGTTAAGAAAAATATAACAATAACAAATAGAAATAATATCCAAATCTTAAATATACGCCAAAAACATACCAAAATGCTAAAGAAAACAAACTATGCTAACTAGTGATCCGAATAAACCTTCCGGCAATCACTCTTGAACTAGTGGGTCTACGTCAGCACCATCTATAGGCTGAGGTCCGTAATACGTCGAACACCAATCTCCCGGATCCTCTAAAAAATGTTATCCAGACAGGAATGGAGCAAAGTATAACCCAATAACAGTTCTAATTAATTGACAAAAACTATGAAACAGTAAATAGAGGATGCTATCTACGATGAGAATATAACTGATAATCAAGAATAATGAAAGAATAGGCAATACTAGCAACAAAAATATAATCAATGTATACAAGAATGAAGGAATGAATATAATATCAGAAATAGAACAGGGTAGTCAATGAACTGAATATGGAATCTACAATACACTATATGTTTGAGATACTAACTAAATATGTGATCGGCCTGGGAGATTCAATGATTACATTAAGGAGCTAACTCAACCATACGTGAATTGCATGATTAGTTAGTAGCCAATGATTATACTACTAGCCGATAGTTCTTGATCACATATTTAATTAGTATTTTTTCCGCCCCGACTGATACGCTGGATCGAATCATGACACGTTACTAGACAATGTATCCAATGTTTAACCTATAATATTCAATGTTATCCAATACCAACAAGGAATAATATTCGATACCATCTCAATAATCAAGGTAACATCTCATGACTGACTATCCAATAACAATACCAATCTATGTACCATCATGTCAAGAATCATAAGTAATATTTCTAAATACTTGAATTATAGTAGTAATTAAATAATGAAAACTATCAGAGAATATACTCGCCTGTGGTCCAGAGCAAATAATGAGAAACGGTATCCGAACTGGTGTCACACAAACCTAAATAGGGAATATTGCCTTAATATAAGGTTTGGAATAAAAATAAGTTAAACTGGTCAACATCTAGGTCAAAAACCATTTCTAAGTCAAAATAGTCAAACTAGGTTAACTCTAGGTCAAACTAGTTAAACTTGGTCAAACTAGCTATTTCTAGGTTGTATGAGTCCATCTCTAGGATATTAGGTCCATACACTAGGCAACTAAGCCACACTAGCTAAGCTAAGATACTAGAAAATCAATAGAATACCGTATCCTAAGATACGCAATCAATTAGATAGAAAATATCATAATATGTATATAAACTCAACAATATCTAATATGCCTGACTAAACTAATGCTAAGTGGATACCTTGGCTTTGAACCAATGCGGTATCGCACCACTACACACCCAACTTGATACTCAAATCCAATACCTTGAGTATCCTTCACTACCTTGACATTTACCTTGGTATCATAAGGTAATTCAAAATCGAATAGATAATTAACCACCAATACACTAAACTATAACTAACATACCAATACTTATATACAATACTACTATACTAACTTACCACTAGTTTACCAATACATATATATATATATATATATATATATATAGCTACTAATCTATCAAGTATATATATATCTAACTATTAAATAATAATGCACATATAACTATGTAGATAGCAATATGTATAACAAGTAACTAACTTAACTAACTACTAACTAAGCTATTAATCTAACTAGTTAAACTATCAACTAAACTATTAATTAAACTATCAACTAACTAGTTAAACTATTAACTAGACTAACTATTAAGAAACATAACTAGCTAAACTACTCAACTATCATTAACTAACTAAACTAGCTAGTAACTTACCTACTTACCTTGCTGTCCATTGATACTCCTCTTGCTGCTATTGCACTGCCTCGATTCACTGCTGCTGATACTGCATGTTATTGCTGCTGAAACTATGCACTGCTGCTACAAACTGCAGTTGCTGCGTTGCTCGTGCACATGGCTGCTGCTGCGGCTCACAAGTGCTGCTGCTGCTTGTGTATCATGTTGCTGCTGCATGCTGCCACTGCACGCTACCTGTGCAGTCGCTGCTGTTGATGCATTCGCAGTTGTAGTACTCTGCCTGTGTAGTCGTTACTGTGGCTGTGTTTGCTGTTGCTGCACTGTAGCTCACTGTGGCTGCTGCGTTTACTGCTATAATGCTAGTTGTTGTGGCTACCTCCTTGCTGCAGCACACCCGACTGCCTTCTAGCAGACACAAACCCACAACGACTACATACACTCACACACACACAAGCACCTATGCACATAAACACATAACTATAAGTAGATATCAATATATATATCTATACATATATAAATATATATATATAACACAACACTCTCACACACACACAAATATATATATATATATATATATATATATATATATACACACACACACACACACACACACACACACACACACACATATATATATATATATATATATATATATCATATACAATGATAAATCTAATATTCTAGTAGCTATACACAAGGCAAATTGAATCTACAATGCAATGAACTAAACACGTGGAGTGCATCGCACCCGTATCACACTAGATTTATGATACGCTTGCGATACGAGTCCACCACACAACCAAAAGTACCCCGAAGGACACGAACAAGTCTAAAATAGCAATTATGAACAATAGGAAGAGCTAATTACATATCTACGTATCCATGTCAAAATATGACATGCACAAACTTTCGTGTCGGGAGAAAACCCCCAAATCAACCCGTATCTCCAAATTATTGGGATATGGCCTACACGTATCCAATTGTGGATATGACACTAGTTACACACAATCAAACACATATCAATTTGGTCTAATTGACCAATTGACAAACACAAAATGTGCCAATCTTGAAATTCTTCCAAAATTGACACAAAATATACCATAACTTTCTCTATAGGCCTCCTATAAACCTAATTCTAATTCCTATGGGTATTCTTTACCATATGGGGTGATTCCTAGTGATTAAATAATATATTTAGAATCTAATTAAAGGAGAAAAACTAAATTGTACTTATTGGAAGATGAATTTCCAATAAAATCTCCAAATTGGCTGAAAAGAGCCTCCAACTTGTAGATCCTTGCTCCTCCTTGTAGATCCTTGCTCTAATAGCCTCCAATGATGATTTGAAGGAATTAGAAAGAAATTTAGTAGGGATTTGATGTGGGAATAAAGAAATTTGGTTGAGAAAAATTCTAGATCTAGATTTGGAATAAAAAATGAAGAGAGAAAATTTTACCCCCTTATATAGGCCTCCCTTGCCCCCTCCCTCAAGCTACTATGTAAAGTCTAAAATACCCCTTGGGGCCTCTCATGAAGAAATTAATTAAGGAAGGAAGGTTCTAGTCTAATTGGTTTAACTTAATTAATCATCCTCCTAATAAATGGGCTTCTAATCGGGCTCAATTCAAACTAAAATAAAATATTGGTCCATGGATCTAATCTAAACAAGTTAGGTCCACTAACGCAAGTCTAAAATAAAATTTAACATGCTAACAATAAATAAATAATACAATAAATAAATATTTAACATGCGCAATATTTAATTAATTACGAAATGATCAAAATAACTTTTCCTAGAAAATATGGTAGTGACAAGTCTACCCTCCTTAAAATAATTTTTCTCTCAAAATTTAAGGGTGATCGTACTCCTTCTAGGTCAAAGCCCCGACAATCATAGTCCATGAAAATCTTATTTAAAATCACACAAAGAACAGTACTATGCAAGGAACAACATGCATGGTCATGGTCTCCGTCTGTCTTATTACTGTTGTCTCTGTCAGGGTATCCTATACTAACTATATAACACAAGCATCCAAAAGGGTACTAAAGAAGCAAACAATCAAAATAGATGGAAGGAACAGAAAGAAAGAATAGAACTCGCTAACCCATCACTTGTAGTATCGGTCTCCTCGACCGTCATCACAAATGCTCCGCCCTGCCGAGGTAGCTCCCTCTGTGGGTGATGAGCAATCTGCAGTGCTACATGTGGCCTAAATCTACCCATCTGCCCTTGATCTGCACCCTGGCCTAGATGTTGAAGGGTCCAGAGATAATCCTTCACCATATGCTCTGTTGAACCATAATGTAAGCATGCTCCAAGTCTCTTCCGGCACATCTTCCAAGTGTGCCCAGTCTTCTTACAATAGGTGCATTGAGGAGCCTGTCACACCTGTCTTTGAGGCTGCTGTGGTATCTACTGTATTGGAGCTTGTACTAGAGCAATAATTGGTTCCTGTATCTGATATTATTGCTGATAAGCTCTGAACTGTACTGGAAACTGATGTTGTTGGAGCCGCGACCTCTTTGCCGGTCCCGCACTGCTACTGGCACCCCCAAAAATATCATGGTCCCTCTTCGTCTTCAAGTTCCACTCCCACTCGACCTTGCGTGCCTCCGAAAGTATCTCAGGATATGTCTTATAGAAAGACGGAATGAGGATCTTCACTTCCCAATTCAGACCCTCGTGGAAACGGATAGCCCAAACTTCTGGCTCCCTCACCAAGTACTCCTCAAATCAACTCAGCCTCCCAAACTCAGCGGCATACTCCTCTACAGACATGCTCCCCTGTGTAAGGCTCTCAAACTGCCTTCCTAAGTCCAATCTGTCCGTCCGAGCAAAGAACTTCTTCTTGAAGAGGTCCTTGAACACCTTCCAAGCCTGTCCCGTATTAGTAAGAAGTGGCTCATTCCTAAATCAAGTGCGGAGAACGTCGAATAGTTAAAGTCCTACCGCCTCAACCTTCGGATCCTTCGCAAGACAGGACACCCTCATGTGACGCTCGATATCCTCGAGCCAATCGTCAGCATAGACTATACCCTCTATCCCCTTAAAAATTTGAGGCTCTAGTTTCTTAAAATTTTAAATATTGCTTGGCTCGAGCTGAACATCCTGTGGTTGTGGAGGAGCCTCTCTCTGCACTGCCGTAATAGCTACCTGATGAGCGTTTTCCATACTCTGCCGTATCATATCTGATTGCCTATGCTAGGCCTCTATCTGTGCCCTCTGTAACTCTATTATCTCTCTAAACAGTGCAACCATCGGTGCGACATCTCCTGAAAATAGAGATGGTGGAAGTCTCTCCGAAGCAACTGGGGTAGTCGTCGAAACAGGTGGAGGAGAACCCCTGAAGGCAGCCGAGACTCTTACGTGAACTGATGTCATAGGAGGTACAACCCCTGATGCTTGAGTAAAAGATTGAGAGGTGGCAGACATCACAGAAACTGCTCCCGATCGATGAGATATGGTCTTCGGCGGCATCCTGAAGACAGATCGAAACAAAAGAAATTAATTCAATATGAGATAAGATATTATCAAGGAAGGACAACAATATTCAAAGTATTCAGAAGGAATCAAAAGTAGCAATTTTAAATCAGATTGGAATTCCTAGTTGTGATTGAGTATCCATCTCTCATCCTAGTGTCATATGTCCTATATCATATCGCAGGCTCACAGTAGTACAACTAAGTCGCCGCACTACTACGACATCGCATAACTTGCGAAGCCTGACCTGTATAGGCTACCACAAAAATATCGACTACACTATCTAAACATCTCACAATAATATACAATCTGTCAACAATATCTTAGCTCCAAGAAGGAGGAAAAAATACTTAATGCAACACAATACTCAATCACAAATCTATGGCACGAGAAGATATCAATGAAGTCTAACATAACTAAGCAGTTAAGAAAAATATAACAACAACAAATAGAAATAATATCCAAATCTCAAATATACGCCAGAAATAAATCCAGTACCAAAATGCTAAAAAAAACTAACTTTGCTAACTAGTGATTCGAATAAACCTTTCGGCAATCACTCCTGAACTAGTGGGTCTACGTCTGCACCATCTATAGGCTGAGGTCCGTAATACGTTGGACACCAATTCCTGAATCCTCTGAAAAATATTATCCAGTCAGGAATGGAGCGAAGTACAACCCAATAGCAGTTCCAATTAATTGAAGAAAACTATAAAGCAGTAAATAGAGGATGCTATCTACGATGATAATATAACTGATGATCAAGAATAATGAAAGAATAGGCAATACTAGCAACAAAAATATAATCAATGTGTACAAAAATGAAGGAATGGACTATAATATCAGAAATAGAACAGGATAATCAATGAACTGAATATGGAATCTATAATACACTATGTGTTTGAGATACTAACTAAATATATGATCGGCCTGGGAGATTCAATGATTACAGTAAGTAGCTAACTCAACCATACGTGAATTATATGATTAGTTAGTAGCCAATGATTACACTACTAGCCGATAGTTCTTGATCATATATTTAATTGGTATTTCTCCTGCCCCGACTGATACATTGGATCGAATCATGATATGTTACTAGCCAATGTATTCGATGTTTAACCTATAATATTCAATGTTATGCAATACTAACAAGGAACAATATTCGATACCATCTCAATAATCAAGATAACATCTCATGACTGACGATCCAATAACAATACTAATTCGTGTACCATCGTGTCAAGAATCATAAGTAATATTTCTAAATACTTGAATTATAGTAGTAATCAAATAATAAAAACTATCAGAGAATGTACTCGCCTGTGGTCCAGAGAAAATAATAAGAAACGGTATCCGAACTATTTATAAGTCAAAATAGTCAAATTAGGTTAACTCTAGGTTAAACTAGTCAAACTTGGTCAAACTAGCTATTTCTAGCTTGTATGTGTCCATCTCTAGGATATTAGGTCAATACACTATGCAACTAAGCCACACTAGCTAAGCTAAGATACTAGAAAATTAATAGGATACCGTATCCTAAGATACGCAATCAATTAGATAAAAAATATCATAATATGTATATAAACTCAATAATATCTAATATGCCTAACTAAACTAATGCTAAGTGGATATCTTGGCTTTGAACCAATGCGGTATCGTACCACTACACACCCATCTTGATACTCAAATCCAATACCTTGAGTATCAACCCAATACATTGAGTATCCTTCACTATCTTGACATTTACCTTGGTATCATAAGATAATTCAAAATTAAATAGATAATTAACCACCAATACACTAAACTATAACTAACATACCAATACTTATATACAATACTATACTAACTTGCCACTAGTTTACCAATATATATATATATATATATATATTCACACACACATAGCTACTAGTCTATCAAGTATATACATATCTAACTATTAAATAACAATGCACAAATAACTAACTAGATAGAAATATGTATACATATATCTATATATAACTAGTAACTAACTTAACTAACTACTAACTAAGCTATTAATCTAACTAGTTAAACTATCAACTAAACTATTTATTAAACTATCAACTAACTTGTTAAACTATTAACTAGACTAACTATTAAGGAACTTAACTAGCTAAACTACTCAACTATCAATAACTAACTAAACTAGCTAGGATCTTACCTACTTACCTTGCTGTCCATTGATACTCCTCTTGCTTTTATTGCACGGCCTCGATTCACTGCTACTGATACTGCATGTTATTGCTGCTAAAATTGTCCACTGCTGCTAAAAACTGCAGTTGCTGCGTTGCTCGTGCACATGGCTGCTGCTACGGCTCATAATTGCCGTTGCAGCTTGTGCAGCATGCTGCTGCTGCACGCTGCCACTATATACTGCTTGTGTAGTCGCTGTTGTTGATGCGTTCGCTGTTGCTGTACGCTGCCTGTGTAGTCGCTGATGCGTTCGCTGTTGCTGCACTATAGCTCGCTATGGCTGCTGCGTTTGCTGCTGCAATGCTAGTTGTTGTGGCTTCCTCCTTGCTGCAGCACACCTGACTGCCTCCTAGCACACACACACACACACAACGACTACACACATTCACACACACACACAAACACAAGCACCTATGCACATAACTATAAGTAGATATCAATATATATCTATATATATATATATATATATATATATATATAAACACAACACAACACTCTCACGCACACACACAAGTATATATATATATATATATATATATATATATATATATATATATATATATATATATATATATATATATATATGTAACATCTCTATATATATACATATCTATATAAATATATACATACACATGACACTTAGAGATACATATATATATATATATATATACACACACACCTCAATATATACATATATAAACACACACACACACATACATCTATACCCCTCTCTAAGTATCTAAGTATATATATATATATATATATATATATACACAAATACCACCAACATATATATATATATATATATATATATATATATATATATATATATATATATATATATATATATATACACTAACTATTATGTATACACCATACGTATATATATATATATATATATATATATATATATATATATATATCACCATAGAACAACACAATATATACATATACATATCTATATATATATATCATATACAATGATAAATCTAATATTCTAATAGCTATACACAAGGCAAATTGAATCTACAATACAATGAACCAAACACGTGGAGTGCATCGCACCCGTATCACATTAGATCTATTATATGCTTGTGATACGAGTACACCACACAACCAAACGTACCCCGAAGGACACGAGCAAGTCTAAAATATCAATTATGAACAATACGAAGAGCTAATTACATATCTACGTGTTCGTGTCAAAATATGACATGCACAAACTCCTGTGTCGGGAGAAAACCCCTAAATCAACCCGTATCTCCAAATTATTGGGATACGGCCTATACGTATCCAATTATGGATACGACACTAGCCACACACAATCAAACACATGTCAATTTGGTCTAATTGACAAACACAAAATGTGCCAATCTCGGAATTCTCCCAAAATTGATACAAAATATACCATAACTTTCTCTATAGGCCTCCTATGAACCTAATTCCAATTCCTATGGGTAGCCTTAGCATATGGGGTGGTTCCTAATGATTAAATCAAAGATTTAGAGTATAATTAAAGGAGAAAAATTGAATTGTATTTATTGGGAGATGAATTCCCAATAAAATCTCTAAATTGGGTAAAAAGATCCTCCAACTTGTAGATCTTTGCTCCTCTTTATAGATCATTGCTCCTCCTTATAGATCCTTGCTTCCTTCTTATAGATCCTTTCTTTAATAGCCTCTATAATGGTTTGGAAAGGAATTGGGAAGAAATTTGGTAGGAATCTGATGTAGGAATGAAGAAATTTGGTTGAGAGAAATTCTAGATCGAGATTTAGAATAAAAAATGAAGAGAGAGAACATTTTTACCCCCTTATATATGCCTCCCTTGCCCCCTCCCACAAGCTACTATATAAAGCCTAAAATACCCCTTGGGGCCTCTCACGAAAAAATTATTTAAGGAAGAAAGGTTCTAGTCTAATTGGTTTAACTTAATTAATCATCCTCCCAATGAATGGGCTTCTAATTGGGCTCAATTCTAACTAGAATAAAATGTTGGTCCATGGATCTAATCTAAACTAGTTAGGTCCACTAACACAAGTCCAAAATAAAATCTAACATGCTAACAATAAATAAATAATACAATAAATAAATATTCAACATGCATAGTATTTAATTAATTACAAAATGACGATAATACCCTTTCCTAGAAAAGGTGGTAGTGACACATTTCTTCATGGAGATCTTGACGAAGAAGTGTATATGGTGTCACCTCCGAGGTTCGTTACAAGGGAGGGTAAAGTGTATCATTTGTAGAAGGCCCTTTATGGTCTCAAATAATCTTCCCGTGCATGGTTTGGTTATTTCACAAATGTGGTTACTCAGTTTGGCATGTGCCAATCGAAGAAGGATCATTTAGTATTCTACCGTCAGACATCAGCTGGAAGGATACTACTTTATGTCTATATGGATGATATTGTGATCACATGAGACGACAGTCAGGGCATTGCAGGACTAAAGAAGTTTCTAGGAGAATAGTTTTAAACCAAGGATTTTGGATCGTTGAGCTACTTTTTTTGGCCTAGAAGTCACACGGGGGTAAGTGGAACATTGTAATATCTCGGAGAAAGTATGTGCTAAACATCCTAAATAATGCAGGAATGATGTAAGCTAAGGGAGCAACCTTACCTATGGACCCAGGGATAAAGTTACTTCCCTACAAGGGGACACTGATGACCAATCCAGATTAATATCATTGAGTAGTTGGAAAACTCAACTACTTGGCCGTTATGACTCGCCCAGATATTTCCTTTGCCATCAGTGTCGCAAGTAGATTCATATCTTCTCCATGAGTTCCATATTGGGAGGCAGTTCTCAAAATTCTGCGCTATTTAGTTCAGAATCCAGAAAAATAAATTCGGATGGAGAATAAGGGGCATACTTATGTTGATTATTTTACTAATGCTGACTGGGGTGCCAGTCTTACGGATAGACGATCTATATTTGGCTACTCGGTCTTCATTGGCGGAAACTTGGTATTATGGAAGAGAAAGAAGTATAGTGTGATCGCACGATCAAGCTCGGAAGCAGAATATCGGGCCATTGCTCATGGCACAGCAGAAGTGCTATATCTGTAGCATCTTCTACAGGAATTAGGAGAAGAAGCAGGATATAAAGCAGCAGATATGTGGTATGATAAACAACCTGCTATTCATATTGCTACTAATCCTATATTTTATGAAAGGACAAAGCACATTGAAATCGACATTCACTTTGTCCGTAATAAGTATCAGAAAAGGATGATAAAGTTTTCACCACGTGAGGACCGGCGATCAGATAGCTTATATATTTACAAAGTCTCTTCTAGGTCCTCAGGTTCAATTTCTCTGTAACAAGATGGGCATGATTGACATCTATGCTCTAGCTTGAGGGAGGGTCTTGAGTTATGTGTTAAGTTTAGCTTAGTCCCACATCGTGTAGACTAATAGTGAGAGGGGTTAGTGTCACGTCCCAGATCCAGAATACTAGAGAGCAGGGGAATGACTCAGCCAACCATACCTTGTGGAATGCCAAAGCAACCCGCAATGTGTTAAGGTTGTCTAGAGACAAGTGGGGTGTATACTACAATCAAGTCTTCTAGGTTCAAGAACTTCTATATCTTAATCATTCAAGCAAGTAGAAATAAAATAGAATATTTTAGAATAAGCAATAAGGCATCCCCAACGCTGCATCAGAATATTCTAGAGATCTAGCAGATACACGATCAAAAGTATATATGATAGTGAGTCAGCTGCAGTCTGAATATATTACGGTCAGGTAGGGAACTAGTGTCCAGATTATCCGGCTAACAGGTGCCGATTGGCTAAACACCCAAAATATTACAGTTTGCAAAAGACGAGTAGTAAATGAATGAACCCACTCGTGCCCCTCAATAACCATCCTTCTGGTACGTGCCATCATTGAGGGAGAGATGCACTTGATCCTCAGGTGCTGGCTCTAAACCTGGCCATGCAAAATCAGTGGGGTCAGACCCTAAATAGCAAGTACCACAAGGAAGCACGAAATAAAGAAACAAAACCAGTTCTATAGCATGAGATGCATAAACCAACAATCAATGACATATGTCCCATCCATGACATGATACGATACTCATTCACCAAACAAGGTCAGGAAATGCCACATCACATCAAGATAGAATACGTTCCTTGATTATGGTCCAGCTATAATAACTCTGCGTCGTAGTTTCAGTCCACAGGCTATCGTAATACTGTAGCACAACCCAACAACCAAACAAGGACATGTGTTAAACTATCAAGCCACGACAGTCTATGTCCCTAATTTTACTCAACAGAAGGCACAATATACAAAAAGGGATACAATATTAAGTAAAAATAACATAGTGATAATAAGTAGCTTCGATTAGTGTCCCGTTGTAACACAACAATGCAACTCAATAATCAAACAAGGACATGAGTTGAACTTTTATGCTGCAACGGTCCACTTTTCTAACTAAAATAGATTTAATCGGCCAAACATGTGTTACGGCTTGATATATGCTCTGGATTATCCCAGTAATGCAATATATAAGTATCCTCAGATCGTGCCATAATCGAGCAGGGCTGGCTGAACCAATGATACACAAGCAGGAATATATGATGCACCAGTCTCTTACAAAGGCCCTGAGCTAAAGTAATGATCAGTAGCAGTTCCAGGATTTTTATAGGAAGATACTGGCTCGGCTTATAATTAAGTCAGATACTGCACACCACTAATGCGGATGATATACAGTATCCGTGGTGCACATCCTTTACTCCCAGCTAACTTAGGGTGGTTCGACATGCACGATCTCGAGATATTATTCCCTTCCAATGCTCTACAAATTAAGTTGCCTAGTTACCCTAGGTAGATATTATTCCCTTCCAATGCTCTACAAATTAAGTTGCCTAGTTACCCTAGGTGATTTAGAATCTCATGCCGTGGTCACATGAATATTCCATCCTAAATGTCATACTTTAAGTACGGACACTCTTGATATGAATCCATATTGTCTCTTAAATATGGATTCACCCAAGTATGATACAATAATCAATACTATCTAGCCGCGGCTAAAGTCACTGTCCAACTACCAGATCCGTGGAAGGAAATAATTACGTATATCATATAGCAAGTGTGTGTGGCACGACTACCCACTATATATCAAGTAGCACTCTCAGTGCGATCAAGTGTATCAACACAAATATAATAGTCAGGGTAGGAATAAGTTCTAATTTCAAGGTTATGGATAAGCAAATAATGATGATAATAATTTGTCACTCTATTATATAGATAGATAAAATAAGAGTAGTGCGAGAATCCCTCAAGATTAGATCCACAATACTTAAACCAAACAAGGATCGAAATTACAGACCCTCCCTCGAGTTGAACTATGCCCCTTATTCTGTCCAACATATAATAAGGTGATCCAGGAAAAGTAGCCTAATCAGCAAGTAAGTACATATAGGGCCATATCTACAGGCTCATGCCAGGTGCTTAGTCATTTAGCACATGGCCACATCTGGGTCATACAAGTTATTTCTAAGTTAACACGTAGCATCACAATCGTTCAATCAATATCCACATTAAACCAAGCAAGTGACCAAAGTGAGTAAGAAACAATAGGCGCATAGGAGGAAGGCGCATAGCAAGGTACCGCATAGTCGTCGAGGCCGCATAAGATCAATGCCACATAGACAGAGCAAAGTCTATTCTTCGGAAAATGAATGATGTGACAAACAATAAATGCAAGTCAAGTCAAGTCAGAAAAGTGACTGATGTGACATGTGATAAAAGTGTGTCAGAAAAAAAAAGACAAATTATGAAAAGTTGTGCCAAGTCAGTCAGAAGTTATACGTCCAGAAGGAGAGGGACGCATAGCTCCTGGCCGCATAGACAACGAGGCCGCATACTCCTCTTGGCCGCATACATACTTGGCCACATGAAATCTTTTGGACTTAGTAAAATTTTATTTGTTCAAGTTCATGCAATTGGCCAAGGGCACATTTGCAAATTCATTTATGCGTCCAACAGGGTTGGCCGCATGCTGACTCGAGACGAGAAGTCCAGGCCGCATAGCACTTTGTGCCGCATAGCGCTCCTTCGTCTCCACCAAGCATCAACTTTTCGGCCATGACCAAATGCTCGAAAATAAGATTTTTTTTCTTCCATAAAAATCTCAAATGATGCCCAAATCCAGCAAAGTAAATTTCTAAACTACTCAAAATCAAGCGCTCATTAACATAGAACAAAGAGTTTTCAAAAACATTAAGTTTTAAAAGATAAAAACCCAAGAATACTAAAGAACACCAAGAAAACCCTAAAACTTAAAACTTAGATCTACACTAATCCATCTACCGAATCCAAAAATACCAAGCTCTAAATATATGGAGAATCATATAAAGAACATAATGGAACAAAAATATAAAGAGTTTCTCCATTTCTTACAAGATGTACTTGCCTATGGAGGGGGAAAGGAAAACCAAAGAAAGAGAATAGAAGAGGAAAAATGAGGGGAGAGAGAGTGAAGTTGGATTATATATGGAGGGTTTCATGTTTGGACCATGGGTTCAACTCATGATAAACCAAACCAAACAAATAAACCAAGAGTCAAGTGAACCAAAGAATGGGTCTAGTTTCTCTACAACATATAACTACGCTAGCAAGAAAAACAATTACGCTCCAAATACGTATATTGGGAATGGGGAGTGACAGTTAGCCTCTCCTATATAATGTACTCCCCTCTATTCTTAATAAATTAATCCATTATTCCCATCTTACAGTCGGTAACACAGAAATCATCGAAGATCGGGCAACCTTCGCTGGACAGAGACAGGCGGCAGTTCGAGTGTCTCCATCGATATTGAGGGTGGATAGGGTGGGTGTGCCAGTTCCACAAGCAATAGGGATGATCAAACATGGCTTGGATAAGGGGACGACGCCGACACATACCATGGGAAGGATGTGGGCAGATGTATGTCGAGGGGGGCGGAGATGACAGCTAACTCGATGCACTACGTCGAGCCCAAGAAAGTAGTAGGGGAAGGGCAGCGTACATCCTTCAGTGCAGAAGAGATAGCGAGGGTTACGACATATTGGCAAAATAGGATAGTGCTATATGTCCTTGGAGATAAGCCTTTCTATGGGTAGATGCGCTCATATGCGGCGAGAGTCTGGAGGCCGAAAGGTAGAATAAAATTTTATGTCAGGGAGGAGGGCTTCTTCTTTGTCAAATTTGGGTTACGAGAGGATGTTGATGGCATTTTACAGGGAGGGCCATGGACCATTGATGAGAGGCTTATTATACTGAAGGAATAAAAGTCTGAAGATAAATGCGAATATTACTAGTTATATACGGTGCCTGTATGGGTTAGATTTCCAGGTTTCCCACTTTCATATTGGGATAACTCGATGCTTATGAAGCTGGCGAGTCTGATCGAAAAACAAATCAAAGGTGATGATCCTATGTTCAAGTACTCCAGACTATTGTACACTAGGGTCTTTGTTGAGATAGAGGTGGGAGGACCTCTTCTACGGGTTCTGGAATATGATATACCATCGGGAGAGATGATTATGCAACGAGTGGAGTATGAATAGGTGTCGTCGGTCTGCCACAGTATGTCAGAAGCATATTATTCTACTGTATCGTGCTTGATGGACGTTGCTGTCTGGCAGAAGCATATTATTCCACTGTATCGTCAGGTACAACCACATATTTTGCATCTTATTTATGTTGATGATTTATTGGTTTTTTTGGTGCCATCTTTATCTGGTCTAGAATATTGCCAATGTGATGGGAGTATTTGGGGACATGACGGGGCTACAGTTGAATAGAGACAAGAGCAAGGTCTACTTCAGTAAATGGTGCCCTGCATAGGTGGAGCGAGCAGCAGTACTTCACATCCCTATTGGGGAATTACCTGTTAAGTATCTGGGGATTCCACTGTCCGTCAATTATGCCAAGAAAGCTTAGTGTCACAATATTATGGAGTTTATACAGAGGCAACTAGAGGGGTGGCAGGCTCAGACATTATCGTTTGGGGGCCGTATTGAATTAGTGCGCTCTGTCATTATGACAATCACTAATTTCTAGCTTCAATTGATAATGCTACCTATTGCGACTATCACCAAAATGGAGAAGATGTACACAGACTTTATTTGGAGGGGTGGTATGCATACAATTGCTTGGGACACTCTATGCCGACCTAGGGAGGAAGGAGGGGTTGGACTACGACCACTTTGGCTGATGAGAAAAGTGACAGGAATGCAGCTGATATTTCTTAAGGACTCCTTATGGGCTACTTGGATACTGACGAGATACTTGAAAGGGGGTAACCTGTGGGTATACTACTCCAATAACAATGAATCAGTTTTCTTCAAGCAAATACTCAAATACAGGGGGATGGACAAGTACGCTATTTTTCCTGTGTTCAAGGATTGAATGGAGACTGATATTTGGTTAGATCCTTGGCTTCAGCATGAAGGGCTAATTCATATGGTTGGTATGAACATCGGTCATGAGGAATATCGTAAGGAGAGGGTTGTGATTATTATTAATGTTGGAGAGTAGCGGACATAACAACATGACTATGCTCGACGGTTTCACGATACCATTAGGCGGTTCATGATTGACACAAGTCTAGTGGGATACATGGGTTTGGGATGACACTCCGGGTGGCCGATTTGATTGCACTACGGCATATAATCGAGTTCGGATGGTGCATGATAGGTAAAAACTTGCGGAGGTTGGATGGACTAAAAGGAGTGCAAAGAAGTTCCAAATATGTCTGTATCGATTATTGATGGGTCAACTACTGACGCGGGATCGTCTTGCCCATTTTGGTATCCAGATAGAGTACCAGAGATGTGTGATGTGTAGGAAGAACAATGAGACCTTAGCGCACATGTACTTACTTTGTCCGTCGACGTTCCCAATATGGAGAGTACAGAAAGAGACGTTGCAGTTGCATGCAAGTGACAACAGGGATATGGATACAGTGGTTCAGGGGATAATGTCATTGAAGAATAGAGGAGCCATGTGGTATCGAGAAGCTCGTATTAGACTAGCAGCCATAATTTGACACGTTTGGAGAGAGCGGAACAATCACATTTTTGTGGCCTGACAAATACCCATAATGAGATTATTCTTACTATTGAAGCTGATGTAAAATATTTATAATTTTGTAGGGGGGGACAGGCTTAAGGCCTTATGTTTCTAAATTTTTCTTTTACTAATGAAATTACCGGTTCCAATATATATATATATATATATATATGTATATATATATATATATATATATATATATATGTATATATATATATATATGTATATATATATATATATGTATATATATATATATATGTATATATATATATATATATATATATATATATATATATATATATAGAAAAGGGATATGAGCCATAGACTCATATTTCTATATGAGCCAATGCACATGTGGACCAATAGGAATGGAGTGTACTAGTGCACATGGGTGCACATGGGATGAAGAAATCTATTCCTTTTGGTCTACATGTGCATGGCTCATATAGGAATATGAGCATATGGCTCATATCCCGTTTATATATATATATATATATATATATATATATATATATATATATATATATATATATATAGTGTAGGAAACTGCTCAGCGTAATGAAAGTTACAAGTGCAGTCATGGAACACAATAATCAATTTGATAATGGTTTTTTAGTAAAATATACTCTGGATTGCATAAATAATCAGAATTACAAATAAATGTAGATAAACAAACTGTAAATAAATGATCTAGCCGAGACCAAGGCTTGAACTTGGTTCAATGTCATGAAGACAATATTCATCCCGCACAGGTGCTAACGGTTCAACGATATTAGTCTCCCAGGATACAACGGTACTCCTCCTCCGGTAGAAGCACTCTAAATCGCAGGAACTTGTCGAAGCAATGGAGGTAGTCTCGCTCTCTCTTGGACTTGATGCTTGAGTGTATGAATGAATTAATTGCTTGGATTCATGACTCTTTTATAAATGATGAAGAGACACAAATGAATGGACACAATATTTCATTTCAAAGAGACACAACCTTTAAAATAGTCATTCAATAATTAAATAATTAAATTATTTCCAATAATCCCCACATGAATGAATATTTTATTGTACATAATACAAATAAAATGCAGACTCAATGTAGACACAATACAGACTAAGGGAGAGATCATTTAAAAAGTTATTGTATCAAGATAGGTAGATTTTGGCCTTGAACCTTCCCTTGTGAAGATTTATCGAGTTTACTTGCCATCTAATGAACATGACGTCTTGAACTATTCAACTAGTAAACTTGAATCAATAAATATCACATAACTCCTTTTCCCAAAAATGCTTCCATTTATTTGTTCATTTTGGTCCTGAATATATTCCTGGTTTCATGAGTGTTCTTAGAGAATTCCGCCTTATAATTCTCATAAAAGAGGCCTTACTTCCACACTCACATAAGTGGCTTCCTAACAAGAGTATCCTGCTATACTCCACTTGAATTTCAAGTCATATGAATCATTAAAAGCAAATCTTACCCTAGTATTCTTTGCAGATGACACTGTTATCTGTCATCCTAGAGAATGGTAGGAGTATTTAAAAACTCGTCAGTGTCATTTTCAGAATTTCACATAATTAGGTTGTCCCTTTGAACCTAGATCTTGGGATCTCCAGTCAACTAGGTTGGGTTTTCCTTTATGGAATTTCTTTTATCATAGGCTTCAAGCTCATTCCCCTCGATGACTTATAAACTTGCTCTCTTATCAAACCTTTAGTTAGTGGATCCACAAGATTTTTCTTTGATTTTACATAATCAATTATGATTATGCCATTAGAGAGAAGTTGCCTAACGGTATTGTGACATGATGTGTCTTGATTTACCGTTATAAATATGACTATGTGTCCTACCGATAGCAGATTGACTATCACAATGTATACAAATTACTGGTATGGGTTTTAGCCATATTGGAATATCCTCCAAGAAATTTTGAAGCCACTCTGCTTCTTCACTTGCTTTATCCAGAGCTATGAACTCAGATTCCATAGTTGATCTGGCTATGCACGTTTGTTTTGAGGACTTCCACAATATTGCTGCACCTCCAAGTGTAAAGACATATCCAGTTGTGGATTTTGAGTCTTTAGTATCATATATCCAATTTCGAGTACAGCTGGGTATTTAGTATAGTGCAATCCATAATTATTGGTATATCTTAGATATTTGAGTACTCTCATGATTGCCTTCTAGCAATTTTCTCCTGGATTTCTCATATATCTACTCAGTTTATTAACTGATTGAGCTATGTATGGTCGCGTACAATTCGTGACATATATTAGGCTCCCAACTCCACTTATGATACACTTTCACCGATATTCTTCACTTAATGAAGATTTAAATATATTAGAGTTTTTACAATGTTATTATCGTTTTGATTATATTTCTCTAAGATCTTCTTAATGTAATAATTTGAGATAATATCATCCCATCTGGAGTTTTGGAAATCTTAATTCCTAATATAACATCTGCAACTCTCATTGTAAAACCCCCTTCCTAGAAAATCGTATAAACCCTTTTAATTATTAATTGTTAATTAAATTATAGTAATTAGGTCTAAATAGGAGAAATAGATTTTTAATAATTTTTATGTTAGGTGTTCGGGCACTTAGATGACTTATGGGACCTTCAGAAATTTTTTAGAATTTATTCCATGTAGGAGACCCCTTGAGCAGTTGCTAGCCTAACGATGTGCAATACCCTATTCTATAAATTTTTCTTATGAATATATATATATATATGTATATACAAATATATATATGTATATATATATTTTATAAAGGAAAAGAAAAGAAAGTAAAAAGAATTTAATAATAAGAATAAAAATAATAATATAATAATAATAATAATAAATCTTACTTATACTTAAAGTTCCTTAGAGTTCCTTAGGAAGCAACTTTGTGCTAGAGCAACGCACACTTGCTGCCATAAGGAGACCGCTCCTATTCCCAGATCCCATTAGCACCGAGACCCTATTCAGCGGCTGTCAAAACCCTCAACCCGCGGACATCCGACCCTTCACCCTCTCTCTCCCTTAATATACAGTATATATATATAATAAACTCTCCAAAACCCTAACTTAAATTCCCAGACTTCTTCTTCCCATCTAGAGCCGTCACCACAGCCAGAGAAGCCTCCCCAAGCCATCCAATCATCCCGTCGACGCCGACATCGCGAACTGCAGTCTCCCACTCGAGGCACCTTCGCTCCGGCGTGATTTTCCGTCGACTCGCTCGACCAAACGCTATTCCGTTTTCATAGGTATGATCTTCCCTCAACCCTCTCCAGTAATTGTTTTATAGTCAACCTCGGAAAATGTGTGTCCCTAGGTGTAAATCAGCATCCAAAATGGACGGACAGGCAGAATTCTGCAATCGCAGAATTCCAGATTGACCACCCGTATTGTCGAGTTCGTATATCCCACCACAGAGATCCGAATCCGATGATTCTTTTTGATACCTGTAGAATACATGATCTAGTTTATTTTCTGTATAATAATCCTAGGCTAATAGTTGCTGTGGACATAGTTATGTTTGTCACAAAACTGTGCGCACCAACTTTTTCCGGTTTTCCAAAAGTTGGAGAACGGAGCGCGCCCCGCCAACCGGGACCGCCCCGCCGTGTGCCAAGTATACCAAATGGTGCACACAGCATAACGGGATACGTGAAAATTCGTGGGGACTGATTCGGACGCGTGTGCGCGCCGGAATCAGACCGTATCCGCGGACATATTTCGTATCGCCACTTTTGTGGAACTCGCGAGTATTTTGTGCACGATTGTCAGATTGTGACGAAACTTGCGCCACTGGACTCGTGGTAACGCGCTGGTCCTGTGACCCAATTTTCACGCATTTCTGAGATGGTTGACCAGATCGCCAATTGGCGGGTCCCATAGTTGACTTTTTGGACCAAATTATGTTCGGCTCATCGGAATCCAAATTTGGACATACCGTTGGGTTCGTATTGACATCTAGAGTTGTTTGACCTATAGTTTGTCCCATTTAGAGACTGTAACCCTCGGCACGCTTTTCGGTGCAAAGTGGGCCACACGTGGACCCCACTTTTGCCCAAAATTACCGTTTTGCCCCTGTGTCCAAATTGGACGAAAGGGATGTGCTTTTTAGCTAATTTGCTCATTCCGGAAACGTTGGTGATGTTTATTCCAGCATCCGGAGATGTTTGTTCGGAGTCCTTAGTTCCAGGTTCAGTGTCCTTGACATTTGGGCGCGTACACTTTACAGATTTCTTGCCAGGCAAGTATACCTTGCCATTGTACTGTATTTACATTCCATATGAGGCATGCATGTTTATTTTCTACTTATTTAGTTCATTTATTTTAACTGTTATATAAACTGCGCGTCCAAGAAAACTTGGGTGCAACGACGGTGTCGTCGTACTATATTTTTACTTATGTATATGCATTGGACCTACTTTATGAGACTACCCCATTTTCATGAGGCATTTATGTTTCATTGGCCATGACACTATTTCTTACACGAGTGTGAGTCACATGTAGGACACGAACTTGCGTACTCGGCTGGCCCCCGGTACGTATAGGTCGTGCGACGGATAGGGATAACTGCCAATAGAAACTTTGCATGCTAGTAGACCTGGCGGTTATTAGAGGTTTATCGTGTCATGGACATGACATGCTTAGAGCATGGGATGGGGAGAACAACAAGTACCGCATTTGAGCTCCTTTACACTTTTTCTGTGACGCCCGGATTCTCCGCTGGAGATACGGGTGGTGATGACCCATATATATACATTGGCGGGCCTCCGCCGTTCAAAAGACGACGTGCCTTTGGGCCCCTGGATCTTCAAAAGAGAACCATGCCAAATCCCAGTTTTCAGCCAGATAGCTCACTTGTGGGGAAAGGTGTTCTTAACTGCATTCACTTAGACGGTTAGGCGACCCAATGGATGTTCATTTTTCAGTACTTTATTGGCATATGTTTTTTGTATCTTGTTACGTCCCTCTGAGGACCTGGTCCCTTCCAGATATAGGTAAGCAGGAGTACCCGCAGGAGTATGGACCTGGACCTGATGCTACCTATCAGCCTGAGGAGATCTTACCTTCTGATTATATGTGATTCATTGCAGCTGTTTAGAGATTTTAGTTGCTATTCTTTTCTAGACATTTATTCTTATATTAGAGTTTATTCTCTTCTCTCTTTAGTAGTTTATTATAGTCGATTTGCAGTGGATTTGTTTCCACCCGACTATTGCACTTTGAGATTACTATTTGAGACTACTTTTTTGATATTCATTTATTGATTTCCATTATTCTATTATTTGTGTTGTGGATGAGATATAGAACTGCGTGTGACTTGTTGTGACATATATTTACCACTATGGATTGGATATTCATGTACAGCGTACGTGTGTATATGGTTTCCATATATTGGAGTTCGTATACATACGGCTGGCGTGTTACGTATTCCTAGTCCTACGTATTTTGGGACTGGGGCGTGACATATTTTTGTGGTGGCCCATGCAGGTCGAGAATATATTGTCGCGGTTACGTAACTGTACCGAACAAGCCTGCGTAATAGGAATAGAGTATAAGGATCTCATCCACGCTTGATTGAAATTCATCCTTCCTATTTAATACTTGCATCCTGTTTGATTCCTGTACTTTTCTAATCGTTTCGTACATCAACTGCAGAGAGATGGATTTGCAGAATGGATGTACTGCCGCTGATGGCGACGCAACTTCTGGAGTCAATGGTCAGACTCAAGGAGGGATCCCAACGATTCCTAGGCTTCCGGGACCAGATGGACAGACTCACACCCCAGTTCCATCTGATCTTCCCGTTTCACCTATTGGGAACCCTCCACCTGCCCCAGTACCGCAAGATGGCCAAGCGCAGATGTTCCAATTCTTTCAGATGATGATACAGGAACAGAGGCAGCAGGCAGCCGAGCAGAGGCAGCAGGCAGTCGAGCAGAGACAAGAATTTTTGGCAGCACTGGAGAGGATGGCTGCACATGCTACTGTACCAGCCCAAACACTAGCTCCAGTACCTCGAGCTAAGGTTGGGTCAGTAAAGGATTTTGTTCAAATGGGTGCAAGGCAGTACAAGGGCACTGAGAGCCCGGAGGAGACTACCAGCTGGATCACTCATACACTGAAGCTACTGGAGGCATCGCAGTTACCTACGGACCTATGGATGACAGGTGTACGGACGCTTCTAGATGGTAATGCTCATCACTGGTGGGAATCCATGGAGCGCCAGTTGGGTACTTACCAGACTTGGGAGCAGTTCTTGGAGTGCTTCGAGGGAAAGTACTTTCCGGACACTGTCAGGGACACCTTGTATGATCAGTTTCTTCACTTGGAGCAAGGGAACCGAACCGTGGACGAGTATGATGCCGAGTTTAGTCGACTCAGCAAATATGGTGCTGCTTTGATACCAAATGACTTGGCTAAGGCTAAGAGATTTTATCGAGGACTGACCCAGGAGCTACAACATTATACAAGCTCGCAGTCCCGAGTCTCTTACGCTGAGCTACTGACAGAGGCCAGATTTCAGGAAACCATTAGCAGAGGAAGGGGAGCTCAGCTGAGGACACAACAAGGATCAGCAAGGATACAGCAGGGACCAGCCAGGACACAACAGGGAGGACCTATCAGACGCCCCTTGGCACAACAGCATCAGCAACACCGAGCAGGACCGTACCGGATTTCGGAAAAACCCTAATGTAATTATTGTGGGAGGATCGGACATGTTGAGAGAGATTGTCGGACCCGCTTGGGTCAGTGTAGGAGATGTGGCTCTGGACAGCACATGGTGAAAGACTGCCCCATGCAGCAGGCACTTCCGCCGCCAGTTCAGAGATTAGCGCTTCCAGCACCGAAGCCAGCACAGCAGATCACTGGACCGGGAGCACCTCGACCCCCAGCAGCAGGAGGATTTCAGAGAGGACTACCGTTACCCACTCAGGAGGAGCAGTATATGAGGACTGAACATGGACAGCCGCAGAGGAACGGGAGAGCTTTTGCATTGGAGGTAGATGACCTGGATCATGAGGTGGATGTCATAGCAGGTATTACCCTTGCTTTTACTTTTCCTGCTGTGACATTATTTGATACGGGAGCCACGCACTCATTCATATCATCTAGTTTTATTGCCAAACACAATATTGCTTCTACACCATTATCTAGTTGTGTTAGAATTCATACGGGAGCCACGCACTCCTTTACACTTTTTCTGTGACGCCCGGATTCTCCGCTGGAGATACGGGTGGTGATGACCCATATATATACATTGGCGGGCCTCCGTCGTTCAAAAGACGACGTGCCTTTGGGCCCCTGGATCTTCAAAAGAGAACCATGCCAAATCCCAGTTTTCAGCCAGATAGCTCACTTGTGGGGAAAGGTGTTCTTAACTGCATTCACTTAGACGGTTAGGCGACCCAATGGATGTTCATTTTTCAGTACTTTATTGGCATATGTTTTTTGTATCTTGTTACGTCCCTCTGAGGACCTGGTCCCTTCCAGATATAGGTAAGCAGGAGTACCCGCAGGAGTATGGACCTGGACCTGATGCTACCTATCAGCCTGAGGAGATCTTACCTTCTGATTATATGTGATTCATTGCAGCTGTTTAGAGATTTTAGTTGCTATTCTTTTCTAGACATTTATTCTTATATTAGAGTTTATTCTCTTCTCTCTTTAGTAGTTTATTATAGTCGATTTGCAGTGGATTTGTTTCCACCCGACTATTGCACTTTGAGATTACTATTTGAGACTACTTTTTTGATATTCATTTATTGATTTCCATTATTCTATTATTTGTGTTGTGGATGAGATATAGAACTGCGTGTGACTTGTTGTGACATATATTTACCACTATGGATTGGATATTCATGTACAGCGTACGTGTGTATATGGTTTCCATATATTGGAGTTCGTATACATACGGCTGGCGTGTTACGTATTCCTAGTCCTACGTATTTTGGGACTGGGGCGTGACATGTTTTTGTGGTGGCCCATGCAGGTCGAGAATATATTGTCGCGGTTACGTAACTGTACCGAACAAGCCTGCGTAATAGGAATAGAGTATAAGGATCTCATCCATGCTTGATTGAAATTCATCCTTCCTATTTAATACTTGCATCCTGTTTGATTCCTGTACTTTTCTAATCGTTTCGTACATCAACTGCAGAGAGATGGATTTGCAGAATGGATGTACTGCCGCTGATGGCGACGCAACTTCTGGAGTCAATGGTCAGACTCAAGGAGGGACCCCAACGATTCTTAGGCTTCCGGGACCAGATGGACAGACTCACACCCCAGTTCCATCTGATCTTCCCGTTTTACCTATTGGGAACCCTCCACCTACCCCAGTACCGCAAGATGGCCAAGCGCAGATGTTCCAATTCTTTCAGATGATGATACAGGAACAGAGGCAGCAGGCAGCCGAGCAGAGGCAGCAGGCAGTCGAGCAGAGACAAGAATTTTTGGCAGCACTGGAGAGGATGGCTGCACATGCTACTGTACCAGCCCAAACACTAGCTCCAGTACCTCGAGCTAAGGTTGGGTCAGTAAAGGATTTTGTTCAAATGGGTGCAAGGCAGTACAAGGGCACTGAGAGCCCGGAGGAGACTACCAGCTGGATCACTCATACACTGAAGCTACTGGAGGCATCGCAGTTACCTACGGACCTATGGATGACAGGTGTACGGACGCTTCTAGATGGTAATGCTCATCACTGGTGGGAATCCATGGAGCGCCAGTTGGGTACTTACCAGACTTGGGAGCAGTTCTTGGAGTGCTTCGAGGGAAAGTACTTTCCGGACACTGTCAGGGACACCTTGTATGATCAGTTTCTTCACTTGGAGCAAGGGAACCGAACCGTGGACGAGTATGATGCCGAGTTTAGTCGACTCAGCAAATATGGTGCTGCTTTGATACCAAATGACTTGGCTAAGGCTAAGAGATTTTATCGAGGACTGACCCAGGAGCTACAACATTATACAAGCTCGCAGTCCCGAGTCTCTTACGCTGAGCTACTGACAGAGGCCAGATTTCAGGAAACCATTAGCAGAGGAAGGGGAGCTCAGCTGAGGACACAACAAGGATCAGCAAGGATACAGCAGGGACCAGCCAGGACACAACAGGGAGGACCTATCAGACGCCCCTTGGCACAACAGCATCAGCAACACCGAGCAGGACCGTACCGGATTTCGGAAAAACCCCAATGTAATTATTGTGGGAGGATCGGACATGTTGAGAGAGATTGTCGGACCCGCTTGGGTCAGTGTAGGAGATGTGGCTCTGGACAGCACATGGTGAAAGACTGCCCCATGCAGCAGGCACTTCCGCCGCCAGTTCAGAGATTAGCGCTTCCAGCACCGAAGCCAGCACAGCAGATCACTGGACCGGGAGCACCTCGACCCCCAGCAGCAGGAGGATTTCAGAGAGGACTACCGTTACCCACTCAGGAGGAGCAGTATATGAGGACTGAACATGGACAGCCGCAGAGGAACGGGAGAGCTTTTGCATTGGAGGTAGATGACCTGGATCATGAGGTGGATGTCATAGCAGGTATTACCCTTGCTTTTACTTTTCCTGCTGTGACATTATTTGATACGGGAGCCACGCACTCATTCATATCATCTAGTTTTATTGCCAAACACAATATTGCTTCTACACCATTATCTAGTTGTGTTAGAATTCTTACCGGAGGAGGAGTTGTACCAGTTAGTCGAGTTTGTAGATCGGGCCCTATAGTGATTCGTGGCAGAGAGATGAATGCCCAACTCTTAGTCCTTCCTATGCCGTCTTTTGATATTGTGCTTGGAATGGACTGGCTGAGCAAGAACCACGCTTTCTTCGATTGCTTTGGAGGAAGCATTCTTTTTAAGGTACCAGGCCAGCCTGAACTTGAGTTTGCCCGAGGATCCACAGAAATCCTTGATGGTATGCAGCTCGCAATGGACGATGTTGTCTATCACCCTATTATTTCAGAATTTCTAGACGTCTTTCCAGAGGATTTGCCAGGACTACCCCCAGACCGAGACGTAGAGTTTTTAATTGAACTAGCACCCGGATCAGCACCTATAGCATCGCATGTTTACAGACTGGCGAAGAAGGAGATGGACGAGCTGAAGGCACAGTTAAAAGAGCTAGAAGAGAAAGGTTTCATCCGACCGAGTGCATCATCCTGGGGAGCACCAGTGTTGTTTGTACCCAAGAAGGATGGGTCAGTGCGTATGTGCATTGATTACAGGGCCTTGAATGCCGTGACAGTGAAGAACAAATATCCATTGCCACGCATTGATGACCTGTTTGATCAACTCAGTGGAGCTAAGGTATTCTCGAAGATAGATTTGAGATCGGGATATCACCAAGTGAAGGTACGGAAGCAGGACATTCCGAAGACCGCATTCAGAACAAGATATGGACACTACGAGTTTTTGGTCATGCCATTTGGATTGACCAATGCTCCAGCGATCTTCATGGACTTGATGAATCGAGTCTTCTACCAGTACTTGGACCAGTTCGTGGTCGTCTTCATAGATGATATACTTGTCTATTCGAAGAGCCACGAGGAGCACGAGGAGCATCTGCGGATTGTTCTAGAGACTTTGAGGGGAGAGCAGTTATATGCTAAACTCAGCAAATGTGAGTTCTTCTTGGACAGAGTTTCATTTCTTGGACATGTTGTTACAGGAGATGGCATTTCTGTTGATCCAGAGAAGATCTCAGCAGTTGAGACATGGCCTGTTCCTAAATCAGCAGCAGAGGTGAGGAGTTTCCTTGGACTTGCGGGATATTACCGACGGTTCGTGAAAAACTTCTCAAGGATAGCGGCACCTATGACTCGTCTGACTTATAAAGATCAGGAATTTATATGGACTGACGAGTGTCAAGCAGCCTTTGAAGAGTTGAAGAAGCGACTGACTACAGCACCAGTATTGGCGATTCCGTCAGGATCAGGAGGATATGTGATCTACAGTGACGCATCAGGGAAAGGCTTAGGATACGTATTGATGCAGCATGACAAGGTGATTGCATATGCATCTAGGCAGTTACGAGTGCATGAGAAGAATTATCCAACTCATGACTTGGAACTTACCGCTGTTGTATTTGCTCTGAAGCTATGGAGACATTACTTATATGGAGAACGAGTGGAAATCTATACAGACCACAAAAGCCTCAAGTACGTCTTCACGCAGAAAGAGTTAAATATGAGGCAACGTCGATGGCTCGAGTTGATGAAAGATTTCGAGATAGAGCTACATTATCATCCAGGCAAGACTAACGTGGTAGCAGACGCGTTAAGCCGGAAGCCAGCAGCTTACTTCTTGACAGCACAGAGGGAACTATTGGAGGACTTGCAAGAGCTTGGCATTGAAGTGATATTACCCGGAGCAGATGGGACACTAGCCAACTTACAAGTTCAATCATCATTGGTAGAGAGGATTAAGGCAGCTTTGCCTACAGATGCCAGATTCAGGAGACTAAGGGAAAGGACAGAGGCCGGAGAGCAGACAGGATTGTGCATTCATGAGGATGGGACATTACGATGTGGTGATCATCTTTATGTTCCGAATGGAGAGATTCGACAGGAGCTGATGGCAGAGGCTCATAGTTCGATCTATTCTATTCATCCTGGAGGCACCAAGATGTATCATGACTTACGACAGCACTTTTGGTGGCATGGGATGAAGAGAGAGATAGCTCGCTTTGTAGCTAAATGTCTGGTATGTCAATAAGTGAAGGCGGAGCACCAGAGGACAGCAGGATTATTGCAACCACTCCCGATTCCAGAGTGGAAGTGGAAGCACATCACTATGGACTTCGTCACGGGTTTTCCCAAGAGTCCAAGTGGGAGAGATGCAGTGTGGGTAATAGTGGACCGACTCACCAAGTCAGCCCATTTTATACCTTTTAGAGTGGGCCAGTCGACAGAAGCTTTAGCTGACTTATACATGAGGCAGATTATGAGATTGCACGGCATACCAGTCAGTATTGTATCGGACAGAGATTCGCGCTTCACATCGCACTTTTGGAGAAGCATGCAAGAGAGTCTTGGTACTCGTCTGAAATTCAGTACATCTTACCACCCGCAGACAGATGGGCAGTCGGAGCATACTATTCAGACCTTGGAGGACATATTGAGGGCTTGCATGTTAGACTTCGGAGGATCATGGGAGGACCACCTACATCTTGTAGAGTTTTCTTACAACAATAGCTATCAAGCGAGTATTCAGATGGCTCCGTTTGAAGCATTGTATGGGAGAAAATGTAGGTCTCCTGTGTGTTGGAGTGACGTGGGAGAACGTCAGATTTTGGGACCCGAGTTGGTGGTCAATACTGTAGAGACAGTCAAGAAGATTTAGGGACACTTGCGAGCAGCGCAAGACAGGCAGAAGCAGTGGGCAGACCTTCACCGTCGTCCCTTGGAGTTCAAAGAGGGCGATCACGTCTTCTTGAGGATATCACCGACCAGAGGCACCATCCGATTCGGAGGGCGCGGCAAGTTGAGTCCAAGGTATATTGGACCATTTGACGTGCTCGAGAGAATTGGAGAGGTGGCATATCGACTTGCGCTACCACCTTCACTGGAGGGAGTACATGACGTATTCCATGTGTCGCAGCTCAGGCGATACGTGGCAGACAGCAGTCATGTTCTCGACCATTCAGAGATCACTATTGGGCCGAGCTTGTCATACCAAGAGCAACCCGTGGGAATCCTTGATCGTCGAGAGAAGGTATTGAGGAACCAGTCTATTCCCTTGGTTCGCGTAGCATGGAGGCATGGCGCACTAGGAGAATCAACTTGGGAGCGCGAGGACGACATGCGCAAGCGTTTTCCGAACCTATTCGCAGACCAAGGTATGAATTTACATTGTTAATTTATATCTTATACCATCCTTGCATCCTATCGTGGCTTAATTTTAATTTCGAGGACGAAATTTTTACAAGTTGGGTAGAATGTAAAACCCCCTTCCTAGAAAATCGTATAAACCCTTTTAATTATTAATTGTTAATTAAATTATAGTAATTAGGTCTAAATAGGAGAAATAGATTTTTAATAATTTTTATGTTAGGTGTTCGGACACTTAGATGACTTATGGGACCTTTAGAAATTTTTCGGAATTTATTCCATGTAGGAGACCCCTTGAGCAGTTGCTAGCCTAACGATGTGCAATACCCTATTCTATAAATTTTTCTTATGAATATATATATATATGTATATACAAATATATATATGTATATATATATTTTATAAAGGAAAAGAAAAGAAAGTAAAAAGAATTTAATAATAAGAATAAGAATAATAATATAATAATAATAATAATAAATCTTACTTATACTTAAAGTTCCTTAGAGTTCCTTAGGAAGCAACTTTGTGCTAGAGCAACGCACACTTGCTGCCATAAGGAGACCGCTCCTATTCCCAGATCCCATTAGCACCGAGACCCTATTCAGCGGCTGTCAAAACCCTCAACCCGCGGACATCCGACCCTTCACCCTCTCTCTCCCTTAATATACAGTATATATATATATAATAAACTCTCCAAAACCCTAACTTAAATTCTCAGACTTCTTCTTCCCATCTAGAGCCGTCACCACAGCCAGAGAAGCCTCCCCAAGCCATCCAATCATCCCGTCGACGCCGACATCGCGAACTGCAGTCTCCCACTCGAGGCACCTTCGCTCCGGCGTGATTTCCCGTTGACTCGCTCGACCAAACGCTATTCCGTTTTCATAGGTATGATCTTCCCTCAACCCTCTCCAGTATTTGTTTTATAGTCAACCTCGGAAAATGTGTGCCCCTAGGTGTAAATCAGCGTCCAAAATGGACGGACTGGCAGAATTCTGCAATCGCAGAATTCCAGATTGACCACCCGTATTGTCGAGTTCGTATCTTCCACCACAGAGATCCGAATCCGATGATTCTTTTTGATACCTGTAGAATACATGATCTAGTTTATTTTCTGTATAATAACCCTAGGCTAATAGTTGCTGTGGACATAGTTATGTTCGTCACAAAACTGTGCGCACCCACTTTTTCCGGTTTTTCAAAAGTTGGAGAACGGAGCGCGCCCCGCCAACCGGGACCGCCCCGCCGTGTGCCAAGTGTACCAAATGGTGCACACAGTATAACGGGACACGTGAAAATTCGTGGGGACTGATTCGGACGCGTGTGCGCGCCGGAATCAGACCGTATCCGCGGACACATTTCGTGTCGCCACTTTTGTGGAACTCGCGAGTATTTTGTGCACGATTGTCAGATTGCGACGAAACTTGTGCCACTGGACTCGTGGTAACGCGCTGGTCCTGTGACCCAATTTTCACGCATTTCTGAGACGGTTGACCAGATCGCCAATTGGCGGGTCCCATAGTTGACTTTTTGGACCAAATTATGTTCGGCTAATCGGAATCCAAATTTGGACATACCGTTGGGTTCGTATTGACATCTAGAGTTGTTTGACCTATAGTTTATCCCATTTAGAGACTGTTACCCTCGGCACGCTTTTCGGTGCAAAGTGGGCCACACGTGGACCCCACTTTTGCCCGAAATTACCGTTTTGCCCCTGTGTCCAAATTGGACGAAAGGGATGTGCTTTTTAGCTAATTTGCTCATTCCGGAAACGTTGGTGATGTTTATTCCAGAATCCGGAGAGTTTGTTCGGAGTCCTTAGTTCCAGGTTCAGTGTCCTTGACATTTGGGCGCGTACACTTTACAGATTTCTTGCCAGACAAGTATACCTTGCCATTGTACTGTATTTACATTCCATATGAGGCATGCATATTTATTTTCTGCTTATTTAGTTCATTTATTTTAACTGTTATATAAACTGCGCGTCCAAAGAAACTTGGGTGCAACGACGGTGTCGTCGTACTATGTTTTTACTTATGTATATGCATTGGACCTACTTTATGAGACTACCCCATTTTCATGAGGCATTTATGTTTCATTGGCCATGACACTATTTCTTACACGAGTGTGAGTCACATGTAGGACACGAACTTGCGTACTCGGCTGGCCCCCGGTACGTATAGGTCGTGCGACGGATAGGGATAACTGCCAATAGAAACTTTGCATGCTAGTAGACCTGGCGGTTATTAGAGGTTTATCGTGTCATGGACATGACATGCTTAGAGCATGGGGTGGGGAGAACAACAAGTACCGCATTTGAGCTCCTTTACACTTTTTCTGTGACGCCCGGATTCTCCGCTGGAGATACGGGTGGTGATGACCCATATATATACATTGGCGGGCCTCCGCCGTTCAAAAGACGACGTGCCTTTGGGCCCCTGGATCTTCAAAAGAGAACCATGCCAAATCCCAGTTTTCAGCCAGATAGCTCACTTGTGGGGAAAGGTGTTCTTAACTGCATTCACTTAGACGGTTAGGCGATCCAATGGATGTTTATTTTTCAGTACTTTATTGGCATGTGTTTTTTGTATCTTGTTACGTCCCTCTGAGGACCTGGTCCCTTCCAGATATAGGTGAGCAGGAGTACCCGCAGGAGTATGGACCTGGACCTGATGCTACCTATCAGCCTGAGGAGATCTTACCTTCTGATTATATGTGATTCATTGCAGCTGTTTAGAGATTTTAGTTGCTATTCTTTTCTAGACATTTATTCTTATATTAGAGTTTATTCTCTTCTCTCTTTAGTAGTTTATTATAGTCGATTTGCAGTGGATTTGTTTCCACCCGACTATTGCACTTTGAGATTATTATTTGAGACTACTTCTTTGATATTCATTTATTGATTTCTATTATTCTATTATTTGTGTTGTGGATGAGATATAGAACTGCGTGTGACTTGTTGTGACATATATTTACCACTATGGATTGGATATTCATGTACAGCGTACGTGTGTATATGGTTTCCATATATTGGAGTTCGTATACATACGGCTGGCGTGTTACGTATTCCTAGTCCTACGTATTTTGGGACTGGGGCGTGACACTCAGATCTTTCATATCAAAGTTTTTGATTAAGATATTCTTTGTATCCTGAATCATGTTATGGTTACTGTCTATTATCAACATATCATCCACATATAAGCATATAATAACATATCCAGTTTGTGTGTTTTTAGAATATACACATTTGTCACACTCATTAATTTTGAATCCATTTGACATTATTACATTGTCAAACTTTTGGTGCAACTGTTTAGGTGCTTGTTTAAGTCTATATAGAGACTTAAGTCACCATTTAGAAAGGTAGTCTTTACATCCACTTGATGTATTTCAAGATTGTACAATGCTGCAATTGCAATTAACATCCAAATTGATGTTATTCTAGTTACTGGCGAATATGTGTCAAAATAATCAATTCCTTGTTTTGATTATATTCTTTGACAACCAGTTTTGCTTTATATTTATCAATAGTTCCATCAGCTTTCATCTTCCTCTTGAATATCCACTTGCAGCCTAATGGCTTACACCCCGGAGGAAGATCAACCAATTCTCATGTATAGTTTTGCATGATGGACTTTATTTCTAACATAAATGTTAGAAATTCAGGTCCAAAGGACTTCTCTGTTCTAGACCTCTTACTGCATCTAGGCTCATCTTCCTTATCTGCATATTCATTTAGACCATCATGTCTAATATCATTATGAATTCTTTTTAATGTTTCTCTTTCATGTATCTTCTTACATGGAAAGATATTATCAAAGAATGAAGCATTCCTAGATTCAATAATTGTATTATTATGTATCTCCAGAATTTTTGGCTTATGTACGAGAAATCGATAAGCAGAACTGTTTTCAGCATATCTTATAAATATGTCGTCGAAGGTCTTATGACATATCTTGACCTTTTTAGGCAATGTAATTGCCACTTATGCAAGGCATTCCCACACTTTGAGGTATTTATAGGAAGGCTTCCTTCCTTTCCATAATTCATATGGAGTCATATCCTTTTTCTTGTGGGATACCTTATTTAAAAGGTAGTTGGCTGTAAGTACAGCTTTTCCCCACAAGTCAAGTTATCTGGTAAACCTAAAAATAATAAAGAATTCATCATTTCTTTAATAGTCCAATTTTTCGTTCAGCAATTCCATTAGATTGTGGTAAATATGGTGCAGTAGTTTGGTGGATAATACCATGTTCTGCACAAAACCCTGCAAAAGGTGCTCATATTCACCACCTCTATCACTTTTAAGAACTTTAATCTTTGGATTAAGTTAATTTTCTACCTCAGATTTGTATTATTTGAACATATCTATTGTCTCATCTTTTGATTTCATAAGATACACATAGCAATATCGAGTACTGTCATCAATGAATGTGATAAAGTACTTCTTCCCTTTTTTAGTTTGTATGCCTTTTAGATAGCATACATCTGTATGGATTAGATCCAACGGTTCTGTATCTCTTTCAACCGAATTTTGATAGGAAGTATGGGTTAATTTTGCTTCTGCATATATTTCACATTTATGATTTGAATATATTGCAGATCTGGGAATTAAGTCCATGTTCATTAGTTTCCTGATTGAATCATAATTAGCATGACCTAATATACCATGCCACATATGAGAGGACTCAACAATATAAGAAGAATTAATCATCTTATTAGGCATAATAGTCATTACATTCATTTTGAAGAGGCCCTCCTTTAGGTATCCCCTCCCCACCTAAATCCCGCTCTTGGTGAGTACAAATTTGTCTAATTCAAATATCAACTTAAACTCATTCTTGCTTAACATAGATTCGAAAATCAGATTCTTCCGAATATCAGGAACGTGCAGAACATTGTTAAGCTTCAATTCCTTTCCCGACGTTATTTTCAGAATGATCGTCCCCTGTCCTTCAATCTTTGATGATGAAGAATTTTCCATAAAAAGTTGCTCGTCTTGGTTGACGCTTTGGTAGGTGCTGAACATGGCCTTTTCAGCGCAGATGTAACAGGTAGCCCCAGTGTCAACCCACCACTCCCTTGGGTTGCTTCCTATCATGTTTACTTCAGAGATAACAGCCGCCAGAACCAGGTCTTCAACACCCTTGGTCAATCGCTCATCTTCAGTCATATGAGCCTGGTATGGACGTCCCTTGTTCTTGTTGCCGATGTTGTTATTGTAGTTGCGGCTACGACAATCAGCAGCTTTATGTCCCATTTTTTAGCATATGTGGCATTTTTCTTTGAACTTTTTGTAGTTCCGTTGACCAAAGTAGTTCCCTTGAACAGAGCTTCCAATATGCTTGTGCTTTTTTTTCCTTTTGTCCTGTTTCCAAGATATTTGCCCTGGCTTCTATAGAAGAGATTTTATCAGTACTTCTATTATTCTCTTCTATTTTAAGCCTGCCAATCAGATCTGCCAGTGGCATATCCTTACGTTTATGTTTTAGGTAGTTCTTATAATCCTTCCAGAGGGGTGGAGGTTTTTCTATTACAGAGGCTACCTGAAACGGTTCACATAAGGTCATTCCTTCGGCAACCAGTTCATGGAAGATACATTGCAAATCTTCAACCTGACTTGCCACAGTTCTGGAATCAACCATGCGGTAGTCTAAAAATTTGCCTAAGACAAATTTCTTATACCCTGCATCCTCTGTTTTGTATTTCTTGTCCAGGGCATCCTAGACCTCTTTTGCAGTCTTTAGTGGACTATAAATATTCCATAAATGATTGTCAAGTCCACTTAATATATGGTTCCTGCACAAGAAGTCTGCATGTTTCCATTTTTTAATATTTACAATAATATTATTGTCAGTTCCACCTTCTTGCAGAACATGGACTGTTTCATCTAGAATCTTTGCCACATTCAAAGTTGTTAAATAAAACAACATCTTTTGTTGCCAGCACTTGAAGTCGGTTCCATTAAACTTTTTTGACTTTTCTCCTTGTCTGATATGGACAGGAGCAAAAGTGATCATCACAATGTTCTCAACAACAGTCATTTTTTGTGTTACAATTTAAAAGTACAGAATAGTAAGTAAAATTACAATTAGAATGGAGAAGTATTCTTTCTATGTTCTATTTATGAGAACAAATCAGAACCAAAGTTAAGAGTCTTAAGAAAACTAAATCAAAATTCAGAAACTGATTATTGTCTAATATCTGATTTAAAAATAATCTTTAGAAGCACGATTATAATAGTACTTTAACTTCTTATACACTGAAATTAGTTTCAAATAGAAGCTATAAAGAGAGAACTTCTAACCAATTATATAGTTTGAAAGTTCAAGTCAGAAAGACTTTGCATTAGTGGGATTAAAAAAAATACCAAACAGAATATGCTAAACTCACAGGATACCAAATATAATATAAAATTAATGCATTATGCATAAGTAGACAATAATCCTGAATACTACAGAAGAATTAATTATTACAACATGAATGAAGTTATACTTCGAGGCCTATATATGAACCAGAGAACTTTTTGAAACAGAAGACTTATTAAATCAAGTCAATGACTCTAAAAACAGAGCATAGAAAATATACCTCTATCTCTGAACAGAGAACAAATGCAAAGTATACTACTTTACTGTGATGAAATGGCGTTTGGAAACAATACAAAGAATACAAAATGATGACTTATTCAAAGCTATACGGGACGAATAAAAAACTACAAGGCGTCATACATTGAACCTATTCCAGAATGCAGTATTTATGCATCGGACTTTCTAAATTCAAACAGAGTAGTGAAAACAACAAATATATATAAATATTGTCTTAAGATTGTTAGTAAAATATACTCTGTATTGCATATATAATCAGAATTACAAATAAATGTAAATAAACGATCTAACCGAGACCGAGGCTTAAGGTTTAACGGCGTTAGTCTTCCAGGATACAACGGTACTCCTCCTCCGGTAGCCGCATTTCAAACCGCAGGAACTTGTCGAAGCAATGGAGGTAGTCTCTCTCTCTCTCTTGGACTTGATGCTTGAGTGTATGAATGAATGAATTGCTTGGATTCATGACTCTTTTATAAATGATGAAGAGACACAAATGAATGGACACAATGTTTCAATTTCAAAGAGACAACCTTTAAAATATTAATTCAATAATTAAATAACTAAATTATTTCCAACAAGGTTTTCTAATGTGATGTTCCTGACACATGCTAGTAGTTCATACATTGCTTGTACCTGTTTGGTGTTTGTCGTGATTATCTGAGTTATGACTACGTGACTCTTAATCCTTTTGTTAGTCCATAGGCAGAGTAGGAAGAAGAGATCCTAGTCGTGAATGGAAGGAAAGTAGAACAAAGATGCAGTACCTTGTTTTCTCTATAGGATGGAGGGAAGTAGCTAACATGAGCAGTGCAGTTAGTTCCCCCATCATTTAGGCGACGAGACGGTTTCAGACCATCTGCTGTAGACACATCAGGAATGATTAGTAACTAATTAGAAAAGTAAGTTGCCAAGCAAAAGAAGAAGAATAAGAAGAAGAAAGAAGAAGAAGAAGAAGAGAGGTCTAATTAGAGTAATGCTAATTAATGCATTCCAACCAACCATTTCTCATTGGTAATCAAATCAATTAACAACCAGAGTAGCTTTACAATTTAGAGAACCATAAATTCATTTTTTTTTGTCCTGATTATTTAATGGGGAAAGAGGACTCAGGAACTGAATGTTTCCAAATTACTTGTAGAGCTAGGTTTCTAGTCACTAATTGAATGTCTATAGTATTTCTAGTAAGAATAACAACTCAGCAGTGCTATCAGAGTCTTGGGTAATATGGATTTGGGAAGTTTGTGCTTGGTAACTACTGAAAGCATCCCTTTTCCTTGAACTAATGCTGGTCCATTTTCTTGGTAAGACTAGCCAGATTAATGAAAGTTGGGTGCATTTAACTCGGTCGTCACTTAGGGAAATCATGCTGTGAAGACTGCAACGTGTGGGTGATTTGATCAAAACAATTTATTTTACATTAGACTATAAATATTTGGGAGGCCTAGCTAGTACTTCAACCTTGCCAACGCTTATATGATGGAGCAGCGTAGACAGAGCTTCCTACTTTTTATGTCCATATTTGCAACAATAACACTGGAAGTCGGGAAGGCCAGTAAGGCCAATTCGTCGCTTCAACTTAGTGAATTCCCAAACGGCTTCGTGTTTGGCACTGCCTCCTCGGCTTATCAGGTAATTTGTTGTTCGTCATTCGTGTTCTGTTATCATCTTTTGTGTACTTGGCTTTATAACCCATCTCTTTTCTGACTGACAGTATGAAGGCGCTGCAAGAGAAGGCGGTCGAGGGCCGAGTATATGGGATACCTTTACTCATGAGCATCCAGGTCCTTAATTGCCTGCTGTATATATATATATATATATATATATATATATATATATATATCACCACTTTGTCTTGTTATGATTAACCTTGATAACAACACAACTTTGGATTAGCTTGACATGCTCCTAAGCTAGATCCGTATGTAAACACATTACGATAGTATCTTAACAAAATTGCAGTTGAAACTCAAAGGGGTACTTGTGTTGGCTCTAAGGGATCGCACAACCGAGTATCACAAACTCTCGTGGAAGGCAAAGGAGAAATATGAACTTATTGGTATTGATAGTGCTTGTTACAACTCAACTGAAAGAGTTACAATTAGACTACTTAAATAGGTGAAAGCAAATAACTAATATGCCCTAAAGTTACTCCATACTTGGAACTACAATGTAGGATCTGGACCTATTCTCAAGGGTACCACTTCAACTACTAATAAGGACTTGGTCCTTAGTGAGAATAGGTCACATGCCCAGAGTTACTTCCTGATTATTGCTCACATGCTCGCCCCTAATCTGAACTTCACTCTGAGAGATCCTTGACTCCCTTAATCTAGATTTGATCAAGGTTGATAACTCCAAGCACCTGCTGCATCTCAGCGAATTTCACTTTGGCGAGAGCCTTCGTGAGAATGTCGGCACGTTGCTTTTCAGTGCTCACGAACTCCACATTTATCTGCCCTCTTTCAACACACTCGCGAATGAAATGAAAGCGAGTATCAATGTGCTTACTGCGCCCATGAAACACTGAATTTTTCATCAGCGCAATTGCAGACTTGTTGTCGACATAGAGCGTGACTGGCTTAGGTTCGCGGCCAGTCATTTCACTAACTAGATTCCTCAGCCACAAAGCTTGACACGCTGCAGCCGTTGCTGCCATAAACTCAGCTTCGCAGGAGGACAACGCGACAGTTTTCTGCTTCTGAGACGCCCAAGTGATTAGGTTCTTGTTGAGGTAGAACGCCATTCCGCTAGTGCTCCTCCTGTCGTCGATATCTCCGGCTAGGTTGCTATCGGTGAATCCGTGCAGTTCATCTTCACCATGTCCTCTTCCATACATGAGTCCATACTCAAGTGTTCCCTTCACATATCTGAGGATCTATTTCACAGCCTGGTGATGCATGGTTGTTGGCTTCTCCATTTACCTACTCACCATTCCGACAGCATAACAAAGGTCCGGGCGAGTATGAGTTAAGTACCTGAGACAGCCAATGATTCGCCTATATTGCGTCGGATCGACTGGTGTTCCTTCAAGGTTCTTGCTGAGTTGCAGTTTAGCTTCCATGGGATACCTGGTTGGATTGCAATCTCCCATTCCAAACTGCTGCAAAACTCTCTTCGCATATGTTGATTGCTTCAGTATAATGCGATCACCCTGTTGGTCTACCTCTATACCAAGGTAGTAAGAGAGTAACCCAAGATCACTCATCTCAAATTTCTGCATCATCTGCTGCTTGTAAACCTTTACTGCAGTTGCTCTTGTGCCTATGACGATTAAGTCATCAACGTATACTCCGACAATGAGTGCACCCTCCCTATTGCTCCTCGTGTACACAACATGCTCTTGAGTGCATCTGATGAATCCCAGCTCCTTTAAGCAGCTGTCCAAGCGTGTGTTCCAGGCCCTCGGTGCTTGTCGCAAGCCATAGAGTGCCTTGGACAGCCTGTACACCTTGTGCTCCTGGTTCTTGACGACGAAGCCTTCAGGTTGAGCTACATATACCTCCTCTTTAAGGTCACCATTCAGAAACGCAGATTTAACGTCCAAATGGTGAACCTCCCATCCGTGCTGGGTTGCGAGGGCAATGATCAAGCGAACTGTGTCGAGTCTGGCAACTGGAGCAAATACTTCATCAAAATCAACTCCATGTTGCTGGACGAAGCCCTTTGCCACAAGTCTTGCTTTGTGCTTGAGGATCTTGCCTTTACAGTCTCTCTTCACCTTGTATACCCATTTTAAACCGATGGATTTGTGCCCAGATGGTAACTCAGTAAGCACCCAAGTCTCATTCTTCTCGATGGCTTCAACCTCCTTCTTCATAGCTTTCCACCATTCATGTTCAAGTGTAGCATCTTGAAAATTTGTAGGTTCTTCAGCCGACAAAAACAACATCTCTGGATCAAGAAAGGTCTCCTCAGTTTCAGCATATATGTCAATAATTGAGCGGTATCTCCTTGGCTCATTCGAGTCTATCGTCGGTGTGGGTGAGCCGCTCGAAGTTGTGGCCGCAGCTTGTGGTGTAGTAGGCTCCCTTGATGCCATTGCCGCTCCGTGCGTCATAGGTGTTGCCGCATCTCCTATGCCCTCCGGCGTGTGCATAGTTGCGCCCACTGCTCTCTGTGGAGTGATCACTGTCTCGACAACAGGATCTTCGACTGAGAGTTCTACCCAGCCTTGTGGTTTGGTACCATCACCATTGTTCCAATCCCATCTTCTTTCTTTCTCGAACACAACATCCCTGCTCACATGGATCTGGCTACGTTGAGGATTATAGAGACGGTGTGCTTTGCAGCCCTCTTCCACGCCTAGGTACACCAATGGCGTGCTTCGTTCATCAAGTTTCTTATGATGAGGACCTGCAGTCTTCATGTGTGCGACACATCCAAACATCCTTAAGTGTTCGAGGTTTGGTTTCTTATCAGTCCAGGCTTCATACGGCGTGAGCGCACTGAGAGCTTTAGTTGGCAACCAGTTGAGCAGGTGCACGACATGTCTGACCGCCTCGCCCCACATGCTTCTAGGAATATGCATGCTCTTGAGCAAGCTCCTTGTCGTAGCCATTACGGTGCGATTTCGACGCTCTACTACGCCATTTTGTTGTGGTGTATATGGTGCGGTGAGGTACCGTTGTATGCCTTCGCCTTCACAGAAGCTTGTGAATTCCTTGGACAGGAACTCACCTCCTCGATCAGTTCTTAGTGTCTTTATCTTGCTGTCACATTCATTCTCCACAAGAGACTTGAATTTCTTGAAAGCATTAAAGGCATCACTCTTTTCTTTGAGTATATACACCCACATCATGCGACTGAAGTCATCAACAAGTAGAAGAAAGTACTTGTTACCAGCAAGTGTAGCGGGTGTAATCGGGCCGCAAATGTCAGCGTGCACAAGTTGCAATGGCCTCTCAGCTCTGAAGCTTGCCTGCAGAGGAAATGGTAGTCGTGCTTGTTTGGCGATGAGGCACCCTTCACAGAGCTGGTTTGGATAAGAAATCTTCGGCAACCCGGTGGCCATTCCCTTCTCTGCCATCATCTTGAGCGCAAAGAAATTCACGTGCCCGAGCCTTGCGTGCCACAACCAGGCTGGGTCTTATACGTTGGCCATTAGACATATCGGCCTGCAAGATTCAAGAGCTATCTTGTACAGGCGGTTAGGTGATCTTCTCACCTTCATCAGTAGAATGACGTTCCTGTCGTACACCCTCAAGTAGGAACCGACAATCTCCACCTTGCTTCCATCTTCTGTTAATTGACCAAGGCTCAATATATTACTTCTTAAACTTGGAATGAAGTATACCTCCGACAGAAGACGTTGTTCGCCATTCTTGCATTGGAACATGATTGATCCCCTGCCCTCAATCTGCACGGTTGAGCCATCACCGAACTTGACACGGCCGGTGATGTCCTGATCAAGGTCCTTGAACTTTTCTCGGTGGTCCGTCATGTGGTTGCTAGCGCCGTTGTCGAGGTACCACACATCGGTGTCGGCCTGCGCTTCTCCAGCACCATCAAGTCTGGTACTATCTTCTCTTCATTGAGCATGACGAGGTCAGGCGTCTCCTCCTGAGTCTCTCCCAGCAGCAATGCGGCCTCCTCGTCTTGCGCTCGTGCGAGGTTCGCCTCCTCATCACGACGTTTGTTGCGACACTCCGACACATAGTGCCCATAGTTTTCACAATTGAAGCACTTGATTTTTGATTTGTCACGGTTGGAGCTTGAACCGCGAGTCCCCTTAACCTCCTGGTGTTGCACTATTTGGCCGCCACGACCACCCCTGCCGCGCCAGCGGCCACGTCCACGGGGCTTGCCACGGCCCCGGTCGTCGCTAGAGTGCCCCTTTCCGCTTGACGACAAATCAGCGTCGCCTTTCTTCGATCGTGCCTGCCACTCAGCGTGAGTAAGCAGGAGTTGTCTATTGTTTCTCTCGCCTCGACCACGTATACGTTCTTCGTAAGCTTTGAGACGGTCGATCACTTCCTCGACCGGCATGGTCTCCACATCCACAAACTGCTCGATCGCAGCAACGACTTGCAGGTACTTGTCTGGAACGGAGACGAGCAACTTATTGACGATGACAATGTCCTCCATCTTGTCTCCCAATCCACGAATCTTGTTTGCGAGGGTCGTCAATTTTCCCGCAAACTCATCGATGGAATCTGTTTCCTTCATACGCAAAACCTCGAACTCACTCTTCAAGGTTTGAATCCTTGCCTTTTTCACCAGATCTGCGCCGAGGTACAATTGTCTTCAGGCTTTTCCAAGTTTCCTTAGCCGTTTTGTGCTTGGCCACCTGGAGTAGGATCTCCTCGGGGACAGCTTGAAAAATGCACGCCAACGCCATCTTGTCTCTCTTCTTTTCTACGACCACCCCGGCCACGGGTTCAATGGCGTCCCAAACGCCTTGAGCCTCCATGAAGACCTCCATCTTGATCGCCCAAGTGGAGTAGTTGACAGATGTCAGCATCGGGTAGTGCAAGGTTATGCTTCCCTCCTTTGTTGCTGGCGCCGTCGAGTGCTCGACGATTGACATCTTGTTGAGTCGATGGTACTTTGGCTTACACTTGGCTCTGATACCAGATGTTGGCTCTAAGGGATCGCACAACCGAGTATCACAAACTCTCATGGAAGGCAAAGGAGAAATATGAACTTATTGGTATTGATAGTGCTTGTTACAACTCAACTGAAAGAGTTACAATTAGACTACTTAAATAGGTGAAAGCAAATAACTAATATGCCCTAAAGTTACTCCATACTTGGAACTACAATGTAGGATCTGGACCTATTCTCAAGGGTACCACTTCAACTACTAATAAGGACTTGGTCCTTAGTGAGAATAGGTCACATGCCCAGAGTTACTTCCTGATTATTGCTCACAACTTGGAGATGTAGGTTAAGTGTATTTTGAAGAAGGAACATTTCTCTCTTCTTTTTCACTATTCTGCATCCTCATTTATAAATTACACATGGTTTATGGAACCATTTTCTATTTCTTTGGGACATGTCAAAATAAAATGCAAGGTTAACTTGGAATTTACGGACATTAATATCAAAACTACCATAATTTGATCAGAGAAGATATCAGATGGAAGCAATGGGGACATAGCAGACGATCAATACCATCGATATAAGGTATGTTTCCATTCCTATCTGTTCATACAAGTGACATCAACTGAGCATGCACAAAAACATGGTAGTAGTATAATCTCATCTGTACTTCTTGCAGGAAGATGTAAAACTTATGAAGGATATAGGCTTTGATGCTTACAGGTTTTCCATCTCATGGACAAGGATCTTGCCTAGTAAGATAGCCAACTATTTCTTCAATTTTAATGCATGTGAAGGACTAAACCATAATTAGTTTCAAATAACCCTTTCTCTCTCTCTCTCAACACATATTAGGATCGACGCAAGTTTACTTAAAAATTATTTTGTTTTTTAAGTCCTAAATAGATTAGGATTAGTTTTTTGGTGTTTGAGAAATATTTGATCGTTAGGCTTTGAATTTTAGGCTATAAATATAGGTAAGAGAGAGACGTCGTATTTTATTTTGGGGGTCTTTTGAGTGTTTGGTGAGGATTATGAGAGAGTGTAATATTCTTTATGCCCCCTTCCTAACAGTTTTCTGATGTGGGACTAGCCTAAGGATACTAAAGACAAAGTAAAATATATTCAAAAGTTCTTTTTGTCCTTCTACAATAAATCCCTCTCTATGATTCCAAGTTCTTCAAGTTAAGGAAACCATAAACCCTAATTTGATCAATTCAGATCAGTGCATGCTAGATACTTGGCACTAGCATAAAAGGTACATATCAGGTCAGGTCAACAAACAGTCATATAATACTTAGTGAATTCTCTTTTGGAGCCTTCTTTTTCTCCCATTTTGAATGGAGATTTCTTGGATGATGATGATGATGATGATTAGAGATATTATCATTACACTATTTTTTTTCATATTAATTTTATTCGGGTTTCAAGAGTGTCCATGTTGCCTAGCTGATCATTTGTCAGACCACACATGCATTTTATACTAACCAGTTGAACACCAGTATCTATGATGTGTGAACTTATATATTACAACAATCTCCTTAAAATGGATCAACTATAAATGCAGATGGGAGCCTCAGTGGAGGAATCAACAGAGAAGGTGTCAACTATTACAACAATCTCATCGACGAGCTCACTTCCAAAGGTCCTATTCCATTCATCAATCTTCTATTATTACCTCGTAAATAAATGTTCTCTCCCAGATTAATCTTTATGCTAATCACTTCATAGTAATGAGCGCAGGATTGCAGCCATTTGCGACGCTCTTCCATTGGGACTCCCCCCAAGGCTTAGAAGATCAATATGGGGGTTTCCTAAACCACCGCATAGTGTAAGTAACTAATACTACAAAAGCAACTATATATATGCAATGTGTACTTCAATTTATAAGGTATACTATGATGTGAATGTTGAAATTAGTTGCTGATTTTATTGATTGTCTCATTGGCATTATATAGCCTTACAGTCACTAATACAATGATCTCAATCATTATGACAATAATCTCATAATGGAATATCCTGTGACATATTCTAGCATCCCAAATATGTCCTCCACTAGATCTCCGTGAAGAAATCCTGGTGACATAGAGGGACTTCTTCAACCTGCAAACCTTGCCTACTATCTGATTGGTGCCAAATCCTGGTGGTATCTCTATGTACACCTCCTCCACTAGATCTCCGTGAAGAAACGCATTCTTCACATCCAGTTGGTGTAGCTTCCATCCACCATTCGCTGCTAGAGAAATCAGAGTCCTGACAGTGCTCATCTTTGCAACTGGTGCAAATGTCTCGTCATAGTCGATGCCGTACGTCTGACTGTATCCTTTGGCTACTAGTCGAGCTTTGTAGCGCTCAACCTGTCCATCTGGGTTCTTCTTCACGGTAAAGACCCACTTGCATCCAACTGTTCTCTTCCCCTCTGGCAGTCTCACAAGCTCCCAAGTGTGGTTCTTCTCCAGAGCTCCCAACTCCTCGTGCATTGCCGCTTTCCACTTTGGATCGTTCTTGGCAACCTGCCAATTGTTAGGTACAGTAATACTATCCAAAGATGCTATAAATGCTCCATGAGAAGAAGTGATATGGTCATAAGAAACAAACTGAGCAATATCCCAACCATATCTGTTTGGAGGATTTCCTGCATTGCTGCGAGTGGTCCTCCGTACAGATAGTGGTGTGGGAGGAGTAGAAGTAGGAGGAATGATATCTTGTGAAGGAGGGGGTATCACCTGAAGGGGGGTTGGTGTCGGTGCCTCAGGAGTTGGGACGAACGCAGGTAAGGGACTTGGCACTGGTACTGTCGGTACTGGTCCTGCAGTTTGCTTCTCTCTCCTGCTGTAGGTAAGTAACTCTCTCTGAGCCGTAGGCCTAACACCTTCACCTTCTTGTCCCTTCCCCGTGCCTCCATGCCAAACTTCTAAATCGATTACCACCAAGTTCTCCATCTCCCCCTCTCGCCTAATACTGCCAGTATTAGGCGTGTTGTATGAAGTTCCGTCCTGGTGGTAGTATGGCTCATGCTCCCGAAAGTGGACATCCATACTGACAAACTTCTTTTTCTCTACTGGACTCCAGCATACATACCCCTTCTGGGTCGCCGAGTAGCCTACGAAGATGCATTTGACCGCTCTAGGGTCGAGTTTCCCAACTGATGTCCTGTTGTCCTTCACAAAAAGGTGCCATCAGCTTCTCCGTTCCCTTCTGATATCAGGAGGTCCGCCCGATAACCTCCTCGGCCGCCTCGTCTACCCCCTCGACCACGACCACGTCCTCCATTATATCCTCGTCCGCCGAATGGTCCTCGTCCACCACCTGAATCTCCCTCCCTAGGTAGTTTGGTACAAGCATACCGATGATGACCCATCTCCCCACAGTTGTAGCACTGCCGGTTATGCTGCCAGGGCTCTCCCTTAGATCCTGTGTTACCTGAGCTGGTGATCGCTAGTGCTGACTTTGCTTCGGGGGGACCACCTGTCCCGGCTTGCAGCCTGATGCGTATCTACTCCTGGATCATGGCTGAGATAGCCTCCTCAAGGCTAGGGATCTTTGGTTGGGCTAGAAGTAGGGCCGTCCTCTGTGCGAAAGCTGCAGTCAGCCCTTTGAGGAACTTCATCGTGCTCTCCTGCAGACACACCTGTCTCTCCTTACACTTAGGGTCCCCGCAGCTCGCCCGATCTGAGGAGTGATCATAATCCAACCACAGATGCTCCAACTCCGTGGCATACTCCTGCACCGTCTTCTCTCCCTGTACGGTGTCATCAATCTCCCCTTTTATCTGGAAGACCCATAAGTTGTTCCCCACACCATCATAGGTCCTTCTCAACTTCTCCCACACATCTTTCACCATCTCAATACCGTCTACTGTGGCGGCAATAGACTGGACTAAGGAGTTGAGAAGCCAGATGTAGATCACCATATGAGTGGACTTCCACTCATCGCGTCCTGTCGAGCCCTCGTCCGGCTCTGTCGTCTCGCCCGTCAGGAACCTCTCCATGTTTTTTTCTGCGAGGGTTCTTCTCACCCGCCGTGACCAACTCAGATAGGTGGCTGATCCATCTAATTTCAGATCGATGGAAGGAAGCTTCAACTCCGGCGACGTTCGTGTCGTGTTCTCACCAGCCGACATCGTCAACAACTTCATCAACGTCGCCACCTCTGCAGAATCTAGCTTTTTGATGATCTCCTCCATCAATGTGTCGTCTATCCAATCACGTCACGTCTGCTCCACGACTCACGCTCGTCCTCGTCGTCCGCTCCTAGATCCGAACATGTCCCCCTTTTTTCAGATCTAGGCATCCCTATTAGGCGCTGTCTCGTGCTGGTGCGGAGGAGGCGGCAGCACGCATGTCACAGCCGCCGTCGCAGCAGCCGCAGCAGTAGAAGCCGCAGCAGTAGCGGGACGGGGCAGCAACAGGGAAGGGCGGCCTGCGAAGGGCGGAGAAGGGAAGAAGGGGGGGCGTGGAAGAGTTCGGTGGAGGAAATCTAGAAAATCCTCCTGTGGGTTTGTGGAAGCTTGGTGACGGCTAGGGTTTGTGGAAGCTTGGTGACGGCTAGGGTTTGTGGAAACTTGGCTCTGATACCATGTTAAAATTATTTGATGATTTTATTGATTGTCTCATTGGCAATATATAGCCTTACAGTCATTAATACAATGATCTCAATCATTGTGACAATAATCTCATAATGGAATATCCTGTGACATATTCTGGCATCCCAAATATGTCCTCAGGATATTCCCATGTGCTTATACTATACTTAAATATGACACCCAACATACCATATCAACAGTGAACATATTGTTTCTTGTTACATATTTTTTTTTGGTTAACATCTTGCAGAGATGACTACGCCGACTATGCTGACGTGTGCTTCAGATTGTTCGGTGACAGAGTGAAGCATTGGATCACTTTCAATGAGCCACTGATGTTTTGCTCCTTCGGGTATTCATCAGGAACAGGTGCACCAGGCCGATGTTCTGCATCCGAAGGGAATTGCACTGCGGGTGACTCTAGTAGGGAACCTTACTTAGCCTGCCATAACCAGTTATTAGCCCATGCTGCTGCTGTAAAACTATTCAAAGACAAGTACCAGGTAAAAAGACGAGGGCTGTGGGAACTTTTCATGCTTAGCACATGGATCCATCCATAAACTCAACAAGATTAATAATATCGAAGATTTCATGCTTAGCAGATACAAGCTACATTACATTGAAATTGTAGTGTGCTTCTTTTTGTGATTTCTGCTACCATATCAATTTTGACATCCTGGCTCTGAGACGTGTTGATTTTCATGGCATTGATACAATGCTGTTTTTGTCTTGACAAGTTCCGATACTATGTTTTTTTTTATGACAGCTCTGATATCATGTTGATTTTTATGGCACTGATACAATGTTGTTTCTATCGTACCAAGTTCCGATACTAATTTTTTATTTATTTATGATAGCTCTGATACCATATTGATTTTGGCATCATGGGCTCTGATACCAATTTTTTTTTTTTTAAAGATATGGTGAGATATGGTTTTGTCCATAGAATTCTTTTCTGTACAAATCTTAGTAGTAGCCACCATCTCTTTTTCTAGTCCACATCCCATGCAAATTAAAAGAAGAGAAAAAATATATACCACCCAAAGCTATATTACTCCGTTTCTTAAACTGAATATTCGAACATGCAGGAATCTCAAAAAGGAAAAATAGGGATCACCCTGAACAGCATATGGCGCATACCGTACTCCAACAAGAAGTCCGACATTGATGCCTCACAACGAGCTCTAGATTTCGGGTTAGGATGGTGAGTGAGTCAACAATGAGCAATTTATCAAAAGATCACACCTGCAACTATATATGGGAACAGAAACCTGTGCATAACTTACATATATATAGTGAAAATCGAATTCTACACTCTAATCTAATTTTCTAGGGAGTAGGTAGAGTAGACTAACTCAGATTAATTTGAATTGTTCAATACCGCTTATGTTTTAGTGGTTCCAATCATGTGCAAATCATTAGTTTACATTCTTAAAAAAATGAATTAGCTGAGACCATTTTCTATCTATACATATATATAATTTATCAACTAGCCATTCTTACTAGTTTCACAAATACATGATTTGAATAGGTTCATGGATCCCTTAACTGAAGGAGACTATCCATTCATCATGAAAGTGCTCGTCGGAGTTCGTTTACCCAGATTTAGCAAAAAGCAGTCTAAATTGTTGAAAGGTTCCTTCGACTTCATCGGTATTAATTACTACAACTCGGACTATGCCAAAAGCGTTCCCATCTCCAAAAGTGATGTTAATGCAACCTACGAGACTGATTCGCATGTTAACGAGACAAGTAAGTAGGAGCCGAACCTACATCAACACCGATGATTTTCCAGTGTGTCTCAATTATGTTCCAAGTGCATCACTGGTATGGCATATCTTGTGACAGGTGTTCGCAATGGCGTCGCAATTGGTCCCCAGGCAAGCCCCTCCTAAATTACCTTCAAGTCATCCATCACATTAAGCAATTTTTTACTTCATGTCATCCTTCCTCACTGATTTACATATTAAGTATCAAGTGGTGGCATCTTTGCCAGGGGACTGCATCAATACCTGCGTGTAGGCAGTAATATCTAAACTCATGTATATTAATTATGAATTAAAATGACATATTAAGGTTTTATTGCAGACTGATGTGAGCCACATCTATATCTACCCACCAGGAATGAGAGACCTCCTAGTGTACATGAAGAATACATACAACAATCCAACCATTTATATAACAGAGAACGGTAAGATGTATTGGCATCACAGGCTTTACTTATTTATTGTTAATCATTCTGCCAAGTACCACATGTATATTTGATCATTGACTCTGTACATGGTTCCTTGCCTTGCAGGGGTTGCACTGAATAGCACAGAACAGTTTGAGGAAGCCTTGGATGATGTTGCCAGAGTTAGATTCCATAAAGAACACCTTTTATATGTCAAAAAGGCAATCAGGTTTTGTTTTTGTTTCTTTTCATTTTGCTCAAAAGGACACCTAAAGTTATAACCTAAAGCTTCAACCCTACCTGAAACATATGCTAGTCATCTAATGTTTCTTGAACACGAAGAAACGAATCAAAATCATCAAATCAATCCTAATCTATTTAGGATTCAAATCAACACAATCTTCTTAGATAAACTCAACCAATCCTATCACGTAGATACTTCAACACAATTCCTTACCTAATCCTTTTATCGGTTCTATAATTGGACCTTTTATCAGTTCCTTACCTAATAACTTAAACACAATTCCTTAACTAATCCTTTTATCCAGTTTGTTAGATTCGTCCAACAACAATTGAAGCTCTAATAAAAGTGCATCAAGTACCTTTCCACACATTCAAACTAATTGGAACATGGACTGGTGACTCTAAAATAATACCAAGTTCATTTTGAAGATTAGAGTTATAGTGACGATTTTGAAAACATGGAAGAACATGAAAATCAAACTGATGCTGCAAATGACAAGTATTATTACATTCAAGTGAAGAGATGCCACAAGAAAATGTGCTAGGATTGAACATTGGACCTTTATACACATCACATTTATGAAATACTATATGTTTTACAATTTAATAAAAAATATCGAATGTCATATATGACTTGCATAATAATATATAGACACGATGTTCTCAACAATTTTTTATAGCTTTTTTCTGTTTGTTTGTTCTGTTCCTTTTATTAACATGTGTTCGGAACTTGACTTGCTGAGGGTGGGTTTGGCCTTTGGGATTGCTTATCAAGATTGCTCTTGCTTATATTTTTGGACAATACCTGTTTGGTAATAACATAAATTATTTTTGAAAATCCAACTCAATCATGAGACAACGTTTCAAAGTAGTTGCGAGGCTGCTGTCAAAAGCTCATATGCCTAAGATGAACTCTCCCCATCTATGCCACTGTGCTAACTGGTTACCAGAACACAAAAACTTTGAATTGTGTTTCTAATGCCGAGATTCTTGTAGCAGAGATGGCGTCGACGTCAGAGGATACTTTGCATGGTCGTTGTTGGATAACTTTGAATGGACATCTGGGTATACGGTTCGGTATGGCATTAACTATGTCGATTATAACGATAGCCTGAAAAGGTACCCCAAGAGCTCATCCTTTTGGTTCCGCAAGTTTCTCGAGAAATGAGAGATATGCTCACACTATCCTGGGGGGAAATCTTTACTTTACATAATGTAATGTTGGTTTACAGTATTATATCTTCTTTGTTGTCCAATTGGTTCCCTTACTAAATAAAAGTTTGAGCATGCTCATCTCATGTTGAAAATTCCTTTTACAATTGTGTTGAATTCCATAGAGAATCGAATGTTGTTGAGAACAATGAATGACCAAAAATTGCGCTTAGGATTTAATTTGTGCACCCTGTGATCGATGGGTATGTTGGGATAAAGAACGGTTGTGGAAAACTCGGTTCACCTCAACGGACAAGGACTCGTGGAGAGCGATGAACAAACATCCGAAAATCACAAACAGAACCACGGCCAACAATTGCAAAACACTACATTTTTTTAAGTGGAAATCATGAGACGATCTGGTGTCCAATCCTGAGAAAACTTTGTTATTGCCGAGGTTATAAAGATGGACTCAAATAGATAAAATATCATAGATCACAAATGATTATTGTTCATGATGAACTTGATCACACTACAACCAGAACTGAAAATATATATAGATGAATTACAATTTGACTCTGAATTAGAAACTTGCAATAATTAACGTAAAAGGAACTGATATATGTTCTTCTCTTTGCAATCGTAGTTGCTACAACGAGATATAACATATCTAGAAGAAACTAGAAGAAGAAATACTTTCGAACAAAATTCTTGCAAGGGTGATGAAGATGACGTTGCTCAAAGCAAGATTCACCCTCTTTCGCATTGAATGGGCAGATTTAGCCGATAATCAGTTGAAATCGTTCCTTATATTTAGGAATTGTTGCCATACACGTAGTCGCGTAAACTGTTCAACTGGGCAAACCGAGCAGCCGCGCAACAATGTGCACAAGTACCATTTCGCATCCGATATGTACGTGTGAAGTACAAAGTAAGCAATCAAAGCGTCAATTTGTGCTCTTTGTCCGAGTCCAAGTCGTTAAGCCCTTTCGGGACTTAGCTCCTAAGGGAAATCCTAAAGAATGAGATGTAGAAGCATGGAAAATCTGGATCCATGCGTCCAACAACCATGTGCCACATATTCGACTCAGAAAAAACCAGACCGCATGATGACCACATCGCAGAGAAAAAACTGCATCCTTGCACCCAAAACATTGGCTGCATAAAGGCCTGACACAAGGATTACAGCTGACACAGAATCCTGACAAAAAGAATTTTTTGAGCGTTTCGGAAAATGTGTGCACACTAAGCGACAATAAGCTCTCATCAGACTAATAATGACTTCTGACAAGCATGCAGCGCCACGTGTACGAGAACAATACGTTTCAGACTCCATGCGTTCCATGCGTCTCTGGCCCTATGTGTTCCAGACTCCATGCGTTCCATGCGTCTCTGGTCCCCTGCGTTCCAGATAATATACGTCTCATATGATAAAAAAATTTGTTGTGACTGAAGCGATTCTCTCCAACTAAATGCGGACCACATGTCAAGCTGACCAAGTCACACAAACAGAAAACGAGAACAACCAAGATCTCCGGCAATAACAAATCCCTACAAAACGTCTATGTGGTAGCCTGCCCTGGACTCAACCCATATTATGCGTCCACAGTTGCAACCGCATTCTGGTGAAGGAGTCCCCTGCAGCCACCAAACTGAAGGACATGCAGTACTATTGCCCATCAACATGATGTCTATAAATAGAAACAACTTGGACGTCCCAAAGGTCGACTTTTTCTACTTCAAAGAGAGTCCATACCCTCCCAGAGAGCTACGTATGTGCACACAACCTCAAGAGAGAGAGAGAAGAGAAGAGAGCACCCCTCACTCACTTGTCGGACCGTCAACGGAGTAAAGGAGCCGTCATAGCGCTCGATCTCTACCGCCACACTACCCAGATTAAATATTGTACTTAGATTGTCGGTTTAGGACTTCTCTGGACTTTTTGTTTGTTATTGAACGAAACAATTTTAATGGCGAACAAGATGGCGACTCTGCTGGGGACTAACTTCTCCTCTGATGAAAAGGTTGTAGCGCAGTACGACGCATCGAAGCTGGGTTCGACCCAGAGGATCCTGGTTGTACGCTTCGACCAGCAAGCCTACAGGGAGATGCTCTCTGAGGGCGGTGCTTCTCCAAGGCTAGCAAAGCCTAAGAAGACCTGCAAGACATGGGTTACAAAGGCCGCTGTGCCTCACCCAACTACGGAGCGTCTCTCTCTCTGTCGCAGGGACCGCACATTATCCGTCCGCATCTCATGCGACAACCTCTTCTGAAAAGCATCAGAAGACCCGCAGGACATGGGTTGGAAAGGCCGCTATGTCTCACCCAACTACGGAGCATGCGCTCCCCGTCTCTCTCTCTGTCGCAGGGACTGCACATTATGCGTCCACCTCCCATGTGATAGCCTCTTCCGACAAAGAAAGTGCTCAGCACTTGAACTCTGGTAAAAAAAAATACTACAATGCCAGAAGTTTGAGTACTAAGGCGCGTTCTATGCGGCCAGATCAGAAGTCGCATAAGTCGACAGCCGCAGACAAATGTTCACATGCGACACCGTACGGCGGTCGCATGCAAATGTCCACATACGGCCAATACAGTAGCAGAAGTTCCGTATTTGACCAAATCTTATGCAGCCCTAACTCCATTGCGCCTTGTTGAGAAAGGGGAGGATGTGAACTTAGACTCTTCGTATTACGCACCGGTGCATGCTAGGACGAAAAAGTCTAGGGCAATACGAGTTTGCCAAGCTCAAGTAATTGCTCGTTCGACCGACCGTCAACAGGTGCCACTAACTATGCGTGCCCCTGACGGAAAGTCATACAAAACTGGTCTATGCGTCCAGCCCACAACGGCAATCAAATATGATCGGTCTAAAGAGTCTTCCATAAACAACCCGGTGCAAGTTCTTGTATGAACGCCAAGTCCGGAAGCAAAACCAACACCTACACACCTATGTGCTCGGTCTACTCGGGCTCATAAGAAGGTTGCTAAGGTGAATCATCCATCGCTTGACTTGCGCAACGTGATCAACCACAAGCGCAAAGCGAGGGAATCAACCACGATATACAAAGTGTCCTCCCCAGGGCATCACTATGCCAATATTATCATCAACTTCTGCTGTAAAAAAATAGCAGTACGTACAAAAAGGTGTCGGCATTCCAACGGCTGCAACCAAAGGCACCTATCTGGCAGCATCCCGAAGAGCAAGTTAAAACACCAAAGAAGAATGAGCTACTTTCTCATTGAACCAAAACAATTCGTTTTTGCTGTTATAGAAGAAGCTGCTCTTGGCCTTTTGCTTGGCACTAGGAAGAGAAAAAAAAGATCTTAGGGCTAGGCCCTTTAGGCCAATTAAGAGATCAGACTGAACTTCAAGAAATAGCGAAATAGTCCTGATCAAGGTGCGTGCGAAAGAAATGCTTGCTCTCAGCTTTATGTTAGCAAGACTCAGTTGCTGTTGGACTTGGCTAGTAATCCAAGAGGGAATCAGCCTTAACTAAGCCCGAAAAAAAAGCTAACGAACGACGGAAAAAATCTTGTTTAAAGGAGATGGTTCTATCTTAATATAAAGAAGAAGATCCCACATGCTAGCCGAACGATTAGGATTCTACGCCTCATGTTTACTCAGCTCGGAGATCTCCTGCTGCGAGGGGAGGTCAAAAGTCTAGCCCCTTCAATCCTACACTCTCAACCAGCGTGTCAAGGAACCAGAAGCGAGTAGCAGTTCCCATAGAAGGAGTGTTCATTGGTACGCGCTCAAAGAAGAAGCCGTCAACCACTGGGGGTAGTTCTTCCTCAGGATCCTGGGTGGCTACAAAAGATGGGGGTTATGACCCTTCAGAACTCCACAGCAACTCGACATTTTAAGTAGACAATGATTCCCAAGGTACAGATGCTGAGATCCTAGGAGTAGCCACCCCCGGCCAGAGGACGCAACTTCCTACGTAGGGGGTAGTGTTCCCCCCTAGTGCAAAGAAGATGAGGCACTACTGACCTTCCCAGATGACTCTTCATGGCAAGAGTTTGAGACGAAAAGTGCGACATCCACTGTCCCATATGTTTTTCCTCATGTGAGAACAACATACATGGCAGGGCACGATCACGAGGGCCTCAACAATCGCCAGCGCCTCGAAACCCTCGAGGCTATGAAGTAGACCATGAGTGCGTCAATACAGGATTTGACCCAGACAATACTGGAGATCAAGGCAAACATAGCCTCACAACCAGCAAGGGCCTCTGGCCAAGCAAGCATGGACCCTGGGACAAACGAGGATTCAAATGCGACCGCTCCACCCATGGGCGAAAATCATCCCTTTCCCGGATCATCCGTTCCTTTTGTAGTTGATGAAGCTCGAGAAGCAATACGGGAGATACGAGAACTCTCGGCCCGCCTAGACTTAATGGACAATCGGGGCTCACTGCGCGATCTCGAGATTTGAAAACCGTATCCCCTTGAGTGGAGAGACGTACCATACCCGCCCAAGTATAAACGCTTTAACTTGATTCCATTTGATGGGAAGACATTCCCCCGTCAATTCATGAGTTACTTCGAGACGGCAACGGGGCATCTGCCTCACAACGATGCCCTCTTAACTAAGCTCTTAGTCGGAGAATTGTCTGGAATAGCCTTTGATTAATTTTGTAGTCTCCAGGACAACTGTATTTTGTCGTTCGATGACCTCAAAGACCTATTCCTTGTTCGGTTCTACGACGGAGAAAACAACATGGCGATATCCTCTTTAATGGACATCACACAAGGGAAAAAAGATTTTGTACATGAATACATCGAGCGGTACAGGCAAGCGATATTAAAGTTATCTCCCGGTAACCCTGAGTCCACACTGATGGACACCTGTCGAAGAAATCTCTCGCCCACTGTCAGGCTCTGGATGGGCGACTCTCAATTTAAAGACTGGACGACGTTCATCATAAATGTTGTCGGCGCTGAGTAGAAGGTGAAAGACACTCGTCTCCTGGGGATACAGATCTCCGTCGCTGATGATAGGGAAAAATGTCGTTACAACGGCAACAACAACAACAACACCAATGACAATAACGTCCGGGATGGCAAGGGAGAGCAGGCTCTTGTCGCCAACATAACCAAGAAGCCAGAGCAAAAGCCTGCAGAGACTCCAAAATCGAAGAAAACCTATTCCTTCGAAGATGATGATGTCATAGCAATCTTTGACGTACTGGTGAAGGGAAACAAGCTTCAGCTCCCCGACGTCAAGCGGGCTATTGAGGCAGCTGAGATGAATAATCCAAAGTATTGCCACTACTATCGTTACGTCCACCATGCGACACGGGATTGCTACACCCTGAAGTGGTACATCCAACGTCTGTTCGACATTGATGCCCTCACCTTGGATTTCAATGATAAAACAATTGCCACTAACATGGTATCCCTCCAGTTCCGTGACTTCTCGGCAACAGAAGCCTAGGACGGAGTAATCCCGATCCCCAGGGCAATAATAGAGGTTGTTAATCTTCTGCCGGCTCGTGACCAAACAGCCGGGCTGATACCTCTCTCAATGCCGTGTGGGGAGGTCATATGGGTTCATCCCGATCTTTCTCCAGAATTGATGCAACAGACAACACCTTCTCCTACCAAGACTAAGGACAAGAAGTCCAAATCCTATTATACGGTTTCTATCCCATCTGAGGAAGCTATAGCCAGAACAACAAGGTCAGGCCTACTGTGTCACGCCCCAGTCCCAAAATATCGAGGGACTAGACACGTGGCAATGGCCAGCAGCACACACCGATGGACAACCCAATTTAATGGATCTATCGGGGCGTACTTAAGCTGTAATACAACAATAATGGTCTAAATATACTAATCTCACCCACAGAAATGAATACAACAAAATCAGAATCATAAAGCAAGATCAATCTCAATATAATATAAACTCGGGGAAATAACCTGATAATGAGTCTGATACATCTGTCAAGATACAAGAATAAAGATAACTACAGCAAATACTGAGTATGGGTAAAGCCTATACCCAGAAGATACCCTCGGTGATCACTCGTCTACTGGATTTGGTACTGCTCCAGTGCCTGCTCCTGCTTCTGCTCCTGCTAATGCTCCTGTCCCTTGTAACTCGGGGTCGATCTCGTCTGCTAGTCCTGGGAACATAATCCGGTATCCAGGTCCTCAGGGGACATAACAAGGTACAGAAGATACAAGCCAAAATGTAGTGTAATAGTAAATGAAATAAATAGGATAATCTATATAAACATCTATGTGAAATGCAATTTGAGAGCATCACTAAACTCAGGCTGAGACCACTACAAGCTCTGTGTCGGGGAGCTGGTAGCAGTGATATCACTAGTAGAGTGCCTAGCTCTAATGTAGAGTCTAAGGCCTCACAATAATATCTTACTAGTAGAGTGCCTAGCTCTAATATAGAGTCTAAGGCTTCACCATAATAAATATATATATATATAAATCAGCCTGTAGCCTGTGTGTCTCTCCCCACCTAATGTAATCACACGTCTCATGTCCATGACACACAAGATCAAAACTAATGCAGCAAGTCATAATAAGATCTAAGAATATAATGTCTATGTCATGTAACCTGTATCCTATAAAGAATCACCATGAATATCTTAGGAAGATTCTGTCACATGAATAGTATCAAGTGTACTGGGCTATGATGTACTTGATAAGACAAGTACGAGAATGTAAAGGGTCACGAATGTCCATCTCTAGGTGACGTTACACAACTCCGCGTACGGTGTTGGCACCTGACTATTAATCAGACACTAAGTAAGTCACACGGTCCTAGGTCAAGCATGTACAACAATATATATATATATATATAAGTCAAGAAAATAAGTAACAAGAACTGCAATGTTGGCAAGGTACACTTGCCTGGGGTTCTGGCTCCAACTGTAGCTCTGGTCTCAGTGTAATTTGCAGGTACTCCTCCGGTTGCTGAAATAAACATCACCATCAGATTCAGAAAATATCAAATAGCTAAAAACGCCTGTCCTTGAGTCCAATTTGGACACAAGGGCAAAAATCACAATTTTTGGTCAAAGCGGGGTCCACATGTGGGCCGCTTCGCACCAAAAACCGTGTCAGGGTCAAAGGTCTCCAAATTAGTCAAACTTAGTGTCAACAAGTCCAGAACGATGATACGAACCCAACGGAACTTCCAGAATTGGATTTCGATGAGCCGATCATAAAATCGCCTATCAAGTGGAGCCGCGGGGCCCACGATACGTGATTTTGTCAACGTTCTCAGAATCGAACCAAACTTCGGTCACAGGACCAGCGTATTGCTACGAGTCCGTTGGTGCAATTTTTGTTTCGATCCGACGTGTGTACACAAAGTTACGACGTATTCCAGAACGGGCGGATACGGGACGTTGTCGGCGGATACGCATTGATTTCGGTGTGCACGCACATCCAAATCAACTTATGTGAAATTTTGTACGTCCGTATCAATGGTGCGCATGTTTTGGTGAAGATCGCGCACGACCAAGTCATCCCATTTGGCGGGGCGCACTCAGTTTCGGGGTAAAATAGGGCGTTAATTTTTTTGTTTTTGGATCGTGGTTCGCGATCACCACAGGACGCGACGCAATGAGCTGGTTACACGGACATCGAGAGGGTTATACAGTCTACGCGACACAACTGACAGAACAGAAAACGGAGCAACGAGGAGAGAGAACGGGTTACCTGAACAGGGCTTCGTGAACCGAGGATTTCACGTGTCCACGTGTCGTCTCGACACCAGCTGTGTCCTGTGTCCGGGCTGAGTCGTGTCCGGTCCGAGATAGGGTTTAGGGCTCAGGTGGCCAGCGGCTAGGGCTGGGCTCGTCGGTGCAGGCCGGAGCTTCGCCGGAGGAGGGGCAGCGCTGGCGGAGGCGGAGCGGAGGGGTTCCGGCAGCGGGCTGCGCTGGTGGAGGCGGGCGGCCGGGGCTGCAGTTGTCGAGGGGGCTGCTGGAGGGGTTGCTGCTCGAGGGAGGGAGGCAAAGCGGCTTACTAGAGGTGGTAGCGGAGGGAGAGAGGGAGTCGAGGGAGGCTGGCCGAGGGCAGCGAGGGGATGGTCGAGCGGGGCTGGGCGGAGGAAGGAGGAGGGAGTTGTGGCTAGGGGCTCGACGGGGAGAGAGACAGGGGCTGAGGGAGGAGGAAGACGAGGGAGGAGGAAGGAAGGCGGAGCAGCCGTGGTGATGAGGGATCGAGGTCAGGGTGGAGCTGCTTCGCCGGAGTCGGGTGCTGCGGGCGGAGGAGGAGAAAGATGGCTAGGGTTAGGGTTAGGGTTAGGGTTAGGTCGGGAAGGGAGAAGGAGATCGGGGAGAGGTCGGGGCTGCTGGGCGTTGTGGAGTCGTCGAAGAGGGTGGCGGAGGGCGGTGCGAGTTGAGGGTTCTGGTCGTCGAGGAGGGGAGAGCGGGGAGAGGGACGGAGGCGAGCGGCATCGAGTCAGGGCGGATGAGGGATGGTCGATGTGGTGGAGGAGATGGCTGGAGGAAGGAGACGACGGGGATTAGGGGTCAGGCTAGGGTTCAGACGACCGGGCTGGCTGCGAGTGGCGGAGAGAAGTCTGGAGGAAGGAGGAGGCGGTCCGTTAGGGTTTCGGCCGGCTGGGCACGATTTACGAGAGTTTTTAAGGGGGCCGGAACAGTGTTTTCGGATAGAATTTGGGTTTCGGGTTTTCGGGTTTTCGGGTCCGGGTCGAGTTTGGGTCGGATAGGCAGGATCCAACCCGTTAGGGTCTAGGGGTGCTCCCGTTCAGTTGGACCGGGTTCAGCCCGGTTCAAACCGGTTTGAGCCCGGTTCAACCCGGTTTGTTTGGGTTTAATTATAAATAGGGTTTTTAGGGTTTTAAACATGTTTTCGGAGTCCAATAAATTCACAGAAAATTACCCTATGTCCGTTTTTTCATTTTACACCATAAAATATTATTTTCATAATATTTTAATATTAATTAACATCATTAAAAAAATCCTTTAATCACAAAATACCTTAGTTTTAATTCCCGAAAATTACAGAAAAATTGGAAAAAAATTATTTTAAAAATTTTAGAAAAATCAGGGTGTTTACAATCTAACCCCCTTAAGAGGATTGCGTCCTCGCAATCAAAGAATAATCGGTCAACAAAGATGATACGGTTGCAAACATTATCTGAAGCACATCGCGATCAAGGAGAATCAAGGTTGAGGGTGTAAGAATAACACATAGGAAAATCTTTTCCCTAAGCATTAGAAGTTATGCAATCTACCGTATGAAGGAGATCTAGAAGACTACAGTTTAGAAAAACTAGGTTATCACTTAAAACATACTAGGTTATCAATTATAAAAATATACTAAGTTATCAATTATAAAACATTCTAGTTTATTGATTATTAGCAACTTCAAAATTACTAGGTTAAGGCTAAGGTCACGAACCAATAGGCACGAGATAAAATAAATCTATAAACAGATAACTACGAAAAATTACACGCATTGGCTACTCCATGAGTCTGCGCGTTATCCAAGGCAAGAGCTTGTCCGCGTCCTTGAGGTGGGTTCCTCTGCTGCTGCTGGGCCTGCTGGAAGAGTGCTGCTTGTGGTGCCAAGGGTGGCCTTGGTTGATACCCTCCTGGTGCTGGTGGTATAACTTCTCCAATTCCCGTCTGTGGTGCTCCCAATGTTGGATAGGCTGGCCTCAGTACTAGTAAAGCTTCTCGATGAATCATCAGTGTTTCTCCTTGATGTGTTATGCAATTTCTGGCTAAGTGTTGTCTGGATCCACAAATTAAGCACATTCCCATCTTGCGTCTGCATTCTCTTTCAATATGACCTATCTTGCCACAGTAGTAACAAGTAGGAAGGAATGAGGCTCTTGGTGCTGCTCTCGGTGGTGGATTTATCTGTTGACGCTTTGTAGGCTCCTCTTGTGCTGCTCTGGTTGGTGCGGATGTGGAAGGCCGCTTTAGGTTGGTCTCTCTCCTGACGACGCGCTCCATGCGTCGGGCTGCTGCAAGGACGTCCGAGTAAGAAGTAGGTGCAACGGATTCGATCAGTCTCTGTAGCTCAAAGTTTAGTCCGTCGAAGAACTTCTCAGCCTTCTCTTCTTCTGTCGGGATCAGGGTTGGGGCGAACCGACTTAGACGAATGAATTCTGCGTTGTACTCTTCCACTGTCATACTGTCCTGAGTGAGGCGATTGAACTTGTCCCAAAGTTCTGATCGAGCGATCGCCGGAATGTACATCTCCTAAAAGAGCATGGAAAACTCTTCCCAAGTGACTCGGTCTGGTCCGAGCCGTGTCTCCTCAGATAGCCACCAGTGATGTGCTTTATCCGTTAACTGCATTCTGATGACAATCATCCAACGTTCTCTTGGAAGCTCAGTTGCTTCTAATTGATGTTGAGTGTTGGTGAGCCACTCATGAACTTCTGTGGGCTCCTCCTTTTCTGAGAAGGTACGAGGCTTCAGCTGACGAAAATCAGAAATAGAGCCCGTCGTTGGTCTTCGTACTGGTAGATCTGCCTGCTCTAGTGCGGTTACTAGGCTGCGACTCAAAGTCTCTTGTTGAATCTGCTGTTGAGCTTGCATCATTGCGTAGATCATTTAAAACATCTGTTGCCCGTCCATAGCTTGCCCTTGTGGGAATACGGCCATTGGTGGTGTGAACTGCGGCGGAGGTGGAATGTCGTCTTGCCGACCTCTTGAGGTATCTTGACTGTTTTGTTGTTCTAGTTGACCTCCACCAATTGGTGTCACTTCATCGTCATAGGTGACATCTGTAACTTGTGGTGTTCCTGCGGAAGTCTCGTCGTATGCTTGTGAATCCATTGTTCTGCATCAAAAATAAACTATAAGAGGCATACAGGAATCAAGGCAAGATGCAAGTCAAGAAATTAAGTTAAATTCGATATAGATATCAAGAACGATTCAAGCAAGTAGATGAGATCCAGAAACTTATTCTATTCTTATTGCAGGCTTGCTCGGTCCCTAAGTTGAAACCGAACAATTTAGTCATTGACCTGCATGAGCCACCATAAAAACTATGTCACGCCCCAGTCCCAAAATATCGAGGGACTAGACACGTGGCAATGGCCAGCAGCACACACCGATGGACAACCCAATTTAATGGATCCATCGAGGCGTACTTAAGCTGTAATACAACAATAATGGTCTAAATATACTAATCTCATCCACAGAAATGAATACAACAATATCAGAATCATAAAGCAAGATCAATCTCAATATAATATAAAGTCGAGGAAATAACCCGATAATGAGTCTGATACATCTGTCAAGATACAAGAATAAAGATAACCACAGCAAATACTAAGTATGGGTAAAGCCTATACCCAGAAGATACCCTCGGTGATCACTCATCTACTGGATCTGGTACTGCTCCAGTGCCTGCACCTGCTTCTGCTCCTGCTAATGCTCCTGTCCCGTGTAACTCGGGGTCGATCTCGTCTGCTAGTCCTGGGGACATAATCCGGTATCCAGGTCCTCAGGGGACATAACAAGGTACAGAAGATACAAGCCAAAATACAATGTAATAGTAAATGAAATAAATAGGGTAATTTATATAACCATCTATGTGAAATGCAATTTGAGAGCATCACTAAACTCAGGCTGAGACCACTACAAGATCTGTGTCGGGGAGCCGGTAGCAGTGATATCACTAGTAGAGTGCCTAGCTCTAATATAGAGTCTAAGGCCTCACAATAATATCTCACTAGTAGAGTGCCTAGCTCTAATATAGAGTCTAAGGCCTCACCATAATAAATATATATATATATAAATCAGCCTGTAGCCTGTGTGTCTCTCCCCACCCAATGTAATCACACGTCTCATATCCATGACACGCAAGATCAAAACTAATGCAGCAAGTCATAATAAGATCTAAGAATATAATGTCTATGTCATGTAACCTATATCCTATACAGAATCACCATGAATATCTCAGGAAGATTCTGTCTCATGAATAGTGTCAAGTTTCCTGGGTTATGATGTACTTGATAAGACAAGTACGAGAATGTAAAGGGTCATGAATGTCCATCTCTAGGTGACGTTACACAACTTTGCGTACAGTGTTGGCACCCGACTATTAATCGAACGCTAAGTAAGTCACACGGTCCTAGGTCAAGCATGTACAACAATATATATATATAAGTCAAGAAAATAAGTAACAAGAACTGCAATGTTGGCAAGGTACACTTGCCTGGGGTTCTGGCTCCAACTGTAGCTCTGGTCTCAGTGTGATTTGCAGGTACTCCTCCGGTTGCTGAAATAAACATCACCATCAGATTCAGAAAATATAAAATAGCTAAAAACGCCTGTCCTTGAGTCTAATTTGGACACAAGGGCAAAAATCACAGTTTCCGACCAAAACGGGGTCCACATGTGGGCCGCTTCGCACCGAAAACCGTGTCAGGGTCAAAGGTCTCCAAATTTATCAAACTTAGTGTCAACAGGTTCAGAACAATGATACGAACCCAACGGAACTTCCAGAATTGGATTTCGATTAGCCGATCACAAAATCGCCCGTCAAGTGGAGCCGCAGGGCCCACGATATGCGATTTTGTCAACGTTCTCAGAATCGAACCAAACTTAGGTCACAGGACCAGCGTATTGCTACGAGTCCATTGGCAAAAGTTTTGTTTCGATCCGACGTGTGCACAAAGTTACGACGTATTCCAGAACGGGTGGATACGGGGCGTTGTCAGCGGATATGCGTTGATTCCGGTGTGCACGTACATCCAAATCAACTTTTGTGAAATCCCGCACGTCCGTATCAACGGCGCGCACATTTCGGTGAAGACCGCACGCGACCAAGTCATCCCGTTTGGCGGGGCGCACTCAGTTCTGAGGTGAAACAGGGTATTGGTTTTCCTGTTTTTGGATCGCGGTTCGCGATCACCACAGGACTCGACGCACCAAGCGGGTTACACGGGCATCGAGAGGGTTACACAGTTTACGCGACACAACTGACGGAACGGAAAATGGAGCAACGAGGAGAGAGAACGGGTTACCTGAACAGGGCTTCGTGAACCGAGGATTTCAGGTGTCCACGTATCGTCTCGACACGAGCTGTGTCCTGTGTCCGTGCTGAGTCGTGTCCGGTCCGAGCTAGGGTTTAGGGCTTAGGCGGCCAGCGGCTAGGGCTGGGCTCGTCGGTGCAGGCCGGAGCTTCGCCGGAGGAGGGGCAGCGCTGGCGGAGGCGGAGCGGAGCGAAGGGGTTCCGGCAGTGGGCTGCGTTGGTGGAGGCGGGCGGCCGGGGCTGCAGTTGTCGAGGGGGCTGCGGGAGGGGTTGCTGCTCGAGGGAGGGAGGCGAAGCGGCTCACTAGAGGCGGTGGCGGAGGGAGAGAGGGAGTCAAAGGAGGTTGGCCGAGGGCGGCGAGGGGATGGTCGAGCGGGGCTGGTTGGAGAAAGGAGGAGGGAGTTATGGCGAGGGGATCGACGGGGAGAGAGACAGGGGCTGAGGGTGGAGGAAGACGAGGGAGGAGGAAGGAAGGCGGGGCAACCGTGGTGATGAGGGATCGAGGTCAGGGTGGAGCTGCTTCACCGGAGTCGGGTGCTGCGGGCGGAGGAGGAGAAAGATGGCTAGGGTTAGGGTTAGGGTTAGGTCGGGAAGGTAGAAGGAGATCGGGGAGAGGTCGGGGCTGCTCGGCGCTGTGGAGTCGTCGAAGAGGGTGGCGGAGGGTGGTGCGAGTTGAGGGTTCTGGTCGTCGAGGAGGGGAGAGCGGGTCGGGGGAGGTAGACGGTGGAGCAGGGAGAGGGACGTAGGCGAGCGGCGTCGAGTCAGGGCGGATGAGGGATGGTCGATGTGGTGGAGGAGATGGCTGGAGGAAGGAGACGACGGGGATTAGGGGTCAGGCTAGGGTTCAGACGACCGGGCTGGCTGCGGGCGACGGAGAGAAGTCTGGAGGAAAGAGACGGCGGTCCATTAGGGTTTCGGCCGGCTGGGCACAATTTACGAGGGTTTTTAAGGGGGCCGGAACAGTGTTTTCGGATAGAATTTGGGTTTCGGGTTTTCGGGTCCGGGTCGGGTTTGGGTCGGGTAGGCAGGATCCGACCCGTTAGGGTCTAGGGGCGGTCCGGTTCAGTGGGACCGGGTTCAGCCCTGTTCAAACCGGTTTGAGCCCGGTTCAACCCGGTTTGTTTGGGTTTAATTATAAATAGGGTTTTTAGGGTTTTAAACATGTTTCCAGAGTCCAATAAATTCACAGAAAATTATCCTATGTCTGGTTTTCTATTTTACATCATAAAATATTATTTTTATAATATTTTAATATTAATTAACATCATTAAAAAATCCTTTAATCATAAAATACCTTAGTTTTAATTCCCAAAAATTACAAAAAAATTAGGAAAAAATTATTTTAAAAATTTTAGAAAAATCAGGGTATTTACATACTGTACCAATGAGAGTATGACACCCATGACGATGGTACGCTCCTAATTGTCACACCTGTAATATCTGATCTAGGCCTATCCCGTCCTCCAACAGCGGACAAGTCCAAGAAGAAAGAAACTCGCTTCGACAAATTGTTGTGCAAAGATTCCGCTCAAGGGCTAAGAAGCCCAACAACTTTGACTTCTTAGCCCAGCTCGCCAACACTCCAACGAAGTTGTCTTTATCCGAGCTTCTCTGACTCTCCAAAGACACCCAGGTTGTTTTGAGTGAGGTATTGCAGAATGCTGACACCTACCTGGCACAAGTCAAGTCACCAGCTGAGGATCCTGCCGTATGCCCCCACTGTAATAATGTGATGGAGGTGATACCCAACATCAGTTCTTGCAACAAGACATGTTGCTAAAGAATAATTGGCACGATCATCCTCTATATTATAGAGGGTACATCAATACCATCAAAGTGGACCAGATGCAGATCAACCCCGGTTCATCAATCAAGATTATCCCGCAGAGTCTGTTTCAGACCTTGGGCATCCTAATGCATCGCCTGGCATCAACTAATACTGACATCAGTGGCTTCAACGCAGGAATGAGCTACCCTTTGGGCAAGATTCGCCTGAAGTGCCAGATCGATAATCTGAAAACAGATATCACCTACTACATCACAGACGTTGATGTGTCCTACAACGTCCTATTGGGACATCCATGGATATATCAGTATATGATTGTACAGTCAACCTTGCACCAGTGCTTGAAGTACGTGGACGATCACGACATTGTCAAGACTGAATTTGCCGATGTTGATCCATTCAAGGGGTCAAAGCCTATTACTCTGACTCAATCCTCTACAAGAAAGTCCACCAAGATGAATGTGGCAATGATGCCGATGATGAGGCAGATACTGGGACAAAATTGGACGAGCCCTTGAGAGTCTATCTCAAAGCATGCGTTCCTGACACAGATCCTCCCCTCAGGGTAAAACTGCCCAGGAAAGCACCTGAGACTCTGGTCGTTTACCTCCGTAGACCGAGTCGATCAGTGAAGGAAGGTCTGGTACCTACTACGAATTTCAAATCTCTTATGGTAAAGCTGTACAGGAAACCTCCGAATCCATCGCTCGTACTGGGGGTAGAGCTCGGGAAAGATGAACTTGAGGAGTACGTAGCTGCTCATGCTAACGTCCCTTCTCTCGACGATATAAATCCGAAAGACGAGATACCTTATTTTATCAATAAAGGGCTATCTTTGTACTACTCAGATGTTATACATCTCAACGTGCTATATTCCCTTGAGCACGGTCTGGGCATGCACCTGCATACATAGGTGACTACCACCTATGTTGTCAACCAGATTCTCGCCAGTCAGAACTCCTACTTCATAGTTTCAGCAAGGAAGAAAGAAGACAAACTCATTATCTTAGAAAGAGTAGAAAGTCCCCAATCTTTCATCCGAGAGGAACTGGAGCCAGAGCTCGATACCAAAAAGATACCATTTCACCGGTATAGTTCTCAAACCAAGCACCTCATCCAGAAGATGGGGTATGATATGAAAGCCGCTAGAGGCTTGGACTACGACAAAGGATGACGACTACCTCTGCGTCTGCAAGCAAGTTCGAGGATTACTACCATAAGACCAATCATGGCTTAGGATAAGTCATGCCTTCCACAAACCCCGAAGGCTCGGATGAAGAAGATAAGTTACACTCTCACTCTTCAGAATCTTCCTCTTTGGACTCCGACATCATTATCGGGGAGATGCTCAAATAAACATTGTCTGCCAATATGGTATCAACTAACCCTGAGGAAGACAACGAGGATCCATCTGAACTCTTTGAAATAGAACCGTGGGCCAAACGCCTAGACGCACAATGGGAGATGGGGTTCGAACAATGAGCGCCTCCCACTGAGGACGAAGTCGTACAAATCAATCTGGGCTGCGAATCCTTCCCTAAACTTATCTTCATCAATAAGAGTCTGTCCAATGAGGATCGAGAATCCCTGCTATAGCTCGTCAGGGAATACATCGATGTCTTTGCCTGGAGTTACGAAGACATGCCAGGACAGGACCCCCAAATTATGATCCATAAACTCAATATCTTTCCGAACACTAAGCTAGTCAAGCAACCGCAACGACGGTTTCGGCCGGACATCATGAATGCCATCGAAGTTGAAGTCAACAAACTGATATTAAGTGGCTTCATCCGTGAGGAACAACATCCGAATTGGGTGGCCAACATCTTACCCGTCATAAAAAAGGAAGAAAAGATCCGGATCTGTATTGATTTCCGTGATCTAAACGCGGCATGCCCTAAGGATGAGCTTTTTCTTTCGATCACAGATATAATAATTGACAACACTTGTGGCTTCAAGTGCATGTCCTTCATGGATGGATTCTCAGGCTACAATCAAATCAAGATATTTCCCGACGACGAGAAGCATACATCATTTCGAACGCCAATAGGAGTATACTGCTACACAGTCATGCCCTTCGGTCTAAAGAACGCAGGTGCTACATACCAGCGAGCTATGAGCACTATCTTCCATGAATATCTATGTAAGACAGTAGAGTATTACGTTGATGATATCGCTGTTAATAGTCACTTTAAAGATGGTAACCTCGGAGACTTGAAGACTGTGTTTGACCTGATGCGTGCGCACCAGCTCAAGATGAATCCGACCAAATCATTCATGGGAGTCTCCACGTGAACCCCCAGTCTCAAGATGATTTCTGTGATCTCCCAGCGACAAATTTTTGGGTTTTGTCATAACTTCGAAGGGTATCCACGTGAACCCCGACAAGACTAAAGCAATCCTTGAAATACGCCTATCGAAGAACCTCAAAGAACTTTGTGGCCTTGAAGTGAGTCTGGCATAAATTAGGAGGTTCATATCAAACCTCTCTGGACGTTGTCATTCATTCACTCACATCATGAAGAAGGGAGTCTCCTTTGTCTGGAATGAAGAATACCAATGCACCTTCGACGACATCAAAAAGTATCTCATGAACCCTTAAGTATTGGTAGTCTCCGTTATGGGAAGACCTTTCTTACTATATGTGCGAAAAATAAATTACTCCCTCAGGGCTCTGCTAGCCCAGACAAGTGATGCAGGTCACGAATAGGCTAACTATTTCCTCAGCAGGATGATGGCCGGCGTAGAGAACATATACAACCCCATCGAGAAGGAGTGCCTCGCTCTGGTCTTCTCCATTCAGAGGACCCGACATTACGTGGCAGGATAAACCATCCATGTGATCTTGCGAGTTAATCCTTTCAGGGTCCTTATGATTAAACCCGGAGCACTCAATTCCCGTCTGGCTACATGGACTATACTGCTATCACCATATGATATGGTTTTCGTCCCCCAAAAGATGGTCAAAGGCCAAGCATTGGCAAATTTTTTTGCAGCCCACCCTGTACCAGAAACCTTGAAGCTCTACTAGAAGATCCCAGATGAGGTAGTGGACTCAAATATAATCACAAGAGCAGAAGTCGTTTGGCAAATGTTCTTCGATGGTGCTTCAAGAGCAGGACCCAAAGGCAATATGATCGCTGGCGTCGGCATAGTACTGATTTCTCCACATGATCTGGTCATCAACCATGCTTACTCCCTCACAGAGCCATGCTCTAACAATGTGGCAGAGTATAATGCCCTCGTCATCAGGTTATAACTCGCTAAACAAGTGGGAGTTGACTACCTGGAAGCCTACTCTGATTCCAAGCTGATAGTCAATCAAGTCCGAGGCGAGTACGAAGTATGGATTGAAGACTTGATTCTCTACCACCAAGTCACGCTCGGCAATATCTCCACCTTCGAGGATTTCTTTATAGAGCATGTGTAGCACCCCGTTCTCCCGGTGCGGAGAGCGCGGCTAAGAAACACAAGACGGTATCATTCGATCGGGATAGATTAAATTAAGAACTCGTCCTCATTATGAATTTGTTTCTGCGGAATCGATTCCCATATTCAGTGGACCGCGCCCCAAGGATCGACTTAGTGGCAGAGTCAGGAGGGAACTCTCCGCTGCTATCTTTTATTGCCTCGGTTTTCGATGTCGCTTGTTGCTTTCGTGCTTTGAGTTGGTTTTGGGATTTGCTTGTTTTTTTTGAACGGTTTTGATAGTTTTCATTGTTTTCGTTCATTGAACTGCACTTCAATTCCGAGATTAGAAAGAGAGGAAGAAGTATTGATCAAGCTGTTCGTGTGCAGGTGAACGAACAGTAGGCGGCTTGCGAGCGGAGTCGTGAAGCGCCTCTTTCCTTCTCCTTCCATCAATCTAAGTGAGTGGCTACCAACCCGATTAGCTAGCCCTGCTTCCAAGCTTCGCGTCCTAAAAATCTGTATTCTTCTTTGTCCCGATCAAACGATACCAAGTAATAATAAAAGAAACCAAGATAAAAGAGAATAGACTTAGTTAATACTGCTTGTCAAACAAACTTGTGAACGGTTACTTACTTGCATGCTTGTTCGTTCGGGATATTCATCATATGCATCAATTTTAGTTAGAATATATCTTCTTCTATAATTGTGCTATAAATGCATCACATCTATGCATTACTCATGTTGCCTCAACTGCGTGAATGGATAACTTAACTAAACAACGTGTGTTCGATCATGGACAACTTGTGCACAAGGGTATAAGTTCTGCGGACGGTCGCTGGGGCACTGGCACCGATCCGATCCGGGCGGAACTTCGTGTGTAGTCATCGTGTGCGGACTGGATGGCTTGCAACGCATCGTGTGTTTATCGTGTATCCATTATGAGTTCTCGTTGCATGCTATCCTAGTCCATGACTAGTCCATTATGGCTACCAAGCCAGTGATCACCTGTGGCATAGTCATCGTGTGCGGACTGGACGGCTTGCAACGCATCGTGTGTTTATCGTTGCATCCCATCCTTGTCCATGACTATATCCACCTTGTATATTTAAACCTGTTGCATACTAACTTGTGTCTTCGTGGCAGGGAAGGCATGGTAAGTATTGTGCAGGTAATTCAGACGGGCAGGTAAAATCTACCGAACGGTGGCACGTTCATTTCAGTAAATTCTATATGCTGCTTACTTGTAAATAAACTAAGGCAAGATAGAAACCCACAAATATGCATGCTTTATTAAAACAACGTGTCGATTGGTATAGTTCGGCTAGCTCGCCTTCACCAGTATATTTTGACATGCTGACCCTCGTTGAAACAGGTTCTCCGTAATAAGGCGAACCGAACGAGGAGCCGAAGTCGTCTTCCCGAATCTAGTCCAGCTGTAGGCGCATCATGATCGCGCCGTCCTTGAAGCATTTTGAAGACCGGAGCCTGCAACTCTTCATACACAAATGCAGCTTCGTGGCAAAGCCATCCTCCAGCCTAGAGGTCTATACATTTTGAAGTTATAAAGGGATGTAATGTACATGACTGCTATCTCATTTTGAGTCAACACTTTTGTAAGCCGTTCAGCATATTAGCTGACTCGTTCAGGAGTTTGTAATAGATGTTCATTTTTAATAAAGAGAACTTTTTCATGTTTTAAATCTGTGTTTCAATTTATCTGCGTACTCTGAATATGTGCTTGCTATGCAAATCATTAAAGCCTTGTGCGGGCGCAACCCCAGGCCCGCACGGCGGTCACGATTCGGGGGATGCCTCAATTGATTCTACGGAATTGGGTCATGACAGCATGTCCCTCGACTGTAAAATATCGAGGCAGACGCCCTGGCCGTCCTCACAACCTCTTTAGCTATTCCACTCAATACTCATGAACTGATCATTGTGGTCGGTCAAGAGCTGATCTGCCCAAAGAAAAACTTTTGTATATGTCTGAGCTACTCAGTAGAGACAAACATCGACTCCCTAGACTGGAGACTCCCATTCGTCGACTACTCAGTCTATAAAATTCTTCCCGAGAACCCAAAGGAAGCCACTTTTATCTGATGGCATTCCTTCTGGTTCTATTACGATACGGCTACCAAAATGTTGTATCATCATTCCTACGACGATCTTCTGCTATGATGCCTATCAGAAGCGAAGTAAGCTCTCCACGAGGCTCGCAATAGGGTTTGTGGTGGCCATCAACCTGGACCCAAGCTACAGGACCGTCTCCGGAGAATGTGTTACTATTGGCCGAGAATAGTCGCAGATGCTGTCAACTACGCAAGGAAGTGCCAAGCATGTCAAATCTACGCTGAGTTTATCTACCAACCCTCGGAGTTCCTACACCCGACCGTTGTGTCTTGGCCGTTCGAAGCTTGGTACCTGGATATCATAGGACCGATCAGTTCACCTTTGTCTACAGGATATTGGTTCATCCTCACCATTACCGACTACTTCTCCAAGTAGGCAGAAGCCGCACTACTAGAATAAGCGGGATTAGCGACATTTTTTAGCGACTCCATGTAAAAATGTCGCTAATTTAGCGACTCCATGTAAAAATGTCGCTAGACGTCGCTAATTGGTGACATTTAGCGACGTTTAGCGACTTTTATTCAGTTTTTAAAAGATTAGTCGCTATAAGTCCAATTTAGGTCGCTAAACGTCGCTAATATATTTTATTTAGCGACGTTTAGCGACGTTTTTAGCGACGTATATATTTTGGACATTTAGCGACGTCATTAGCGACGTCTTAAACGTCGCTAAATTAGCGACGTCATTATTGGCGTCGCTAAAACGTCGCTAAATTCTAAATTAGTGACGTAAATTAGCGACGTCATTATTGGCGTCGCTAAATCGTCGCTAAATTCTAAATTAGCGACGTCATTATTGGCGTCGCTAAAACGTCGCAATTTTTTTTACTTAGGGCTGATTCCCCTCATTTCCTTCGATCTCTTCCTCTCCCTCTCCCAAAATTCAAATCCGCTCTCGATCTCTCCCGCTCCGGCTCCTCCTTCCTCCCTCCGGTGACCCCCCTCGGCCGCATCCTCTCCCTCCTCGCCCTCTGGTGCTCCCTCTACCTCTTCCGCCCCTCCGACCCCCCGCTCGTCCTCCTCGACCGACAGTTCTTCGACCGCGAGACCCTCGCCGGCCTCGTCCTCGTCTCCATTCTCATCGTCTTCCTCACCTCCGTCGTGCCCGAGGATCTGTTCCGGGTGCCCGAGGATCTGTTCCTGGACGAGCAGGAACCGGCGGGGCCCGGCGCCGGTCTGCTCTCGTTCCTCGGCGGCGGAGCTGGCGCTGGATCGGCGGCGGTGCGGGTGTGAACATATGAGCGAAAAAACCTGAATGAGGAACTCAGGTTGTTGTTCACTTTACCATTCTCTTCATCAAACTCTTTATGTTATGTTGTATGCTATTACAAGTTCATATTGTTAGAGGAAACATTTGGTGATTTATTTTGCTCCTGTTGTCTTATTTAGTATCAACACTTGATCCTTGATGATACTTAAATTGGAAAAAAAAGGATTGATCTTAGTAGTTTAACTTGTATGCATGCTTTGATTGTATCTCATCCAACTGTTGTTGTTGCTGATGAAAGATGAACATAGTTATTCGATTTTGGAAGCGAATTACTTGGATGGGTCATTTTGTGGATCTCGTGGAAAACTAGCTATACTTGGTATATAAGTTTGCATTTATAACCAATCTACTGCTTCATGTTGTATGCACACTATTTGGTTTCTCGATCTACTGCTATCTGGTATATAATGGCTACTGATCTGCTATGAGAAACTTTTGTAGCTATTATTATCATTGTTATTATCATCATCATCATCATCATTATCTTGTTTAACGTCAAAACTTGATTCATGATAATTTTAAATTGGAAATCTCCATCTTGTTACTTTGAACTGTATTCATGATTAATCAAGAAATATAGTATAAGGAATTACTTAGACGGGTCACATTGAGAACTAGCTTTACATAGTAATATGTAAAATAGTGTATAAATTAGATTCAGCTATGCTACACAGACATGAATATGACAATAGATTTTGGTGTGTAAGTGTATTTTGGAGTGTCTCTGTCTTGTCCAATGTGCCTGACACGGCACAATATGAAAAAGGCTCGCTATTTTGGAGTCTTCGTGCTTCCTAAACCACAATAGATATATTTATATAATAAACTGTTGGGCATTTTTGTCCTCATTTTGCTGTTAAAGGATGAGGGTTTGAAGTTTGGCTTCTCAGTATACTTAGAACTGATCTATGTGGAAGTCAAAGTGGAAATTAACTCTTGAATCAAGCAAAGGTATACCTTGTGATTTCGTAGAGTCAAAAACAGTGTATGAAGTCCGTGTACACACTCCAGACAATATCACAAAGAACCATTAAGGTATTAGGAACCATCCAGATGGTGACATGATGAACATCAATTCTAAATATTATCATTGGCATTGATTTTATACTGTTTTTCCCACCCTGAAGAGACTAAAGCCTTGTAATCCTCAAGTGTGGCATTTTTTTTTTTTATTAACTTGGAAAAAAAAACTAATTTGATCTCGTACTGGAGACCAATTCTTATCTCGAAATTCTTGAGTTCATGGAGATCTGAAAAGAACTAATCATGTTTCTAGGATCGGAACTGAGAGTGAGAATATAAGAGACATTTAGTGCTCAAATAGTTATTGATGTTAATGAAATTAGTCATCCTATATTTGGAAACAATTTAGTATTTTTTTTATTTTTTCTGTAAAATTAGCGACGTTTTTAGCGACGTTTAGCGACGTTTATATACGTCGCTAAATGCGTCGCTAATTAGGGACGTTAATAAACGTCGCTAAATATGTCGCTAAAAATGTCGCTAAATATGTCGTTGTACGTCGCAAATTGCTGACATGGCAGTACTGCCAGGTCATTAAAGACGTCGCTGTCATGTCGCTATATAAGTCGCTAATTAGCGACGTTTAGCGACGTTTGTTTACGTCGCTAATTAGTGACTCTGCGTCGCTAAACGTCGCTAATTTAGCGACACATTTAAGTCGCTAAAAACGTCGGTATAGCGACGTTTAGCGACGTTTTTCCTTTCAGCAATGTGCCAATTTCCGACTTCTGTAAAATGTCGCTAATTACGTCGCTAAACATGATTAGCGACATTTTTTTGTCATTTAGCGACGTTTTTTGACGTCGCTAATTTGATATTTTCTGGTAGTGCCGTACCACTCGTTGAAGTCAAAATATCAAACATGATCATCTTCGTCAAGCATCATGTCATATACCGCTTCAGCTTGCCACGATGGATCATCCATGACAATGATCCACAGTTTGTAAGTAATAATTTTTATCGATTTTATGACAAAAATTGAATCCAAAATGTGGCATCGATGACCTACAATCCAGCAGAAAATAGTCTAGCAAAAGTTTTTATCAAGACCATCATAAAGTTACTCAAGAAGTTTGTGTTATCCAACAAGTACGACTGGAATGATAAGCTGGATGAATGTATTTGGGCCTACTGCACAATATTTCGGATACCTACTGGCAGAACGCCATTCTCCCTGGTCTACGGGAATGAATCGGTCCTCCCTCTCGAGGTCCAAATTCCTTTACTCCAAGTTGCTCTCTCCAACCGGCTAACTGTCGACGACAATTACCGTCGACGTCTACAAGAGTTAGAATTACTCGACGAGAAGTGACTCTTATCTCAACAACGCATTGAGCCGTACCAAGCGCGCCTCTTAGAAGCCTTCAACAAACGGGTCAAGAAGAGGACTTACCAAGTGGGTGACCTTGTCTTGAAAATAAGAAGGCCGATGGTCATGACCCACAAAATGGTCGACGAGTTCCAACCTAAGTGGGAAGTCCCGTTCATTGTAGAATCGGTATTCTCTAACGATACATACTTACTGACAAAACCTAATGGTGACTTACTCATGATGCCCATCAATGGCAAGTTCATGAAGAAGTACTATGTCTAAAGCTAAGCTTGTACTTCTCTCTGTCCCTGGCAGGACAACAAAGACATACGGTGCTCCCACTCTTTGTTGTTCATCCCCAACAAGTGCCTATGAACAGCATTACATTTCCTCAACAAGCCATTATCGGTATTCAGGAGTCCTGGATGCACAATGAATAATGGATCCTCAAAATCTTTCCAGCGGAGCAGCCCCCATGTCCATCTGCACACTCCCGTAAAGACCATTCAAAAACCAGTCTTGTTAGACGCTAGACATATCCATATTACCTCTGAGCTATCGGCCTAACAATCTCCCCAGCGGAGCAACTCTCAGATCTATCTATATTCTCGGATAGACTACATTCAGCAAACTACTGCCCAGTGAGTTTCTCGGATATTGGTTTACGTCTATATTATCTCTGAACTACTGTCCCATTATTTTTCTCCGTCCGAGTTTGTCAAGTCCATATTACCTCTGAGCAAACCTCCCGGGGTTGGCTATCGGTTATCATGTCCACATTACCTCTGATATCGGTTGTCATCTTAACTTAGCACCCGTACTTAACTCTAATTACACCAGCGGTGTTAAGTCCACAAAACCTGTCATATCCATATTACATCTGGCAGAGCTTGTCTCGAACCTATTACTTGCACTCAGAGGTGCAAGAAGTAATGGGTCTATAAAACCTATCACGTCCATATTATCTCTGATAGGATTTCGTATCAAACTTATTACTTGCATTCTCGTACGCAAGAAGTAATAAGTCCACCAAAGATCCCTAGTGGGATATCCTCAATGGAAGCAAACAGTTCATGTCTATATTACCACTGAACTATGAGCTGTCGATGTTCTCCATCCAAAGAAAACAACCACATCCATATTACCTCTAGCTTATTTTTTTTCTTCCACCAAAAATATCAGGATCGTGTCTAACCTCTCGGTATGACTATCAATTAGCTTACGTCTATGTTACCTCTGAGCTATCATTTTTATACCCTCCCAGTGGAGATTGCCATGTCTTTCGTACCTCTGAGCAAACCTTCCTACTTGACTATTAATTATCACGTCCATATTATCTCTGATATCAGTCATCGTCTAAACTTATCACTCGTACTTAATTCTAAGTATGACAGCGATGTTAAGTCCACAAAACCTTCCATGTCTATATTACCTCTAGCAGGGTTTCATTTCAAACTTATTACTTGCACTCCAGTGCGCAAAAAGTAATAGGTCTACTAAAGATCTCCAGTGGGACATCCTTAACCAACTATGGTGTTATACTACATCCATATTACCTCTAGTACAGTACCCAAAGTCCACAATATATAATATGACGAATACAAAAGAGAAGTTATGAAAAAAGATAAACTTTTCATTAATATTCAAGATCATGAGTAAATACGGTAGAAATCTATTACATTTGAAGGATTTTTATTAATATTCAAGATCATGAGTACATGTGATAATTAATCCAAATTTTGTCATCAACCCCGCAGGCCCCTAGCCGGTAGCAAGCATCATAAAGGGGATAAACACAGCTAGCATGCTTCATGAACAAGGACAGCTCCACGTATAATGCAGGATGTTCATCCCCGTCTTCTAGATCAGTTCTGGGCGAACCGTCCTTATCTCCTGGATCAGTTCTTGATGAGGAATCGTTGCATAAGGTTGATATTCTCTTCGAATGATGGGTTCTATGATATCCTTCCATGCTCCATCTTGGGCATCGCAAAAGATGGTAAAACCTGCATAAAGAGAACAGATATCAATCTCCAACAAAGGTTGCAAAAGTGTACAGTGGCGGTATGCCGCTTCTAAGTCGCAGCCACGCGTAGGAGGGGACATCTTGAGATAGCCAAGTCAGCACGCACGAGCAAGAAAAAATCTCATTCATGCGGCTGAGCCACAGACAGGCTCTACGGGCATGCTATGGGTCGAGTCCTAATCCATGCGACCAAGCCATAGATAGGCTCTGTGAGCATATTGCAGATGACAGCACAACTATGCGACAGGACTCTGTGAGGGTGGGGCTTGCACGTGTTCTAGATAATTTCTCATCCACGCTGTTGTAGAAGCATGAAAAATACGCTGGGAAGATCTACGCGGCATCTTAATACAGAGCAGCGTAAGCAGAGGCCTCCAGAGCCGTCGAACATGCAACAGAGCTCTTTCGCCAAATACAGTGTGAAATATGAGCTCAAAGGACCATCCGCGTAAGTACGGTACGTCCAGGCCGCCCCAGCATAAAAAAAGAGTTCTTTATCGCCTCCATGGCGTAAAACTCAGCCACTCCCAAAGAAGCTTAAAGCGTACGAGGAACGCTTCGTCTTCCCCGAAACGAACCTGTCAAGTCACGCAGTGAATCTGACCCCTGACTTCTGACAAAAAGTGCTGCACGGCTACCCAGACGATGGCTGGAAATGGTGGCAGACCCCTCGGGACGCGCTCCACAGTATGATGGCAGATCTCTGCATTTAATGCAGAGGATTTGGTTAAAATATCACCAAGCCGTCGTTCACTGAATTTCTCTCAGCATAAACTGCTCTTTCGCGTACAAAGGGATACACCGCCTTGTTTTACACGGGCAGACGTGAGCTGTTTACGCTCCACAGCGGACAAACCGCCTGCCACGTCAAAAGCTGCACGTTGCGCAGGGCTCGAGGCACGTCTCTGCGATTGGCGGACAAGGCGGTAACAGTCTTCTCGAGGCACGTCTCTGCGACGAACACACAGGAGAGCTGCAGACCTTCAAAAATACGCCTCCGTATTTAATGCACAGAATGGTGGCGGATCTCTACATTTAATGCAAGGGATTTGGTTATATCTTCAAAAGCCGTAATTCCGGCTAAAGACGTCCACATCAGCATTTTGGCACGGTACGCAGCGGCTTCTACGCCCAGGATCTGTGCCTATTCGGCTTCAACGCCCGTTCGGCTTCAACGCCCACTCAGTCTCTACGACCCTTCGGCTTCTATGCCTGTTCGGCTTCTATGCCTGTTTGGCTTCCATGCCTGTTCGACTTCAACGCCTGTTCGGCTTCTATGCCTATCGGGCTTCTACGCCCACCCGGCTTCTATGCCTACTTGGCTTCTATGCCACGATGACAGACATCGGCTTTTACGCCCACCTCTTCTACACGGGGGATACCTACCTACATGGCTTTTATGCCGTGATCTTCGTAGCAATTGTACGCATTGTGTCCCTTAGTTGGACCCGCGTCACACGCTCATTCAAAAGATCATCCATACGCAGGCATTGGTTACTTTAACCGTCGTGTAAAAGGGTGCTGTGTTGTCCGCTCCTCGGTTTTTATACCAACTGAGTGTTCACTGTCACCAAAACTCTATAAATAGAGACCCCTATCAATGGGGAAAGGAGGTCGACAAATTAAAAGATCGAACAATTGAAGACTCAGAGAAGAGGTCGAACAATTGAAGATCGAGCAAGGAGAGAGGAGATCAAGAGAGAGAGAGAGAGGAACCCGGAGCTCGGGCAAAGGATAGGGATCGGCGACCTGGGCATCGTGCATCCACCCTTTTCTGCAACCCCCGAGGCTGCTTCCTGTCTTCTACGGCGCTTCTTCACCATCTTGTGGTCCAAGGGCTAAAGTGATCGACTGCAGATTAGACACCTATAGCAATTTATACCCAGATTAAATAAATTGTACTCCCACATCCTCGTATAGGATTACATTGTACAAGTTTGTTTGTAAACAAAAAGAACACGGGTCCTGTATAAATCCCGTCTTGAATACATCTTCCATTCTTTTCGTTTTCTACCGCAAACAAGATGGCGACTCTGCTGGGGACAGCTTTCTCTTCTGATGAGGAAGTAATTGCTCAACACGATGCGGTATCTATAGGAACCGTGAAGAAGACACTGGTCGTCCAATTCGACCAGTCTGTCTACAAAGACATGCTTCGAACCGGGGGTAGCTCTCACCCTCTCTCCGTCCAAGACAACAGGAAGCTACGCAAGGTCTGGATGCCCAAGACATCCTCTACCGTTCCTGTGGACTCTCCGATCTCTCTGACCAATGAGGTTGTAGCATCGCTCCCTCCGTGCCCCGCACGTAAAAGTCAGTCTTCCGCTACGCGCGGTACAGACAAAACTTCGGGCAAAGCCTCAGCGCTAACCCAGAAGTATCCACTGCGCTCTACGCGTAGAAACTAGTCTCCCGCTACGCGCCGTACAGACAAAACTTCGGGCAAAGCCTCAGCGCTAACCCAGGAGTATCCACTGCGCCTTACGCGCAGAAATTAGTCTCCCGCTACGCGCGATACAGACAAAACTTCTGATGAGGCCTTAGCGCCAAATCAGAAGTACATGTCACGCTCCGCGCACAAGACGACGTCTGACCTCTACGGGGAACCAGATGAGCGATGTGATCTCCGCGGGGGAAATCAGGCGGCGGAATGAGCAACTACTCGGCCCTTACGCCAGCGAGGAAACAATCTGCATACCCTCCGGATTACGCAAGAAGCCGATAGCCGACTGAGGACCTCTTCAGCTTCACGCCAGCCTGAGTAAGTCTCCAAGATACGCGAGGCGAAGTCCCACGATGTAGTGCAAGCTCGATTCGCGGAAAGGCAACCTCCCTGGGGGTTATCCGCCACCCAGACGGCCAACCTGTTGTACACAGGTGGCGCAGCAAAGGCCATGGTGCCCAACCTCCGCATAACCACTGATGGGAGCAGAGGAAGCAAACAATCATCCTCTTCTGCAACTCCTCCTGACCTGCGCAAATATCTAATCCAGAAGCGCAAAGAGAGGGAACCTTCCAATATGTCTATTACGCCTCCTGACGAGCACTGTTGTAATAGCCATAGAGTTGTGATTAACTGTTGCTGCTCTAATACAAGACGACCGGTCTTCGATCGGTTAAGCTACTCTCTGTCTTTTCAGGGAAAGGAGCCCGCGCATGCATCTGTGAACATGGCTTCACACATGCCTAGACGGGGTTCGAACTCAAGACGTCATCCCTCCAGGCCTCCGAGCCGAAGGAGGTTCAATGAACTCCTCAGAAACGCTGAAGCCGGAGTATTCCAAAACACACGTGCAAGATCACGACGACCAGCTTCATCCTCTTCTGATTCCGACGCTGAGGATCGCCAGGCCCCTGAATCAGATGCTGAAAGCGTAGAGTCGACTTCTACAGCGACCTACACTTATCCTTCGACGACACCCAGGGAGATGGGAGTTTAAACATCCTCTTTTCCAGTATATCAATGCTCTAATTCCGAACCAGGGATCCTCTTCCCATGACAATATAGAACCTATAGCACAAAAATTCTTGGCAGCTATGGATTCCTATCACCCGTACATATGGGAGGTGACATCATCATCCAATGTCGTCGCGGCATACGGACCACAAGAGGACTCTATCTTCCTCGTCCCATCTACCTGCTGTTTGTGGTATTAAACGAAAGAATGAAAATGTATTCAAGATGGGGTTTATACGAAACCCGCATTCTTTGGTTTACAAACAAACTTGTACAATTTGATCCTATACGAGGATATGGGAGTACAATTTATTTAATCTGGGTAAATATTGCTATAGGTGTCTGATCTGCAGTTATTTGTGGTATTAAACGAAAAGAATGAAAGATGTATTCAATATGGGGTTTACACAGAACCCGCCTTCTTTGGTTTACAAACAAACTTGTACAATGTAATCCTATACGAGGATGTGGGAGTACAATTTATTTAATCTGGGTATAAATTGCTATAGGCATCTGATCTGTAGTCGATCACTTTAGCCCTTGGACCACACGATGGTGAAGAAGCACCGTAGAAGACAGGAAGCAGCCTCGGGGGTTGCATAAAAGGGTGGATGCGCGATGCCCAGGTCGCCGATCCCTATCCTTTGCCCGAGCTCCGGGTTCCTCTCTCTCTCTCTCTTGATCTCCTCTCTCCTTGCTCGATCTTCAATTGTTCGACCTCTTCTTTGAGTCTTCAATTGTTCGATCTTTTAATATGTCGACCTTTTTCTCCATTGATAGGGGTCTCTATTTATAGAGTTTTTGTGACAGTGACCACTCAGTTGGTGTAAAAACCGAGGAGCGGACAACACAGCACCCTTTTACACGTTGGTTAAAGTAACCAATGCTTGCGTATGGATGATCTTTTGAATGAGCGTGTGATGCGGGTCCAACTAAGGGACACAACGCGTACACTTGCTACAAAGATCACGACGTAAAAGCCACGTAGGTAGGTATCCCCCGTGTAGAAGAGGTGGGCATAAAAGCCGATGTCTGTCATCGTGGCATAGAAGCCAAGTAGGCATGGAAGCCGGGTGGGCGTAGAAGCCCGATAGGCATAGAAGCCGAACGGGCATAGAAGCCGAGCAGGCATAGAAGCCGAACAGACATAGAAGCCGAACAGGCATAAAAGTCGAGCAGGCATAGAAGCCGAACAGGCATAGAAGCCGAGCAGGCATAGAAGCCGAATGGTCGTAGAGACGGAGTGGGCGTTGAAGTCGAACAGGCGTTGAAGCCGAATAGGCATAGATCCTGGGCGTAGAAGCCGCTGCGTACCGTGCCAAAATGCTGATATGGACGTCTTTAGCCGGAATCACGGCTTTTGAAGATATAATCAAATCCCTTGCATTAAATGAAGAGATCCGCCATCATTCTGTGCATTAAATGTGGAGGCGTGTTTTTGAAGGCCTGCAGCTCTCCTGTGTGTTCGTCACAGAGTCGTGCCTCGAGAAGACTGTTACCGCCTTGTCCGCCAATCGCAGAGACGTGCCTCGAGCCCTGCGCAACGTGCAGCTTTTGATGTGGCAGGCGGTTTGTCCGCTGTGGAGCGTAAACAGCTCACGTCTGCCCGTGTAAAATAAGGCGATGTATCCCCTTGCACGCGAAAGAGCGGTTTATGCTGAGGGGACTTCAGTGAGCGACGGTTTGGTGATATTTTAATCAAATCCTCTGCATTAAATGCAGAGATCTGCCATCATACTATGGAGCGCGTCCCGAGGGGTCTGCTACTGTTTCCAGCCGTCGTCTGGGTAGCCGTGCAGCACTTTTTGTCAGAAGTCAGGGGTCAGATTCACTGCGTGACTTGACAGGTTCATTTCGGGGAAGACGAAGCGTCCCTCGTACGCTTTAAGCTGCTTTGAGAGCGACTGAGTTTTACGCCATGGAGGCGATAAAGAACTCTCTTTTATGCTGGGGCAGTTTGGACGTACCGTACTTACGCGGATGGTCCTTTGAGCTCATATTTCACGCTGTATTTGGCGGAAGAGCTCTGTTGCATGTTCGATGGCTCTGGAGGCCTCTGCTTACGCTGCTCTGTATTTAAGATGCCGCGTAGATCCTCCCAGCGTATTTTTTATGCTTCTACAAGACCCCCTTCAAAGCTTTTAAATTCATCGAAATTTGAAACGCTTTGAATGAAGCATGAATGGCCCCTCGTAACTCGAAACATTTCTGAGTGGAGCGTTGAAACGGTCAAGTTTTGACGCGTTCTTTCAGGCCGGTCTTGATGGCGGATTTATTGGGGGTAGGTATGACCTCGCTTGCCTATAAAAGGGCTGAGGAGTTAACCTGTTTCTTCCCACATTTCCTTTCACCATGCTGAGATGATCGCCGGAGTTCGTCGGGTCGACCTGAGAAAGAAGAAGACCATGTTCTTCCAGCATGTAAGGAGCCAAAAAAGATGGCGTCTTCGAGCAAATGTCCATTGCAACGATGGATCGTGGAAGGATATCTTAGCCTCCCTTGCTCGGGATAATCAGCAACTTTATGCGGCATCTCACTCGGACAGTGGAGAGGGGTCACTTTTGACCAGGCCGCTTGCACGTGGCTCCTCCTCTCGTTACCTTTGGTGACGAGAGGCAGACAGACCGGCTAGGATGGCGCACGGAGCTTGGGATCTGCAAAATCTATGCAAGCCCCAACTCTGTCGTATTCCGCCGGTGATCATTGCCATGTCAGCCAGTTTGTAGGAACTGACTGGCTGCTGGAGAAGACGGATGAAGAATTGACGCCCAGGCGAGAACCTGTCAGAACAGCTTCTGGGCGATCTTCAGACGGCGATGAGGAAGTCCTTTGTTGACAAAATTTCCCTCATATGTAATCACAAAAATGAAGAAAAATCCCTTGAAGACAGGATTTCCCTTATATGTAATTGTGATTTTAACTTTAAATAAAGCCGTCTTTCTTCCCTGCATATGATCGTCTCTTGCCATACGTTGCTGTGAAGTCTGAATATGTGTAGCTTCGACACGTCTGATTCTGTATGCCGACTCTGATAAAAAGAGTACTAGGTTCCGTCCTGTCTTTTACGCATAACTAGTGATGCGCAGCTGCTTTAGGAATGTAGGAACCGCGTAGAGTTTCTTTGTCCCAGATATCATCTTCAAGAATGACTTCCCGAAAGTCCCTTGGAATAGGGCAAGAAATGGCTATAAAACTGAGCCGCCGTCTTGAACTGTAGATGAAATACTCAGACTGGGTTTCTAGATGAACTCCGAGTTGACCCACGAAGAAGAGTGATTTTTAATGTTTGAACTCTTCATGCTTCGGGTACTTGGGATGCTTTGGGTCAAGAACGAGTATCTTCTGTGTGAACTCTTTGTAATTGACCGCTTGGAGAACTCGTCTGGATACACGGAAAGTCAGAGATCCGTAGTGTAGATGAGCTGGGAATCCTGAGTTCATAGCTTATTGGGCGTAGAAAGCCACCGAGCGTGAGACCGTGGGTTTGTATCTGCTAAGCGTGAAGTCGTAGGTTTGTAGCCTCTCGACCATGAAAGCTACCGAGCACAAAAGACATCCGGGCATAAAACCATAGACTTGAAGCTGGCGAGCATAAAATCGTAGATCCGTTGCTGTCGAGCATAGAAAGCCCCTTAGCGTAGAACTGTAGATTCGTAGCCTGTTTAGAGAAAGAAATCTTCGAGCGTAGGGTCTGTGGACCTGTTGCTTCCGAGCGTAAACTAAACGCCACCGAGCTTGAGATCGTAGGTTTGGTAACTGTTGAGCGTGAAGTCGTAGGTTTGTAGCCTCTCGAGCATGAAAGCTACTGAGCACAAAAAGGCATCCGGGCGTAAAACCATAGACTTGTAGCTTGCGAGCGTAAAACCGTAGATCCGTTGTTGTCGAGCGTAGAAAGCTCTTTAGCGTAGAACCACGAACCTGCTTTGCACGAAAACTCTTCGAATTTTGCTGACTGTCCGTCTTTCGAGAGTAGTGGGCTGACGTAGCATCCAATCATAACCAACTATTAATTGCGAGATTTGGTTAGGGTCTCGAGGAATCCGTCCGAGGATTCGAGGAGTCGATCCGACCCTATATATATCTCGAGTTTTGGAGAGAAAACTTTTCATTCGTCTGTTGCGAAAGAGAGCCTTCGTCTGTTCGAGTTTTTTCTCCGTTGTTTCTCCGAGTACTCAGAGTTTTCAGAAATGGCGCCGAAGCAAACCTCCTCCGCTAAGGGAAAGAGTGTAGGTTCCTCTTCCCATTCTTCCGCCCCGGCGAGGGAGTCTTCGGTTGGGCAAGGCAAACTTTATCCTGAGCAAAGTATCCTGCCGATGAGCAGCGCTCCTGGCCTTAGAGGTAGAGCCCTTTTGGATGACATAGAATGACGAAAAATCCTTCGCACACGTTGAACGTGACCGCGCTAGGTCATCTTCTGTGCTGATAGCCTCTTTGAGGAAGATGATGCACGGAGACGTTTTCATCTTTTACGCTCACATTTCTAATGTGCCAGCGTAAGGGCTCCATCGTTTTCTCAGTTCTGGGCGTAACAGCTCCGACTGTCGAAAACATGGTGTATACTATAAAATTTTTAGTTTTACGTCTGGGGGCGGAGCCTCCGGCGTAATAACTAGAATTTTCGGTAGCCCGGCGTAAAGCACGGATCGTACGCTGCCAGTTACGTCTCTGGATGAGACTTCCTGCGTAAAATGACCAAATTTGTACAGTCTTGGCGTAAAGCGCAGACTGTCGTTTCTCAGTCCTCATACTGCAAGATTTTTAATGAATGTTTTTCTCGTGCTTTTGCAGTTAACTTGGGTGAGTCTCCCCTAGCTGAGGTGATGGGTTCTGCCGTCGGGATGCTGCATTCGAACTATCTGGAGGATCTGTCCCACGTGGTATTTTCTATCTCCGGACCCCAGTATCCTGAGGGAAGGGATATTTTGATATCGGCCCAGGGTGAGCGGGCGCTGCTGAATATGATTAACGGGGAGCCCCTGACGTATATATACGGGGAGCAGTACATAAAGCCAGCTTTTCTCTTTGGGGACATGATCGATAAACGGTCCCAGACAAAGCCTATGAGAGAACCTTGGGTATTTCTCGTCGAGAACCTGGTTTTGTACCTGCCGACGATGCCGAGGGATTATCCCATCTCGGCCTTCTTCCATGCGACACACCGTAGGAGGATGTCGTGGAACCTGACGCCCGATCTTCACGGCAAACCGGGGAAGATCTTTCATCTGAAAGGAGCTAACCAGGGGTCGTTTGTCAGTCGTCCTTCTAGCCTCGTAACGTCGTTCAGGGGATTGAGCCCGGGCAGTGCTCCGAGCGAGGACAGTCTAGTGATCCAGCCGGTCCAGTTGCCGACTTTCTGCAACGACTTCATGGGGCGAGGGGGAGTATATCCCAAGGAGAATCCTCGATGCAACGGGTGGATCACTCCAACAAACCGTCGATGGGCCTGCCTTGTTGACTGGGCCTTGAACCACTGTCAGAGAGAGCTGGAGTGCATTGGGCTGTATGCCGCTGTGAGTGCGACCAGTGTTGGGTTGCCCGCTAACCCTAACCTGTACTTGGCACTGATGGAGCGATATATTTCGCTCACTGGGACTTTCGCCACTCCGCTGGGGGAGTTGGGATTGGCCCTCCATGAGATGGCAGCGATCTCGAGGCTGCCGATGGGGGATACCCCATATGAAGAGTATGTCCCCACCAATCGGGAGTTGGGGGATTCGGACCCTCGGATAGTAGAGGTGTATCAGGAGCTGATGTGCCACTACTTCGTGTGCACGGCCTTTTATGACGAGCCTTCTGATTTGGCCCATACTACCAAGTGGACGTCCTACCTCTTCTTCCACCGGGCCAGGGCTGCCAAGCCGGAGAAAGTCACGGGGGGCAAGGATGAGCCCATAAATTGTTTGGGCGTGCTTAGTGCCCAGGTCGTCGAGGCTCTTATGGATGACGCCAAGGCTTAGGACCAGATTCTTGACGACGGGATAGGAAAGTATCCCGAAGGCACTAAGGCCTATAGCTACTTAAGGCATTGCCGGAGACCTCTGTCCAAGGAAGCCCAGCTGGCTGGTTTCCTCTCCATATGGCTGCGTCGAGTAGTGGTGCCCGATACTGCATCTGCCGACCGCATTCACCGGAATATCCTGTGGCCCGCGGTGCGTCTGGTGTTTGGGGCGAGACTGGGCTTGCTCCCTGCTATGGTGTGCCGTATACAGGCTGGCCTGAGGGCCATGACTGACGAGCTGCTCGCCGATGAGACTCGGCGTAAAAGCTTTCCTCGGGTGGAACTACCATACCTGTATTTGATGGGATGGTTAATTCAGCACAACCCTCGGGTGATGTCCCCTAGCTCCGGTAGTAGCCCGGAGGGTAGCTTCCTGCTGAATTATAAGAACTCCCCCTGGAATGTGAACACAGTTTTAGACTGTAGGCTGACACTGGGCCTCAGTCATGGCTGGAAGCTCCTTTGCATTGCTCCCCCGGTACATCGTAATCAATCGGGGATCAGGCTGGAGGATTTAGGTGGAGAGAAGACTAATCTTTCTCCGGAGGCCTTCAGGTGGTTGATCTGTATCAGGCCTTCCCACTTGTTGTATAGAAGTGAAGATCATTGCTTCCTCGAGCCTTACTTGCCTAGCCGATTTATAGGGAATTTGGGTACGACCAGTTGCACGTGGGCAATGCCGTTACCAGCTTCAGGTCCAGGGGCGACCTCATCGATGGAGCCAGAGGATGGCGATACTTCATCATGGGATGCACTGGAGCAATCTTTACCGTGCCGGTCGTCACACCCTCCACGGAGCTGCGCATCCTACATTCGTATACCCAGTTTTACGTGGCGGTTAACACCTTCCACCGTGATTTTGACATGTATGGGAGTTTTAGTGTGCCGCCTTCCACGCCTGGGAGAAGAGTCGAAGTCCCTTCGGTTTCTCCTGACGAGGGTGAGGAGTTCGCTACTCCTGATGAGCCATTGGTGACGGTGCCGAGGTGTGAAGTGCCTCTGCCTGCGGGGGCGTTGGTAGTCTCTTGGAAGCGAAGGGCCGCTGCTCCCCAGGAGATTTCTCCTCGCAAAAGGAAGAGGACTGTCAATCGTTCTCTTCGAATTCCTGCCATCGAGGCTCCCAGAGAGGAACCTGCTGTTTTGCCTGTCGAGGATGTTTTCCTGATCGAGGGTTCCTCGCCTTCTAGAGAGGGACCCTTAATTTCGGCTGGCGGTGCTGTGGCATTCCGTCTTGAGGATGTCGTCGCCGCTACTGCCTCCGGTTGTGGTACGAGATTGTCGGTGTGGCCGGGGCAGATGGGAGAATCTTCCCTTAGACCAGCAACGGATGAAACCCCTGCCGTGTCCGTGAGTATGCCTGGCGAGGTCCCAACTGACGAACCACGACCGCGCCTTGGTGGAGGCTTAGTAGAGCTCCTGGCGATGTCGGTTGGCCCACCCCCTTCTCCAGGTATGACAGTTCGCATTACGTCATTAAGGCGTGATTTAGCTACCTCGACTGCAGATGCGTCGTATATACCGCTGGCCACGGGTAAATGTCATCTTTATGCCTCCTTTTTAGAAAGAGTACCATTATATTGATATCAACTCTCTTGTCCTTTTCCCAGGATATGGCGTCCACGGGAAATATAGCTTTGAGGTGCCTTCTGGCTCTGCTCCGGCTCCTGGCGATGATACGGAGGCGTTTGATCTTGAGGAGGAAATATCTTCGGGGGCCGGTTCACCTATTGGAGAGGCTTCGATATCCCAGGAAGAAGAAGAGCCTGTCATTACGACTACTTCGGTTGACGTGCCTCTTTCGGTCGCACCACCTGTCGAGGCGACGGTTGTGACCACTTCGTCCGCAATCGTTCCTGGAGGAGGATTTGCCAATGCCGCGGCCACTCCTGGGGCCCAATCGGATTTAGCTGCGCTGACCGAGCAATATACCCGTGTCTTCTATGCTACTTTAAAAGCGCTGATACCGATGGTGTTGAAGGGGAATCTGGATCTCGAGCGCCTGAAGAAGTCCTCTCGGATTCCGATAGAGGCGATCCGGGATTTTGACGGCACCGGGATAGCTGATGCCCTGGAGGCGATGGTTAATGGTTTGGAGCAACCTATTAACGAATATCGGCAGCTAACTCGGGGCGATATTGAAGCTGAGGTCCAGTCCAGATATGACTTCATGACTGAGCAGTTTGCCAAACGGATGGAGAGCTTAGATAAACTCGCTCAAACACGTCAGTTGGAGATGGACGAAAGAAAGACCGTCGAGGAGGAGGCCCTTGCCCTTCAACTGAAGTGCCAATCCGAGCATGAAGGGAACGTAGCGAGGGCTCGCAGGTTGAAAGAGGAGCTCGCTCAGGCAGAGGAGTGGGCTTTCCAGTCGTTGGCAGGTCTAGACGTAGCTACCGCTCGATTGAGTGCAGCACGACGGGACCTGGATCGTGCAGAAGCTGCCCGCGCGGGTGTTCGTCGGGCGAGGGCCGAATTGTCCCTTAGGGGAGACAACGAAGCACGGCTGGAGCAGGCCCGTGCCGATACCTTGGCCTGCAGGGATGAGAGGATAGCCGTACTAGCGCGGCAGATTCATGATCTGACTGCTCCCCCGCAATGATGTACCCTCCCTTTTTTTTTCTTCCTTGCCAGTGTAATTCTGCTCTTTCTTGGGAATAAAGCAAACTCTTTTCTGACTTTGTGGACCCATTATTTTGGAATGTAAATGACAGGTTTGGGCGAGAGTGATATCAGAGGTAGTATGGACGTGATAAACTCTCAGGAAACCCTAGCAGGACATATTTATTCAGAGGTCATACGGATATGATAGAATATGCTCTGACTAAGGCTTGTGGGTAAGATACTATCAGAGGTGATATGGACATGATAGGCTCTCAAGAAACTTTAGCAGGACACATTTATGCAGAGGTCATACGGACATGATAGAATATGCTCTGGCTAAGGCTTGTGGGTAAGATACTATCAGAGGTGATATGGACATGATAGGCTCCCAAGAAACTTTAGCAGGACACATTTATGCAGAGGTCATACGGACACGCTTTAAGCTGCTTTGTCAGAAGTCAGGGGTCAAAGAACTTTTTTTTATGCTGGGGCGGCCTGGACGTACCGTACTTACGCGGATGGTCCTTTGAGCTCATATTTCACGCTGTATTTGGCGGAAGAGCTCTGTTGCATGTTCGACGGCTTTGGAGGCCTCTGCTTACGCTGCTCTGTATTAAGATGCCGCGTAGATCCTCCCAGCGTATTTTTCATGCTTCTACAAGACCCCCTTCAAAGCTTTTAAATTCATCAGAATTTGAAACGCTTTGAATGAAGCATGAACGGCCCCTTGTAACTTGAAACATTTTTGAGTGGAGCGTTGAAACGGTCAAGTTTGATGCATTTTTTCAGGCCGGTCTTGATGGCGGATTTATTGGGGGTAGGTGTGACCTCGCTTGCCTATAAAAGGGCTGAGGAGTTAACCTGTTTCTTCCTACATTTCCTTTTACCATGCTGAGATGATCGCCGGAGTTCGTCGGGTCGACCTGAGGAAGAAGAAGATCATGTTCTTCCAGCATGTAAGGAGCCGAGAAAGACGGCATCTTCGAGCAAGTGTCAATTGCAACGATGGATCATGGAAGGATATCTTAGCCTCCCTTGCTCGGGATAATCAACAACTTTATGCGGCCTCTCACTCGGAGAGTGGGGAGGGGTCACTTTTGACCAGGCCGCTTGCGAGTGGCGCCTCCTCTCGTTACCTTTGGTGACGAGAGGCAGACAGACCGGCCAGAGTGGCGGTGGTCTGTAGGAAAGCAGAGTTACCCTGCTTTGGAGGATGGGTCATCTGTCCAGTTGTGTATCCTCCTGCCACCGATCATCTTCTTGGAAGAAGGGGAAGACCTTTGTAGAGGGGATTTCCCTCATATGTAATCACGAAAATAAAGAAAACCCCTGTAGACAGGATTTCCCTCATATGTAATTATGATTTTAACTTTTAATAAAGTCGTCTTTCTTCTCCGCATATGATCATCTTTGCCATATGTTGCTGTGAAGTCTGAATATGTGTAGCTTCGACACGTCTGATTCTTTGCGCTGACTTTGATAGAAAGAGTACTAGGCCCTGTCCATAGAACGCTGTTGAGCATTTTGAACATTTAGAACTGTCCTGTTGCTAGGACTGAGGGACCGCGTAGAGTTTTTCTGATGAACATAACTTTTTGTTCAGATTTCGTCTTCAAGAATGATCCCTCGAAAATCCCTTGGAACAGGGTCGAGGCTTTGGCCGTCAAAAACTGAATTGCCATCTTGATAGACGAGATGTTCAGACTAAAGTCTGGATGAACCTCCAATTTTGACCCGAGAAGAGTAATTTCTCAATGTTTGAACTCTACATGCTTCGGGTACTTGGGATGCTTTGGGTCAAGAACGAGTATCTTCTGTGTGAACTCTTTGTAATTGACCGCTTGGAGAACTCGTCCGAAGACACGGAAAGTCAGAGATCCGTAGTGTAGATGAGCTGGGAATCCTGAGTTCATAGCTTATTGAGTGTAGAAAGCCACCGAGTGTGAGATCGTGGGTTTGTATCTGCTAAGCGTGAGGTCGTAGGTTTGTAGCCTCTCGAGCATGAAAGCTACCGAGCACAAAAGGCATCCGGGCATAAAACCATAGACTTGTAGCTAGCGAGCGTAAAACCGTAGATCCGTTGCTGTCGAGCGTAGAAAGCCCCTTAGCGTAGAACTGTAGATTCGTAGCCTGTTTAGAGAAAGAAATCTTCGAGCGTAGGGTCTGTGGACCTGTTGCTTCTGAGCGTAAACTAAACGCCACCGAGCGTGAGATCGTAGGTTTGGTAACTGCTGAGCGTGAAGTCGTAGGTTTGTAGCCTCTCGAGCATGAAAGCTACTGAGCACAAAAAGGCATCCGGGCGTAAAACCATAGACTTGTAGCTTGCGAGCGTAAAACCGTAGATCCGTTGCTGTCGAGCGTAGAAAGCTCTTTAGCGTAGAACCATGAACCTGCTTTGCACGAAAACTCTTCGAATTTGCTGACTGTCCGTCTTCCGAGAGTAGTGGGCTGACGTAGCATCCAATCATAACCAACTATTAATTGCGAGATTTGGTTAGGGTCTCGAGGAATCCGTCCGAGGATTCGAGGAGTCGATCCGACCCCTATATATATCTCGAGCTTTGGAGAGAAAACTTTTCATTTGTCTTCTGCGAAAGAGAGTCTTCGTGTTCGAGTTTTTTCTCCGTTGCTTCACCGAGTACTCAGAGTTTTCCAGAAATGGCGCCGAAGTAAACCCCCTCCGCTAAGGGAAAGAGTGTAGGTTCTTCTTCCCATTCTTCCGCCCCGGCGAGGGAGTCTTCGGTTGGGCAAGGCGAACTTCATCCTGAGCAAAGTATCCCGCCGACGAGCAGCGCTCCTGGCCTTACAGGTAGAGCCCTTTTGGATGACATAGAATGACAAAAAATCCTTCGTACACGTTGAACGTGACCGTGCTAGGTCGTCTTCTGTGCTGATAGTCTCTTTGAGGAAGATGATGCACGGAGACGTTTTCATCTTTTACGCCCATATTTCTAATGTGCCAGCGTAAGGGCTCCATCGTTTTCCCAGTTCTGGGCGTAACAGCTCCGACTATTAAAAATGTGGTGTATACTATAAAATTTTAGTTTTACACCTGGGGGCGGAGCCTCCGGTGTAATAACTAGAATTTTTGGTAGCCCGGCGTAAAGCACGGATCGTACGCTGCCAGTTACGTCTCTGGATGAGACTTCCTGCGTAAAATGGCCAAATTTGTACAGTCTTGGCGTAAAGCACAGACTGTCGTTTCTCAGTCCTCATGCTGCAAGATTTCTAATGAATATTTTTCTCGCGCTTTTGCAGTTAATTTGGGTGAGTCTCCCCTGGCTGAGGTGATGGGTTCTGCCGCCGGGATGCTGCACTCGAACTACCTGGAGGATCTATCCCACGTGGCATTTCCTATCTCCGGACCCCAGTATCCTGAGGGAAGGGAGATTTTGATATCGGTCCAGGGCGAGCGGACGCTGCTGGATATGATTAACGGGGAGCCCCTGACGTATATAAACGGGGAGCAGTACATAAAGCCAGCTTTTCTCTTTGGGGACATGATCGATAAACGGTCCCAGACGAAGCCTAAGAGAGAACCTTGGGTATTTCTCGCCGGGAACCTGGTTTTGTACCTGCCGACGATGCCGAGGGATTATCCCATCTCGGCCTTCTTCCATGCGACACACCCTAGGAGGATGTCATGGAACCTGACGCCCGATCTTCACGGCAAACCGGGGAAGATCTTTTATCTGAAAGGAGCTGACCAGGGGTCGTTTGTCAGTCGTCCTTCTGGCCTCGTGACATCGTTCAGGGGACTGAGCCCGGGCAGTGCTCCGAGCGAGGACAGTCTAGTGATCCAGCCGGTCCAGTTGCTGACTTTCTACAACGACTTCATGGGGCGAGGGGGAGTATATCCCAAGGAGAATCCTCGATGCAACGGGTGGATCACTCCAACAAACCGTCGATGGGCCTACCTTGTTGACTGGGCCTTGAAGCACTGTCAGAGAGAGCTGGAGTGCATTGGGCTGTATGCCGCTGTGAGTGCGAACAGTATTGGGTTGCCTGCTAACCCTAACCTGTTCTTGGCACTGATGGAGCGATACATTCCGCTCACTGGAAATTTTGCCACTCTGCTGTGGGAGTTGGGATTGGCCCTCCATGAGATGGCAGCGATCTCGAGGCTACCGATGGGGGATACCTCATATGAAGAGTACGTCCCCACCAATCGGGAGTTGGGGGATTCGGACCCTCGGGTAGTAGAGGTGTATCAGGAGCTGATGTGCCACTACTTCGTGTGCACGGCCTTTTATGACGAGCCTTCTGATTTGGCCCATACTACCAAGTGGACGTCCTACCTCTTCTTCCACCGGGCCAGGGCTGCCAAGCCGGAGAAAGTCACGGAGGGCAAGGATGAGCCCGTAAATTGTTTGGGCGTGCTTAGTGCCCAGGTCATCGAGGCTCTTATGGATGACGCCAAGGCTTCGGACCAGATTCTTGACGACGGGGTAGGAAAGTATCCCGAAGGCACTAAGGCCAATAGCTACTTGAGGCGTTGCTGCAGACCTCTGTCCAAGGAAGCCCAGCTGGCTGGTTTCCTCTCCATATGGCTGCATCGAGTAGTGGTGCCCGACACTGCATCTGCGGACCGTATTCACCGGAATATCCTGTGGCCCGCGGTGCGTCTGGTGTTTGGGGCAAGAATGGGCTTGCTCCCTGCTATGGTGTGCCGTATACAGGCTGGCCTGAGGGCCATGACTGACGGGCTGCTCGCCGATGAGACTCGGCGTGAAAGCTTTCCCAGGGTGGAATTACCATACCTGTATTTAATGGGATGGTTAATTCTCCACAACCCTCGGGTGATGTCCCCTGGCTCCGGTAGTAGCCCGGGGGGTAGCTTCCTGCTGAATTATAAGGACTCTCCCTAGAATGTGAACACAGTTTTAGACTGTAGGCTGACACTGGGCCTCAGTCATGGCTGGAAGCTCCTTTGCATTGCTCCCCCAGTACATCGTAATCAATCGGGGATCAGGATGGAGGATTTAGGTGGAGAGAAGACTAATCTTTCTCCGGAGGCCTTCAAGTGGTCGATCTGTATCAGGCCTTCCCACTTATTGTATAGAAGTGAAGATCATTGCTTCCTCGAGCCTTACTTGCCTAGTCGGTTAGAAAGGCGATTTGGGTACGACCAGTTGCACGTGGGCAATGCCGTTACCAGCTTCAGGTCCAGGGGCGGCCTCATCGATGGAGCCAGAGGATGGCGATATTTCATCATGGGATGCACTGGAGCAATCTTTACCGTGCCGGTCATCACACCCTCCACGGAGCTGCGCATCCTACATTCGTATGCCCAGTTCTACGTGGCGGTTAACACCTTCCACCGTGATTTTGACATGCGTGGGAGTTTTAGGGTGCCGTCTTCCACGCCTGGGGGAAGAGTCAAAGTTCCTTCGGTTTCTCCTGACGAGGGAGAGTAGTTCGCTACTCCTGATGAGCCATTGGTGACGGTGCCGAGGTGTGAAGTGCCTCTGCCTGCGGGGGCTTTGGTAGTCTCTGGGAAGCGAAGGGCCGCTGCTCCCAAGGAGATTTCTCCTCGCAAGAGGAAGAGGACGGTCAGTCGTTCTCTTCGAATCCCTGGTATCGAGGCTCCCAGAGAGGAACTTGCTGTTTCGCCTGTCGAGGACGTTTCCCTGATCGGGGGTTCCTCGCCTTCTAGGGAGGGACCCTCAATTTCGGCTGGCGGTGCCGGGGCATTCCGTTTTGAGGATGTCGTCGTCGCTACTGCCTCCGGTAGTGGTACGAGATTGCCGGTATGGCCGGGGCAGATGGGAGAATCTTCCCTTAGACCAGCAATGGATGAAACCCCTGCCGTGTCCGTGAGTATGCCTGGCGAGGTCCCAACTGACGAACCTCGACCGCGCCATGGTGGAGGCTTAGTAGAGCTCCTGGCGATGTCGGTTGGCCCACCCCATTCTCCAGGTATGACAGTTCGTATTACGTCATTAAGGCGTGATTTAGCTACCTCGACTGCAGATGCGTCGTATATACCGCTGGCCACGGGTAAATGTCATCTTTATGTCTCCTTTTTAGAAAGAGTACCATTATATTGATATCAACTCTCTTGTCCTTTTCCCAGGGGATGGCGTCCACGGGGAATATAGCTTTGAAGCGCCTTCTGGCTCTGCTCCGGCTCCTGGCGATGATACGGAGGTGTTTGATCATGAGGAGAAAATATCTTCGGGGGCCGGTTCACCTATTGAAGAGGCTTCGATATCCCAAGAAGAAGAATAGCCTATCATTGCGACTACTTCGGTTGACGTGCCTCTTTTGGTCGCACCACCTGTCGAGGCGACGGTTGTGACCACTTCGTCCGCAATCGTTCCTGGAGGGGGATTTGCCAATGCCGCGGCCACTCCTGGGGCCCAATCGAATTTAGATGCGCTGACGGAGCAATATACCCGTGTCTTCTATGCTACTTTGAAAGCGCTGATACCGATGGTGCTGTAGGGGAATCTGGATCTCGAGCGTCTGAAGAAGTCCTCTCGGATTCCGATAGAGGCGATCCGGGATTTTGATGGCACCGGGATAGCTGATGCCCTGGAGGCGATGGTTAATGGTTTGGAGCAACCCATTAACGAATATCTGCAGCTAACTCGGGGCGATATTGAAGCTGAGGTCCAGTCCAGATATGACTTCATGACTGCGCGATTTGCCAAACGGATAGAGAGCTTAGATAAACTCGCTCAAACACGTCAGTTGAAGATGGACGAAAGAAAGACCGTCGAGGAGGAGGCCCTTGCCCTTCAACTGAAGTGCCAATCCGAGCATGAAGGAAACGTAGCGAGGGCTCGCAAGTTGAAAGAGGAGCTCGCTCAGGCAGAGGAGTGGGCTTCCCAGTCATTGGCAGGTCTAGACGTAGCGACCGCTCGATTGAGTGCAGCACGACGGGACCTAGATCATGCAGAAGCTGCCCGCGGGGGTGTTCGTCGGGCGAGGGCCGAATTGTCCCTCAAGGGAGACAACGAAGCACGGCTGGAGCAGGCCCGCGCCGATACCTTGGCCTGCAGGGATGAGAGGATAGCCGTACTGGCGCGACAGATTCATGATCTGACTGCTCCACCGCAATAATGTACCCTCTTTTTTTTTCTTGCCAGTCTAATTCTGCTCTTTCTTGGGAATAAAGCGAACTCTTTTTTGACTTTGTGGACCCATCATTTCGGAATGTAAATGACAGGTTTGGGCGAGAGTGATATCAGAGATAGTATGGACATGATAAACTCTCAGGAAACTCTAGCAGGAGATATTTATTCAGAGGTCATACGGACATGATAGAATATGCTCTGACTAAGGTTTGTGGGTAAGATACTATCAGAGGTGATATGGACATGATAGGCTCTCAAGAAACTTCAGCAGGACACATTTATTCAGAGGTCATACGGACATGATAGAATATGCTCTGACTAAGGCTTGTTTGTAAGATACTATCAGAGGTGATATGGACATGATAGGCTCTCAAGAAACTTCAGCAGGACACATTTATTCAGAGGTCATACGGACATGATAGAATATGCTTTGGCTAAGGCTTGTTTTGGAAGTAGTTTTGTCAGAATTGAGGCTTCCGCTATATTCTACCCGATCAGAGGAGATTAAGCATAGTACCTTTTTAGGAATTTGCCGTTGATAGGAGCCATTAACAGGTCTACATTAGGCTGGGCTAACCTGTAAGCGCCATTTGAGAACGTTGTCTCGACCACATAAGGACCCTCCCATTTAGGCTAAAATTTGCCTTTACTCCTGTGGATAAGAATCATCGGCCTTCTTACGGCTAGAACTAGCTCGCCGACTCTGAACACTCTTTCTTTTACTTTATGATTGAAAGCTCTGGAAATGCATGCTTGGTAGAGCGTGATGCGCTGCTGAGCTTGGAGGCGTTTCTCGTCTAATCCTTCTAGCTCCTGAAGTCTGAAAAGGTCGTTCTTCTCTTGAGTCAGCTCGTTAGCCACGGCTATTCTGAGTGACAGGATCTGGACTTCAATGGGGAGAACTGCTTCGCTCTCGTAGACCAGTGAGAATGGAGTACAACCTGTCGGTGTTCGTACCGTTGTGCGATATGCCCAGAGGCATTCGCCCAGTCTCTCATTCCAATCTCTCTTGTTTGAAGAGACGAACTTCTTCAAGAGTTTGATAATGGTTTTGTTGAAAGCTTCCGCCAAACCATTAGCAGCTGGATAATATGCCGTAGAGGCAATATTATATATCCGATTTTTATCGCAAAATCGATGAAACGCTTGACTGATGAACTGAGGCCCATTGTCGTAAATTATCCTCCGAGGTACCCCGAAGCGATAGATGACATGATGCTTGATGAAGCTGATCACATTAGACGCTTTTACCTCTGCGAGAGGGATTGTCTCTGCCCACTTGTTGAAGTAATCCGTGATGGCCAGTATGAACTGGTGACCCCTGGAAGAAGACGGGTGGATAGGACAAATGACATCCATACCCCATGCTTCGAAAGGCCAGGATGCAACCGTAGGATGTAGATATTCAGACGGTTGATGTATGAAGTCCGCATGGACCTGACAGGCCTTGCATTGTTTTGCATAGCTGATCGCGTCTGTGATCATAGTGGGCCAGTAGTAGCCCATTCTCCTGATACGATCCTGTAGCTTAGGACCGGGTTGATGCGCTCCGCATATGCCGTCGTGAGCTTCACGGATGATCATCTGTGCCTCGTCGTCAGAGAGGCATCTTAGTAGCAGTCCGTCATAGGCCCGACGATATAGGCATTGTGAAGATGCATCGAAGTAGAAGCGTAAGGACCGCCTCTTGACGGATACTGCTTCTTTAGGGTCTTCCGGCAAGATCCCGTATGCCACAAAATCTATGAAAGGACTCTTCCAATCTCGTCTGGGAGGATTGGCGTATGCAGCGTAGCTGCGTTCTATGTGAGAGTTGTTTTTCACACAGAATAAATCTCTGTTAAGAAGGATTATCGAGTCCTGCCTTCTTATAGGAGTAGCCAGATCTGCGGCTAGACTGGCTAGGGCATCAGCTTCAAGATTCAGGGATCGAGGTACATGCTCCAGGAAGAACCCTTTGAATGTCCCGGCTATCCCGACCGTTGCTTGGTGATAGGGGATGAGGTCTGGATTCCGGACTTCATATATTCCTCTGACTTGATTGACGATAAGCAGGGAATCACCGAAAGCTTCCAGGAATTTGACCCCCAGCTCTTTAGCGACTTGGAGCCCGATTAAAAGAGCGTTATACTCTGCCACGTTGTTTGGAGCAGGACTCGTTGAGAGAGTATGCCCGGTAGATGACGAGTTTGTCGGGAGTAACTAGGACGATTTCTACTCCTGAGACCACACTTTCCCTAGGACCGGTTCTGGAGGCACCATCAAAGAATAGTTGCCATGCGTCACTCTCTGTCGCGGAATTACATTCTGCAACTTCGTCAGGGATGTCCTCGTACAACATGGAGGTCTCCGGGATTGGATGAGCAGCTAGGAAGTCGGCCAATGCTTGGCCTTTGATGGACTTCTGAGGGACGTACACCATGTTATATGGTGTTAACAGCATCGCCCACGTTGCGAGTCGGGAATTAAGAGCACTTGCCTTGCTCATTAGTACTCGAAGAGGGTTGATCCTGGAGATGATATGGATAGTCTGGCCAGTGACATAGTGCCGCGTCTTCTGGATAGCGAACATCAGAGCCAAGCATTCTTTCTCCACTGGGTTGTACCGGTGTTCGGCTCCGACCATCATTCTACTTAGATAGTAGATAGCCTGTTCATGCCCTACATCATTTTTCTGCGCAAGAAGAGCTCCCAGGGAATGGTCCATTGCTCGAACGTATAGGCAGAATGGTCTTCCTACGACGGGGGGCACCAGAACTAGCGGATGAGTGAGGTAGCGTTTGATATCGTTAAACGCTTGTTGACAGGCTTCGTCCCATACGAAGGATACACCTTTCTTCATGAGGTGAGAAAAAGGCTGACATCTTCCGGAGAGGTTGGATATGAATCTCCGGATGTAAGCCAGACGACCTTGAAATCCCCTAAGTTCCCTCAGATTGTGAGGCGATCGCATTTCTACGATGGCTTAGACTTTCTCAGGGTCCACTTGGATGCCTTTGGCGGTAATGACAAATCCCAGGAATTTGCCGCTAGATACACCCAGAAAGGACTTCGTAGGATTCATCTTGAGTTGATGTTGGCGCATTAACTCGAACACCGACCTCAAGTCTCGAATGTGATCGTCCTTGAGGCAACTTTTGACAGCTATGTCATCTACGTAGCATTCCACCATTTTGTGTAAATGCTCATGGAATATGTTACTCATAGCTATTTGGTATGTTGCCCCGGCGTTCTTTAATCCGAAGGGCATTACTGTATAGCAATATACCCCCAGTGGTGTTCGAAAGGTGGTATGCTTCTTATCTCCAGGATGCATCTTGATCTGATTGTACCCCGAGAATCCGTCCATGAAAGACATGCGTTCAAAACCGCAGGTGTTGTCGATCATGATGTCTGTGATGGGAAGAGGGAACTCATCCTTGGGGCAGGCCGCATTCAGATCCCGGTAATCGATGCAGATGCGTATTTTCCCATTTTTTTTCACGACTGGGACAACGTTGGCGACCCAGTCGGGATGTTGTTCCTCCCGAATAAAACCGCAGGCTATCAACTTTTTGACTTCGGCTTCAATGGCGTCCATCATATCCGGGCGGAACCGGCGCTGGTGTTGCTTCACCGGCTTTGAATCGGGTAATATGTTGTGTTTGTGGGTAGCCATCTCTGGATCAAGTCCTGGCATATCCTCATAATTCCATACGAAGACGTCGATGTATTCTTTTATCAGTTGAATAACTTCTTTCCTTTCGGCTGGAAAAAGATTGTTACTGATAAATATTGGCCTTGGTGAGAGTTCATCCCCAACGTCGATCTGGATAACTTTATCTTCAGTGGGAGGTTCTCTCTGCTCAAAGCGGAACTCCCATTGTGTATCTATCTGTTCAGCCCAAGAGTCATTTTTGAATGGCTCAGACTCTGGCTCGTTCGTTCCGCAGGGATCTGTCATTACCTTATTTACTGATAATGTCCGTTCGAGAGCGTCAGGTGAGTCGGGGGGTGACGAGCTGTCCTGATAGGAGGAAAGGACATTCTCGCTTGATTTGGAGGAGGCGATATACCCTAACCCGAAACGGGTCTGTTGATAGCGGGGATTGCCGAACAGTGGCGTTTGTCTGCCCTTCCCGTAGTTGAGGCCTGGCTTCCGCTCCAAGTCGTAGCCCATGCTTTGCATGATCCTCAATGCCTGTGGGCTGTATTGGTGGACCTGCATTTTCCCAGTATCGTTATCGAGAGGATCCTCTTGGACCGTCGGTTGATTGAGCATGCGGCCGAAGACTATTGTACGCTGGTTGCCGCAGGTAGACGGGACGAGGAAGATAGAGTCCTCTTGTGGTCCGTATGCCGCGACGACATTGGATGATGATGTCACCTCCCATATGTGCGGGTGATAGGAATCCATAGCTGCCAAGAATTTTTGTGCTATAGGTTCTATATCGTCATGGGGAGAGGATTCCTGGTTCGGAATCAGAGCGTTGACATACTGGAAAAGAGGATGTTTATTATCATCTGGGGCTCGGTTCCTGGTTGCATTTACATCAGTTGGCTGCTTGTGGCGTCGGAGGTTGATGACCAAGGGAGGAAGCTTCCGGTTTGAAGTGATCACGAGAGGATCACCCCCTTTTCCTGAACCGGATCTGTTAAGGCGGATAGCCATAGGTTCCATGGCTTTTGGACGAGTGGTTCGTCCCTTTACCCTGATTGACAGTGGTAGTGCGACAGAGGGTTCTTCTGGCTCCCGGTGGGATTCCTTCTCTGCCTCGTCTGACACCTCTTTAGTGTGGTCATGAGAGTACAACACGGCATCGGAATAGTAGGATTCTACTCCTTTGAATGGGTTTAAGTCAGCAACCTCCGTTCGTACTGTTCCTTGTGCGTCTACATATTTAAGACATTGATATAGAGTTGAAGGAACAATGTTGTGGTCGTGGATCCACGGTCTTCCCAGCAAGATGTTGTAGGATACCTCTGAATCGATGACGTAACATGTGGCTACCGATCTGAGGTTGCCAATTTGGATCCTCAGGCAAATTTTTCCCAAAGGCTTGCTCTTTCCAGCGTTGAAACCTACGATTGTGGTGGTGGTAAAAGCTAACTCGCTAGTAGGGATCCTCAGTGGCCTGAGCAGACTGTGGGGGATTATGCTGATTGACGATCCCGGATCTATGTGAATCCGGTCGACCTCCATGGAACCGACGTACCCGGTGTAATAGAGGGGTCTGTCATGCTTGTTATGTTTCAATAGCATGTCGTCTTGAGTGAAAGTGATATTCGGTACCACCTCCATCACACTGTGGCTCTGGGGACACGCCACTGGTTCTTCGTCGGGGGACTTGAGCTGGGTCAAGCATGCCTCTGCCTGCATTAGTGCTTCACTCAGGGCTAGACGAGTGTCCTGGGAGAGCCTGAGTAGCTCGAAGATGGACAGCCTGGCTAGTGTATTAGCCAGTTGGGCCAGGATGTCGAAGTTGTAGGGCTTTTCTAAACCTTTGTTAGGGATGTTTCTCACAGGTTTATCAAAGCGAACTTTCTTCTGCTTCCCCTTGTCCGTTGGAGTCGGCCTTGCAGGATCGGTCTCTGGCCCGACGGACTCGGGTCCCGAAGGTTTGGTGGCTGAAGTACCCGCCGGTGCACCTTCCTGATTTGCTTCGTAGTCATTGAGGTAAGCTCTCCCTGAACGGGTTGCGGCTAGTACCTCGTCCTCGTCTGACGGTGCAGAAGTTGCAACCATATGACATGGTTTGCATTTGGAGCTCTTTCTAGACGCAGGTCTAGGAGCATTAGACTCTTTCTCGAGCTCTGACACCAAATTCGGATGAACCCACATGATCTTGCCTCGTCGGGTGGTTAGGGGTACCAGGTCATGATTTTGACCCCTAGCTGGAGGGAGATTGACGATGTTCATCGTGGTCCGAGAGATAGGCGCAACACCATTCGGGACCTCCTGGGGAGGCAGATTGCCAAACTGTAGAGAGACCATGTTGGCTGTGACTGTCTTCTCAGTGTTGTGCAGGGTTATGGCTTTCGCATCGATCAAACCCTGGATCTTCCTTTTCAGTATGTAATACGCCTTTGTCGGGTGGTGCACATATCTGTGGAAGACGCAGTATTTGGGGTTGTCAGTACTGCCGACTTCTTGGGGCCATTTCAACTCCGGAAGGGTGATCTTGCCACTTTTGACGAGACACTCGAATATACTTAGAATATCCTCGTCGTCAAAGGAGTAGACTTCTACGGGCCTGGACGTCCCTGGTCTCGTTTGCGTGGTTGCCGCAATCTTTTGTCTGGACGTATAGACCGTCAGAGCTTCTTTCCCTTTTGGACCACGAGGATGGTCACTGCTGGGAGATGACTTCTTGCCTTTGTCAGAGGCGAAGATCATAATGCCATTGTCGCGCGCCTTGCGACTGTTGTCTTCAGCGGCTACGGACGAGAGGATGAACGAGGGCCAATCACGAAACTGATATGGTCCTGTGAACACCGAGACCATGGGAAGGAGGTTTTTCCTGCAAATGTCTACCAATACAGAGTCTGGAACTCTTGGAGGCATCTGTAAGGTGGCCTGACGAAAACGCTCGATGAAGGCGCGAACGTCTTCTTTTTCTCTTTGCTTGACTTCGATGAGAGAGGACATGGACATGTCCATTCCTCCCTCGTAGAATCGCATGAAGAATAAAGCTTTGAAGTCCTCGAAGGAAGTGATGCAGTTGTCCGCCAAGCTACGGTACCACTGATAGGCTACTCCCGAGAGGCAGCCTTTGAACACCCGGGTGAGGAGGGCGTCGTTCCCTTGCAGCAACACCGTCATCATACTAAAATAGTTCATGTACTGACTTGGTGATGTTTTTCCCTCGAACAGGGCCATGGTCTGAGGTTTGTACCTCAGAGGGAAAGGGACCTCTTCCCAGATAGCTGGGTAAGGCTGGTTGATTCCCAGTTTCTTGAGCTGATCTTTGTGCTTTAAGGCGTCAAACTGGGCTTTCAACTCTCGCACTGCCTGCATCGGATTTTTAGCCGGAGGCGGGACTACGGAGTGGTGCGGAGTTGGCTGCATTGTGACTCCAACGGGAGGCAATATATTCTCCGAAAGCGAAGGAACCGCTGACTCTTGATCTAGAGCAGGTCCTTGGCTTGGATTAGATGGTGGCAAGTCCACCCCCACACGTATCTGAGTTGGCGGGACCGATGCTTGAGCCATGGTAGTTGCGTGCTGGGTTAGCATCATCTGGTGCGTGTTTTCCATCATGGATTGCATTTGTTTCAGAGATGTTTCCAGTGTAGTGATGCGTTGCTCCGCATTTCCTGATGGTGAAGCCTCCTCGCGTTCATCTTCAACGGCGTAAACTCCCATCTCCCTGGGTGTCGTCGAAGGATGAGTGTAGGTCACTGTAGAAGTCGACTCTACGCTTTCAGCATCTGATTCAGGGGCCTGGCAATCCTCAGTGTCGGAATCAGAAGAGGATGAAGCTGGTCGTCGTGATCTTGCACGTGTGTTTTGGAATACCCCGGCTTCAGCGTTTCTGAGGAGTTCATTGAACCTCCTTCGGCTCGGAGGCCTGGAGGGATGACGTCTTGAATTCGAACCCTATCTAGGCATGTGTGAAGCCATGTTCACAGATGCATGCGCGGGCTCCTTTCCCTGAAAAGACAAAGAGTAGCTTAACCGGTCGAAGACCGGTCGTCTTGTATTAGAGCAGCAACAGTTAATCACAACTCTATGGCTATTGCAACAGTGCTCGTCAGGAGGCGTAATAGACATATTGGAAGGTTCCCTCTCTTTGCGCTTCTGGATTAGATATTTGCGCAGGTCAGGAGGAGTTGCAGAAGAGGATGATTGTTTGCTTCCTCTGCTCCCATCAGTGGTTATGCGGAGGTTGGGCACCATGGCCCTTCTGTGCCACCTGTGTACAACAGGTTGGACGTCTGGGTGGCGGATAACCCCCAGGGAGGTTGCCTTTTTGCGAATCGAGCTTGCACTACGCCGTGGGACTTCGTCTGGCGTATCTTGGAGACTTGTTCAGGCTGGCGTGAAGCTGAAGAGGTCCTCAGTCGGATATCGGCTTCTTGCATAATCTGGAGGGTATGCAGATTGTTCCCTCGCTGGCGTAAGGGCCGAGCAGTTGCGTATTCCGCCGCCTGATTTCCCCCGTGGAGATCACAGCGCTCATCTGGTTCCCCGTAGAGGTTAGACGTCGTCTTGTGTGCGAAGCGTGACCTGTACTTATGATTTGGCGCTAAGGTATCATCAGAAGTTTTGTCTGTACCGCGCGTACCGGGAGACTGATTTCCGCGCATAAGGCGCAGTGGATACTCCTGGGTCAGCGCTGAGGCTTTGCCCGAAGTTTTGTCTGTACCGCGCGTAGCGGGAGACTGGTTTCTACGCGTAGAGCGCAGTGGATACTTCTGGGTTAGCGCTGAGGCTTTGCCCGAAGTTTTGTCTGTACCGCGCGTAGCGGGAGACTGAATTTTACGTGCGGGATACGGTGGATACTTCTGGGTCAGCGCTGAGGCTTTGCCCAAAGTTTTGTCTGTACCGCGCGTAGCGGGAGACTAAATTTTATGTGCGGGGCACGGAGGGAGCAATGCTACAACCTCATTGGTCGAAAAGATCGAAGAGATTGGAGAGTCCACAGGAACGGTAGAGGATGTCTTGGGCATCCAGACCTTGCGTAGCTTCCTGTTGTCTTGGACGGAGAGAGGGTGAGAGCTACCCCCGGTTCGAAGCATGTCTTCGTAGGCAGACTGGTCGAATTGGACGACCAGTGTCTTCTTCGCGGTTCCTATAGATGCCGCATCGTGTTGAGCAATTACTTCCTCATCAGAAGAGAAAGCTGTCCCCAGCAGAGTCGCCATCTTGTTTGTGGTATTAAACGAAAGAATGAAAATATATTCAAGATGGGGTTTATACAAAACCCGCCTTCTTTGGTTTACAAACAAACTTGTACAATTTGATCCTATACGAGGATATGGGAGTATAATTTATTTAATCTGGGTAAATATTACTATAGGTGTCTGATCTGCAGTCGATCACTTTAGCCCTTGGACCACACGATGTTGAAGAAGTGCCGTAGAAGACAGGAAGCAGCCTCGGGGGTTGCAGAAAAGGGTGGATGCACGATGCCCAGGTCGCCGATCCCTATCCTTTGCCCGAGCTATGGGTTCCTCTCTCTCTCTCTCGATCTCCTCTCTCCTTGCTCGATCTTCAATTGTTCGACCTCTTCTCTGAGTCTTCAATTGTTCGATCTTTTAATTTGTCGACCTCTTTCCCCATTGATAGGGGTCTCTATTTATAGAGTTTTGGTGACAGTGACCACTCAGTTGGTATAAAAACCGAGGAGTGGACAACACAGCACCCTTTTACACGACGGTTAAAGTAACCAATGCCTGCGTATGGATGATCTTTTGAATGAGCGTGTGATGCGGGTCCAACTAAGGGACACAACGCGTACAATTGCTACGAAGATCACGGCGTAAAAGCCACGTAGGTAGGTATCCCCCGTGTAGAAGAGGTGGGCGTAAAAACCGATGTCTGTCATCGTGGCATAGAAGCCAAGTAGGCATAGAAGTCGGGTGGGCGTAGAAGCCCGATAGGCATAGAAGCCGAACAGGCGTTGAAGCCGAATAGGCATGGAAGCCGAACAGGCATAGAAGCCGAACAGGCATAGAAGCCGAGCAGGCATAGAAGCCGAACAGGCATAGAAGCCGAACAGGCATAGAAGCCGAATGGTCGTAGAGACTGAGTGGGCGTTGAAGTCGAACGGGCGTTGAAGCCGAATAGGCACAGATCCTGGGCGTAGAAGCCGCTGCGTATCGTGCCAAAATGCTGATGTGGACGTCTTTAGCCGGAATCACGACTTTTGAAGATATAATCAAATCTCTTGCATTAAATGCAGAGATCCACCATCATTCTGTGCATTAAATGCGGAGGCATGTTTTTGAAGGTCTGCAGCTCTCCTGTGTGTACGTCGCAGAGACGTGCCTCGAGAAGACTGTTACCGCCTTGTCCGCCAATCGCAGAGACGTGCCTCGAGCCCTGCACAACGTGCAGCTTTTGACGTGGCAGGCGGTTTGTCCGTTGTGGAGCGTAAACAGCTCACGTCTGCCCGTGTAAAACAAGGCGGTGTATCCCCTTGCACGCGAAAGAGCGGTTTATGCTGAGGGGACTTCAGTGAGCGACGGTTTGGTAATATTTTAACCAAATCCTCTGCATTAAATGTAGAGATCTGCCATCATACTGTGGAGCGCGTCCCGAGGGGTCTGCCACTGTTTCCAGCCGTCGTCTGGGTAGTCGTACAGCACTTTTTGTCAGAAGTCAGGGGTCAGATTCACTGCGTGACTTGACAGGTTCGTTTCGGGGAAGACGAAGCGTTCCTCGTACACTTTAAGCTGCTTTTGAGAACGGCTGAGTTTTACGCCATGGAGGCGATAAAGAACTCTTATTATGCTGGGGCGGCCTGGACGTACCGTACTTACGCGGATGGTCCTTTGAGCTCATATTTCATGCTGTATTTGGCAGAAGAGCTCTATTGCATGTTCGACGACTCTGGAGGCCTCTGCTTACGGTGCTCTGTATTAAGATGCCGCGTAGATCCTCCCAGCGTATTTTTCATGCTTCTACACCTGCGGCAACCAGCGTACAATAGTCTTCGGCCGCATGCGCAATCAACCGACGGTCCAAGAGGATCCTCTCGATAACGATATTGGGAAAATGCAGGTCCACCAATACAGCCCACAAGCATTGAGGATCATGCAAAGCATGGGCTACGACTTGGAGCGGAAGCCAGGCCTCAACTACGGGAAGGGCAGACGAACGCCACTGTTCGACAATCCCCACTATCAACAGACCCGTTTCGGGTTAGGGTATATCGCCTCCTCCAAATCAAGCGAGAATGTCCTTTCCTCCTATCAGGACGGCTCGTCACCCCCCGACTCACCTGACGCTCTCGAACGGACATTATCAGTAAATATGGTAGTGACAGATCCCTGCGGAGCGAACGAGCCAGAGTCTGAGCCATTCGAAAATGACTCTTGGGCTCAACAGATGGATACACAATGGGAGTTCCACTTCGAGCAGAGAGAACCTCCTACTGAAGATAAAGTTATCCAGATCGACGTTGGGAATGAACTCTCACCGAGGCCAATATTTATCAGTAACAATCTTTCTCCAGCCGAAAGGGAAGAAGTTATTCAACTGATAAAAGAATACATCGACGTCTTCGCGTGGAATTATGAGGATATGCCAGGACTTGATCCAGAGATGGCTACCCACAAACTCAACATATCACCCGATTCAAAGCCGGTGAAGCAACACCAGCGCCGGTTCCGCCCGGATATGATGGACGCCATTGAAGCCGAAGTCAAAAAGTTGATAGCCTGCAGTTTTATTCGGGAGGAACAACATCCCGACTGGGTCGCCAACGTTGTCCCAGTCGTAAAGAAAAATAAGAAAATACGCATCTGCATCGATTACCGGGATCTGAATGCGGCCTGCCCCAAGGATGAGTTCCCTCTTCCCATCACAGACATCATGATCGACAACACCTGCGATTTTGAACGCATGTCTTTTATGGACGGATTCTCGGGGTACAATCAGATCAAGATGCATCCTGGAGACGAGAAGCATACCGCCTTTCGAACACCACTGGGGGTATATTGTTATACAGTAATGCCCTTCGGATTAAAGAACGCCGGGGCAACATACCAACGAGCTATGAGTAACATATTCTATGAGCATTTACGCAAAATGGTGGAATGCTACGTAGATGACATAGCTGTCAAAAGTTGCCTCAAGGACGATCACATTCGAGACTTGAGGTCGGTGTTCGAGTTAATGTGCCAACATCAACTCAAGATGAATCCTACGAAGTCCTTTCTGGGTGTATCTAGCGGCAAATTCCTGGGATTTGTCATTACCGCCAAAGGCATCCAAGTGGACCCTGAGAAAGTCCAAGCCATCGTAGAAATGCGATCGCCTCGCAATCTGAGGGAACTTAGGAGATTTCAAGGTCGTCTGGCTTACATCCGGAGATTCATATCCAACCTCTCCAGAAGATGCCAGCCTTTTTCTCGCCTCATGAAGAAAGGTGTATCCTTCGTATGGGACGAAGCCTGTCAACAAGCGTTTAATGATATCAAACGCTACCTCACTCATCCGCCAGTTCTGGTGCCCCCCGTCGTAGGAAGACTATTCTTCCTATACGTTCGAGCAATGGACCATTCCCTGGGAGCTCTTCTTGCGCAGAAGAACGATGTAGGGCATGAACAGGCTATCTACTATCTAAGTAGAATGATGGTCGGAGCCAAACACCGGTACAACCCAGTGGGGAAAGAATGCTTGGCTCTGATGTTCGCTATCCAGAAGACGCGGCACTATGTCACCGGCCAGACTATCCATATCATCTCCAGGATCAACCCTCTTTGAGTACTAATGAGCAAGCCAAGTGCTCTTAATTCCTGACTCGCAACGTGGGCGATGCTATTAACACCATATAACATGGTGTACGCCCTCAGAAGTCCATCAAAGGCCAAGCATTGGCCGACTTCCTAGCTGCTCATCCAATCCCGGAGACCTCCATGTTGTACGAGGACATCCCTGACGAAGTTCCAGAATATAATTCCGCGACAGAGAGTGACGCATGGCAACTATTCTTTGATGGTGCCTCCAGAACCGGTCCTAGGGGAAGTGTGGTCTCAGGAGTAGGAATCGTCCTAGTTACTCCCGACAAACTCGTCATCTACCGGGCATACTCTCTCAACGAGCCCTGCTCCAACAACATGGCAGAGTATAACGCTCTTTTAATTGGGCTCCAAGTCGCTAAAGAGCTGGGGGTCGAATCCGTGGAAGCTTTCGGTGATTCCCTACTTATCGTCAATCAAGTCAGAGGAATATATGAAGTCCGGAATCCAGACCTCATCCCCTATCACCAAGCAACGGTCGAGATAGCCGTAACGTTCAAAGGGTTCTTCCTGGAGCATGTACCTCGATCCCTGAATCTTGAAGCTGATGCCCTAGCCAGTCTAGCCGCAGATCTGGCTACTCCTATAAAAAGGCAGGACTCAGTAATCCTTCTTAACAGAGATTTATTCTGTGTGAAAAATAACTCTCACATAGAACGCAGCTACGCTGCATACGCCAATCCTCCCAGACGAGATTGGAAGAGTCCTTTCATAGATTTCGTGGCATACGGGATCTTGCCGGAAGACCCTAAAGAAGTAGTATCCGTCAAGAGGCGGTCCTTACGCTTCTACTTCGATGCATCTTCACAATGCCTATATCGTCGGACCTATGACGGACTGCTATTAAGATGCCTCTCTGACGACGAGGCACAGATGATCATCCGTGAAGCTTACGACGGCATATGCGGAGCGCATCAACCCGGTCCTAAGCTACAGGATCGTATCAGGAGAATGGGCTACTACTGGCCCACTATGATCACAGACGCGATCAGCTATACAAAATAATGCAAGGCCTGTCAGGTCCATACGGACTTCATACATCAACCGTCTGAATATCTACATCCTACGGTTGTATCCTGGCCTTTCGAAGCATGGGGTATGGATGTCATTGGTCCTATCCACCCGTCTTCTTCCAGGGGTCACCAGTTCATACTGGCCATCACGGATTACTTCTCCAAGTGGACAGAGGCAATCCCTCTCGCAGAGGTAAAAGCGTCTAATGTGATCAGCTTCATCAAGCATCACGTCATCTATCGCTTCGGGGTACCTCGAAGGATAATTCACGACAATGGGCCTCAGTTCATCAGTCAAGAGTTTCATCGATTTTGCGATAAAAATCGGATACATAATGTTCCTCTACGGCATATTATCCAGCTGCTAATGGTTTGGCGGACGCTTTCAACAAAACCATTATCAAACTCTTGAAGAAGTTTGTCTCTTCAAACAAGAGAGATTGGAATGAGAGACTGGGCGAATGCCTCTGGGTATATCGCACAATGGTACGAACACCAACAGGTTGTACTCCATTCTCACTGGTCTACGGGAGCGAAGCAGTTCTCCCCATTGAAGTCCAGATTCCGTCACTCAGAATAGCCGTGGCTAACGAGCTGACTCAAGAGAAGAACGACCTTTTAAGACTTCAGGAGCTAGAAGGATTAGACGAGAAATGCCTCCAAGCTCAGCAGCGCATCGCGCTCTACCAAGCACGCATTTCCAGAGCTTTCAATCATAAAGTAAAAGAAAGAGTGTTCAGAGTCGACGAGCTAGTTCTAGCCGTAAGAAGGCTGATGATTCTTACCCACAGGAGTAAAGGCAAATTCCAGCCCAAATGGGAGGGTCCTTATGTGGTCGAGACAACGTTCTCAAATGGCGCTTACAGGTTAGCCCAGCCTAATGGAGACCTGTCAATGGCTCCTATCAACGGCAAATTCCTAAAAAGATACTATGCTTAATCTCCTCTGCTCGGGTAGAATATAGCGGAAATCTCAATTCTGACAAAACTACTTCCATAACAAACCTTAGCCAGAGCATATTCTATCATGTCCGTATGACCTCTGCATAAATGTGTCCTGCTAAAGTTTCTTGAGAGCCTATCATGTCCATATCACCTCTGATAGTATCTTACCCACAAACCTTAGTCAGAGCATATTCTATCATGTCCGTATGACCTCTGAATAAATATGTCCTGCTAGAGTTTCCTGAGAGTTTATCACGTCCATACTACCTCTGATATCACTCTCGCCCAAACCTGTCATTTACATTCTGAAATGATGGGTCCACAAAGTCAGAAAAGAGTTCGCTTTATTCCCAAGAAAGAGCAGAATTACACTGGCAAGCAAGAAAAAAAAAGAGGGTACATCATTGCGGGGGAGCAGTCAGATCATGAATCTGCCGTGCCAGTACGGCTATCCTCTCATCCCTGCAGGCCAAGGTATCGGCGCGGGCCTGCTCCAGCCGTGCTTCGTTGTCTCCCCTGAGGGACAATTCAGCCCTCGCCCGACGAACACCCGCGCGGGCAGCTTCTGCACGATCCAGATTCCGTCGCGCTGCACTCAATCGAGCGGTCGCTACGTCTAGACCTGCCAACGACTGGGAAGCCCACTCCTCTGCCTGAGCGAGCTCCTCTTTCAACTTGCGAGCCCTCGCTACGTTCCCTTCATGCTCGGATTGGCACTTCAGTTGAAGGGCAAGGGCGCCCTCCTCGACGGTCTTTCTTTCGTCCATCTCCAACTGACGTATTTGAGCGCGTTTATCTAAGCTCTCCATCTGTTTGGCAAACCGCGCAGTCATGAAGTCATATCTGGACTGGACCTCAGCTTTAATATTGCCCCGAGTTAGCTGCAGATATTCGTTAATGGGTTGCTCTAAACCATTAACTATCGCCTCCAGGGCATCAGCTATCCCGGTGCCGTCAAAATCCCGGATCGCCTCTATCGGAATCCGAGAGGACTTCTTCAGGCGCTCGAGATCCAGATTCCCCTTCAACACCATCGGTATCAGCGCTTTCAAAGTAGCATAGAAGACACGGGTATATTGCTCGGTCAGCGCAGCTAAATCCGATTGGGCCCTAGGAGTGGCCGCGGCATTGGCAAGTCCCCCTCCAGGAACGATTGCGGACGAAGTGGTCACAACCGTCGCCTCGACAGGTGGTACGATCAAAAGAGGCATGTTGACCGAAGTAGTCGCAATGACAGGCTCTTCTTCTTCTTAGAATATCAAAGCCTCTTCAATAGGTGAACCGGCCCTCGAAGATATTTCCTCCTCAAGATCAAACGCCTCCGTATCATCGCCAGGAGCCGGAGCAAAGCCAGAAGGTGCTTCAAAGCTATATTCCCCGTGGACGCCATCCCCTGGGAAAAGGACAAGAGAGTTGATATCAATATAATGATACTCTTTCTAAAAAGGAGACATAAAGATAACATTTACCTATGGCCAGCGGTATATACGACGCATCTGCAGTCGAGGTAGCTAAATCACGCCTTAATGACGTAATGCGAGCTGTCATACCTGGAGAAGGGGGTGGGCCAACCGACATCGCCAGGAGCTCTACTAAGCCTCAACCAAGGCGCGGTCGAGGTTCGTCAGTTGGGACCTCGCCAGGCATACTCACGGACACGGCACAGGTTTCATCCGTTGCTGGTCTAAGGAAAGATTCTCCCATCTGTCCCGGCCATACCGGCAATCTCGTACCACTACCGGAGGCAGTAGCGGCGACGACATCCTCAAGACGGAATGCCCCGGCACCGCCAGCCAAAATTGAGGGTCCCTCCCTAGAAGGCGAGGAACCCCCGATCAGGAAAACATCCTCGACAGGCGAAACAACAAGTTCCTCTCTGGGAGCCTCGATACCAGGGATTCGAAGAGAACGACTGACCGTCCTCTTCCTCTTGCGAGAAGAAATCTCCTTGGGAGCAGCGGCCCTTCGCTTCCCAGAGACTACCAAAGCCCCCGCAGGCAGAGGCACTTCACACCTCGGCACCGTCACCAACGGCTCATCAGGAGTAGCGAACTCCTCACCCTCGTCAGAAGAAACCGAAGGGACTTCGACTCTTCCCCCAGGCTTGGAAGGCGGCACCCTAAAACTCCCACGCATGTCAAAATCACGGTGGAAGGTGTTAACCGCCACGTAGAACTGGGCATACGAATGTAGGATGCGCAACTCCGTGGAGGGTGTGACGACCGGCACGGTAAAGATTGCTCCAGTGCATCCCATGATAAAATATCGCCATCCTCTGGCCCCATCGATGAGGCCGCCCCTGGACCTGAAGCTGGTAACGGCATTGCCCACGTGCAACTGGTCGTACCCAAATTGCCTTGCGAACCGACTAGGCAAGTAAGGCCCGAGGAAGCAATAATCTTCACTTCTATACAACAAGTGGGAAGGCCTGATACAAATCAACCACTTGAAGGCCTCCGGAGAAAGATTAGTCTTCTCTCCACCTAAATCCTCCAGCATGATCCTCGATTGATTACGATGTACTGGGGGAGCAATGCAAAGGAGCTTCCAGCTATGACTGAGGCCCAGTGTCAGCCTACAGTCTAAAACTGTGTTCACATTCCAGGGAGAGTCCTTATAATTCAGCAGGAAGCTACCCCCCGGGCTACTACTGGAGCCAGGGGACATCACCCGAGGGTTGTGCAGAATTAACCATCCCATCAAATACAGGTATGGTAATTCCACCCGAGGAAAGCTTTCACGCGGAGTCTCATCGGCGAGCAGCCCGTCAGTCATGGCCCTCAGGCCAGCCTGTATACGGCACACCATAGCAGGGAGCAAGCCCAGTCTCGCCCTAAACACCAGACGCACCGCAGGCCATAGGATATTCCGGTGAATGCGGTCCGCAGATGCAATGTCGGGCACCACTACTCGACGCAGCTATATGGAGAGGAAACCGGCCAGCTGGGCTTCCTTAGACAGAGGCCTACGGCAACGCCTCAAGTAGCTATAGGCCTTAGTACCTTCGGGATACTTTCCTACCCCGTCGTCAAGAATCTGGTCCGAAGACTTGGCGTCATCCATAAGAGCCTCGACGACCTGGGCACTAAGCACGCCCAAACAATTTACGGGCTCATCCTTGCCCCCCGAGACTTTCTCCGGCTTGGCGGCCCTGGCCCGGTGGAAGAAGAGGTAGGACGTCCACTAGGTAGTATGGGCCAAATCAGAAGGCTCGTCATAAAAGGCCGTGCACGCGAAGTAGTGGCACATCAGCTCCTGATACACCTCTACTACCCGAGGGTCCGAATCCCCCAACTCCCGATTGGTGGGGACATACTCTTCATATGGGACATCCCCCATCGGCAGCCTCGAGATCGCTGCCATCTCATGGAGGGCCAATCCCAACTCCCCCAGCGGAGTGGCGAAAGTCCCAGTGAGCGAAATGTATCGCTCCATCAGTGCCAAGTACAGGTTAGGATTAGTAGGCAACCCAACACTGGTCGCACTCACAGCGGCATACAGCCCAATGCACTCCAGCTCTCTCTGACAGTGCTTCAAGGCCCAGTCAACAAGGCAGGCCCATCGACGGTTTGTTGGAGTGATCCACCCGTTGCATCGAGGATTCTCCTTGGGATATACTCCCCCTCGCCCCATGAAGTCGTTGCAGAAAGTCGGCAACTGGACCGGTTGGATCACTAGACTGTCCTCGCTCGGAGCACTGCCCGGGCTCAGTCCCCTGAACGACGTCACGAGGCCAGAAGGACGACTGACAAACGACCCCTGGTCAGCTCCTTTCAGATGAAAGATCTTCCCCGGTTTGCCGTAAAGATCGGGCGTCAGGTTCCACGACATCCTCCTAGGTTGTGTCGCATGGAAGAAGGCCGAGATGGGATAATCCCTCGGCATCGTCGGCAGATACAAAACCAGATTCCCGACAAGAAATATCCAAGGTTCTCTCTTAGGCTTCGTCTGGGACCGTCTGTCAATCATGTCCCCAAAGAGAAAAGCTGGCTTTATGTACTGCTCCCCGTCTATATACGTCAGGGGCTCCCCGTCAATCATATTCAGCAGCGTCCGCTCACCCTGGGCCGATATCAAAATCTCCCTTCCCTCAGGATACTGGGGTCCGGAGATAGGAAATGCCACGTGGGATAGATCCTCCAGGTAGTTCGAGTGCAGCATCCCGGCAGCAGAACCCATCACCTCAGCCAGTGGAGACTCACCCAAATTAACTGCAAAAGCGCGAGAAAAACATTCATTAGAAATCTTGCAGCATGAGGACTGAGAAACGACAGTCTGCGCTTTACGCCAAGACTGTACAAATTTGGCCATTTTACGCAGGAAGTCTCATCCAGAGACGTAACTGGCAGCGTACGATCCGTGCTTTACGCCGGGCTACCAAAAATTCTAGTTATTACGCCGAAGGTTCCGTCCCCAGGCGTAAAACTAAAATTTTATAGTATACACCAATTTTTCGGCAGTCGGAGCTGTTACGCCCAGAACTGGGAAAAATATAGAGCCCTTACGCTGGCACATTAGAAATATGGGCGTAAGAGATGAAAACGTCTCCGTGCATCATCTTCCTCAAAGAGGCTATCAGTACAGAAGACGACCTAGCGCGGTCACGTTCAACGTGTGCGAAGGATTTTTCGTCGTTCTTTGACATCCCGAAGGCTCTACCTCTAAGGCCGGGAGCGCCGCTCGTCGGCGGGATACTTTGCTCAGGATGAAGTTCGCCTTGCCTAACCGAAGACTCCCTCGCCGGGGCAGAAGAATGGGAAGAAGAAGCTACACTCTTTCCCTTAGTGGAGGAGGTTTGCTTCGGCGCCATTTCTGAAAACTCTGAGTGCTCGGAGAAGCAACGGAGAAAAACTCGAACAGACGAAGACTCTCTTTCGCAACAGACGAATGAAAAGTTTTCTCTCCAAAGCTCGAGATATATATAGGGGTCGGATCGACTCCTTGAATCCTCGGACGGATTCCTCGAAACCCTAACCAAATCTCGTAATTAATAGTTGGTTATGATTGGATGCTACGTCAGCCCACTACTCTCGGAAGACGGACAGTCAGCAAATTCGAAGAGTTTTCGTGCAAAGCAGGTTCGTGGTTCTACGCTAAAGAGCTTTCTACGCTCGACAACAACGGATCTACGGTTTTACGCTCGCAAGCTACAAGTCTATAGTTTTACGCCCGGATGCCTTTTTGTGCTCAGTAGCTTTCATGCTCGAGAGGCTACAAACCTACGACTTCACCCTCAGCAGTTACCAAACCTACGATCTCACGCTCGGTGGCGTTTAGTTTACGCTCGGAAGCAACAGGTCCACAGACCCTACGCTCGAAGATTTTTTTCTCTAAACAGGCTACGAATCTACAGTTCTACGCTAAGGGGCTTTCTACTCTCGACAGCAACGGATCTACGGTTTTACGCTCGCCAGCTACAAGTCTATGGTTTTATGCCCGGATGCCTTTTGTGCTCGGTAGCTTTCATGCTCGAGAGGCTACAAACCTACGACATCACGCTTAGCAGATACAAACCCACGATCTCACGCTCGGTGGCTTTCTACGCTCAATAAGCTATGAACTCAGGATTCCCAGCTCATCTACACTACGGATCTCTGACTTTCCGTGTATCCGGACGAGTTCTCCAAGCGGTCAATTACAAAGAGTTCACACAGAAGATACTCGTTCTTGACCCAAAGCATCCCAAGTACCCGAAGCATGCAGAGTTCAAACATTGCGAAATTACTCTTCTCGGGTCAAAATTGGAGGTTCATCCAGACTCCAGTCTGAACATCTTGTCTATCAGGATAGCGATTCAGTTTTTGATGCCCAAAGCCTCGACCCTGTTCCAAGGGAGTTTCGAGAGATCATTCTTGAAGACGAAGTCTGAACAAAAAGTTCTGTTCATCAGAAAAACCCTACGCGGTCCCTCAGTCCTAGCAACAGGACAGTTCTAAATGTTCAAAATGCTCAACAGCGTTCTATGGACAGGGTCTAGTACTCTTTTTATCAGAGTCAGCGTAAAGAATCAGACGTGTCGAAGCTACACATATTCAGACTTCACAGCAACATATGGCAAAGACGATCATATGCGGAAAAGAATGACGACTTTATTCAAAGTTAAAATCACAGTTACATATGAGGGGAATCCTGTCTACAGGGGATTTTTCTTCATTTTTCGTGATTACATATGAGGGAAATCCCTTCTACAAAGGATTTCCTCATCGTCGTCCGAAGATCGCCCAGAAGCTGTTCTGACAGGTTCTCGCCTGGGCGTTAATTCTTCATCCATCTTCTCCAGCAGCCAGTCAGTTCTTGCAAACTGGCTGACATGGCAATGATCACCGACGGAACACGACAGAGTTGGGGCTTGCATAGATTTTGCAGATCCCAAGCTCCGTGCATCACTCTGGCCGGTCTGTCTGCCTCTCGTCACCAGAGGTAACGAGAGGAGGCGCCACTTGCAAGCGGCCTGGTCAAAAGTGACCCCTCCCCACTCTCCGAGTGAGATGCCGCATAAAGTTGCTGATTATCCCGAGCAAGGGAGGCTAAGATATCCTTCCATGATCCATCGTTGCAATGGACACTTGCTCGAAGACGCCGTCTTTCTCGGCTCCCTACATGCTGAAAGAACATGGTCTTCTTCTTCCTCAGGTCGACCCGACGAACTCCGGCGATCATCTCAGCATAGTGAAAGAAAATGTGGGAAGAAACAGGTTAACTCCTCAGCCCTTTTATAGGCAAGCGAGGTCACACCTACCCCCAATAAATCCGCCATCAATACCGGCCTGAAAGAATGCGTCAAACTTGACCGTTTCAACGCTCCACTCAGAAACGTTTCGAGTTACGAGGGGCCGTTCATGCTTCATTCAAAGCGTTTCAAATTTTGATGAATTTAAAATCTTTGAAGGGGGTCTTGTAGAAGCATGAAAAATACGCTGGGAGGATCTACGCGGCATCTTAATACAGAGCAGCGTAAGCAGAGGCCTCCAGAGTCGTCGAACATGCAACAGAGCTCTTCCGTCAAATACAGCGTGAAATATGAGCTCAAAGGACCATCCGCGTAAGTACGGTACGTCCAGGCCGCCCCAGCATAAAAAAAAAGTTCTTTATCGCCTCCATGGCGTAAAACTCAGCCACTCTCAAAGCAGCTTAAAGCGTACGAGGAACGCTTCGTCTTCCCCGAAACGAACCTGTCAAGTCACGCAGTGAATCTGACCCCTGACTTCTGACAAAAAGTGCTGCACGGCTACCCAGACGACGTCTAGAAATGGTGGCAGACCCCTCGGGACGCGCTCCACAGTATGATGGCAGATCTCTGCATTTAATGCAGAGAATTTGGTTAAAATATCACCAAGCCGTCGTTCACTGAAGTCCCCTCAGCATAAACCGCTCTTTCGCGTACAAAGGGATACACCGCCTTGTTTTACACGGGCAGACGTGAGCTGTTTATGCTCCACAGCGGACAAACCGCCTGCCACGTCAAAAGCTACACGTTGCGCAGGGCTCGAGGCACGTCTCTGCGATTGGCGGACAAGGCGGTAAGAGTCTTCTCGAGGCACGTCTCTGCGACGAACACACAGGAGAGCTGCAGACCTTCAAAAATACGCCTCCGTATTTAATGCACAGAATGATGGCGGATCTCTGCATTTAATGCAAGGGATTTGGTTATATCTTCAAAAGCCGTAATTCCGGCTAAAGACGTCCACATCAGCATTTTGGCACGATACGCAGCGGCTTCTACGCCCAGGATCTGTGCCTATTCGTCTTCAACGCCCGTTCGGTTTCAACGCCCACTCAGTCTCTACGACCATTCGGCTTCTATGCCTGTTCGGCTTCTATGCCTGTTCGACTTCCATGCCTGTTCGGCTTCAACGCCTGTTCGGCTTCTATGCCTATCGGGCTTCTATGCCCACCCGGCTTCTATGCCTACTTGGCTTCTATGCCACGATGACAGACATCGGCTTTTACGCCCACCTCTTCTACACGGGGGATACCTACCTACGTGGCTTTTACGCCGTGATCTTCGTAGCAATTGTACGCGTTGTGTCCCTTAGTTGGACCCGTGTCACACGCTCATTCAAAAGATCATCCATACACAGGCATTGGTTACTTTAACCGTCGTGTAAAAGGGTGCTGTGTTGTCCGCTCCTCGATTTTTACACCAACTGAGTGGTCACTGTCACCAAAACTCTATAAATAGAGACCCCTATCAATGGGGAAAGGAGGTCGACAAATTAAAAGATCGAACAATTGAAGACTCAGAAAAGAGGTCGAACAATTGAAGATCGAGCAAGGAGAGAGGAGATCAAGAGAGAGAGAGAGGAACCCGGAGCTCGGGCAAAGGATAGGGATCGGCGACCTGGGCATCGTGCATCCACCCTTTTCTGCAACCCCCGAGGCTGCTTCCTGTCTTCTACGGTGCTTCTTCACCATCGTGTGGTCCAAGGGCTAAAGTGATCGACTGTAGATCAGACACCTATAGCAATTTATACCCAGATTAAATAAATTGTACTCCCACATCCTCGTATAGGATTACATTGTACAAGTTTGTTTGTAAACAAAAAGAACACGGGTCCTGTATAAATCCCGTCTTGAATACATCTTCCATTCTTTTCGTTTTCTACCGCAAACAGCTGTAAGGCCGTGTACTTGTATATCTGTGTGTGTGTCCCTTCCACCATGACACCCGCTCTCTCCTCCAAAGTGAATGCTAGCATTAGGGGGCTATGGATCGGCGTCGCTCCTGACAAACTCCTCGACGAGATAAATAGTTTCCCTCGGCATATTCTTTCGCAAAGAGAGGGGGAAAACCGAGAGACTAGAGTTCTCTCTCCTCCTTCCTAGCCCGCCTATTTATAGGCTCCTGGGGTGCGTGAACAGATCGAGGCAATGAACCAGGCAGTTATAAGGATGAACATGATGTTTCGATTTGTGTGATCCATAGTTATCTCCTCGAAAACGACCGTTGACTCTGAGTCCCCAAAAATCCAATTAAAGATCGAGCCAAATCTTGCATTAAATAGACATTTGATAGCTTAGCAAAGACTTGTCTATGAGACCCGCCCTCCATGCGACCCAAAGTCATATCCTCCATGCTTCTTTTTTAAAGTATCCCAAACTTATCAGTTTAAAAACTTTGAAGGGGGTCTTGTAGAAGCAAAAAAATCTAGATCCATGCGTCCAACAACCATGCGTCCCAGATTTGACTCAGAAGAAACTAGGTCGCAGGATGACCATGCCGTAGAGAAAAAACCGCATTCTTGCACCCCAAACATTGGGCCTGACATAAGGATCACATCTGACATAGAATCCTGACAAAAAAGATTTTCTGAGCGCTTCAAAAAATGTGTTCACACTAAGCGACAAGAAGCTTTCGTCAGACTAATAATGATTTCTGACAAGCGTGTAACACCACGTGTACGAGAACTCATGCGTTCCAGACTCCATGCATTACATGCGTCTCTGATCCAATGCGTTCCAGACTCTATGCGTTTCAAGCATCTCTGGTCCAATGCGTTCCAGACTCTATGCGTTCCATGCATCTCAGTCCCTATGCGTCCCAGATTCCATACGTTCCATGCATCTCTGGCCCCCTGCTTTCCAGACACCATACGTCTCATACGATAAAATCTTCCTGTTGTGACTGAAACAATTCTCTCCAACTAAATGCGGGCCACATGTCTAGCTGACCAAGTCACGCAAACAGAAGACAAGAACCGCCAAGATCTCCAACAACAACAAATTCCAACAAAATGCCCGCTTGGCATCCTACCCTGGACTCAACCCATACTATGCACCCACAGTTGCAACCATATTCTGTTGAAGGAGTCCCCTGCGGCACCAAACTGAAGTACATGCGGCACCTATAGCCCATCCGCATGATGGCTATAAATAGGAACAACTTGGACATCCCAAATGTCAGCTTTTTCTACTTTAGAGAGAGACCATACCCTCCCAGAGAGCTACATACGTGCACACAAGCTCGAGAGAGAGAGAGAGAGAGAGAGAGAGAGAGAGAGAGAGAGAGAGAGAAGAGAAGAGAGCACCCCTCACTCATTCGTCGGACCGTCACCGGAGTAAAGGAGCCACCATAGCGCTCGATCTCCACCGCCACACTACCCAGATTAAATATTGTACTTAGATTGTTTGTTTAGGACTTCTCTATACATTTTGTTTGTTATTGAATGAAACAATTTTAATGGCGAACATGAGTGACAAAAATAAAGATTGTTTTTATGGTATTTTGATCCTTGCCCTCTAGAAAAATACCCCATCAACCACATGGGCTACCACATCCCATGTGCACATGTTAATACAAAGAGAAGCATTATATTGAAATACACATTTGGGGTTCCAGGCAATGTGGAAGATTGTTGGCTCACAATCCCCCATATATTTTAATATATGGGCTGAACGTTCCCCACAGTGACTATACATAATATATTAGGATAGATGTCGTTTACGACTTAAATCTTCCCGCTTGGGCCAAACAGCAGTACAATGGCTTGAATTCAGTATCATTGTTGTTATTCTTTCCACCCCCACAATGATATCAGTTGGGCCTTTGGTCGCACATTGAAGGTCCTATGCTGACTTGGTATCTGTTTATGCATCTTGGGCGTCTATAAGCTTACCCTCAATAGACGATATATATTTCTGTTCATACACTTATGTGAGTTCTTTTCAAAGAGTTTAATATTTTCCAGTATGAAGTCTTTCGCTTTCTTGCAGTGTTACGCTGCCATGACATGGACTAAAGCCGACGTCCAATCTCTTGGTAGTGTCATACTACTATAGCATGCGGTCTCAACCTCTTTGTAGTGTTGTCCTACTACTCTCTCTCTCTCTCTCTCTCTCTCTCTCTCTCTCTCTCTCTCTCTCTCTCTCTCTCTTTCATAATTAGGCTACATGCCTCTATGCGGTGCTACGCCGCTGTGACATAGTCTGAAGCCGAGGTCCCACCTCATGTAGTGTCATGGTACTGTAGCATGGGGGTTCTTGCGCCTTTGTAACTGAGCTACCCATGCTTCCTACAAAGCATGTTGGGCATTCCAAATGCCTATGAACTCATTAAGGCTTAAAGTCATCCTCCCACAGGACTTACTCTATACTAAGAGCAAACAGTAGACCATAGTAGTTTCAGAATAATATCCCAACAATGTCCCAAAGGATTAACCATTGTACCTAATATTTTTCTAGTCAATTATCCTTTATTAAACAAAAAGTTAGAGGCCTAGTAGATTTCTCTTTGAACTAATATCATAAGACTTTATGTGTAGAATTACAAAGATACAACATTAAAAATCCTTCAAGCCCATTTTTCTTGCCGTATCCATGCACGACCAGCTGGCACTTGAGGCCTTTTGTGGACAGATCCGTCAAATTATCCTGACTCCGAACATCAACCACTACAATAATGTCATTCTTGATGTGCTTATTCAGTGGTGTGTGACGAAGTCGCACGACCATATTCTTATCATTGAAGAGATCATTTAATACCACCACAACAGTCGTTTTGTTGTCACAATATATTGGCATAGCAAAAATTTGTGCACCAACCAGAGAAAGATTATACATGAGCTTCTGAAGCCATTATGCTTTATTTACTACAGCTGCATGCCAAACCATAAAACTTTGACTCTATGCTGAGTCTGCTTCTTCGATTTCCATGATATAACAGTCCTCCATGGAGAAGACGTATCCTCCTGTTGACCTTTTATGGGACTAAAATTTCACACTTGGGATTCTAGGCAATGTGGGACTAAAATTTCAAAAGTGTTGGCTCACAAACCCTAACAAACTTTACTGTTGAATATATAGATTGCACCCATCCATATCTAGCCTCCTCATACCACGGAGATTGATCTAATTCTCTATGCTAAACTAGTTTACCTCTATTTTTGTACACATAATTTACCAATTCATAACAGACTTTGTTGCTGTGTTGACCCTTATTGATCTAGTTTTCTGCTTTGAGGGTGACAATTACCATAGATACGAGGCTTGGTTATTAGGAGTAACCACCCTCTGTTGTCAATAAAAATTTAGCATTATTTGGTGCTGAGCTTAATAATTTTTTTTACTTTTAAGTCATACTGATCAAGTTCAATATAATACGATCAACTTCGGTGATATCACTGCGTTCCTCACAATGACTTCACTTGAAGTAATCTTTCTATGAGTGTCTGATGAGGATATTTATTCTATCTCACGTTGAGGTATGAGCCCTTGATGTAACTTTGAGTAGAATGATGTTTCTGTACTTCTCTATAATTTCAAAGGATTTTATTTCCATTCTAATGATACTGTATTGTACAAAGAGGAAGGGGATGCGTTGTGTGGGTTCGAAAGGGATTCTCTCAATATTTTGAAATACTTTGAATTAATTATAGTGTTTGTCTCTAAATATTTTATTTCCATTCTAATGGAAGGGTTCATTAGTGGGGGCACCGAAGGAGGGATTTTGTTTCCGTTCTAATGGAAGGGGGTCATTAAAATATTTATAATGGAAATATTTTATTTCCATTATAAATGGCCGGGATGTGACGCAGGGGATCAATAGTGGGGGCACCGAAGGAGGAATTTTGAAGGTGGACACCAGAAGTAAAATAATATTAATATTAATATTAATATTCAAATTAATATTTTTAAATATAAATTTATTTTTAAAAATAGCGGTTTTTTTAAAGATTGTCGATTTTTTCAGATTTTCTTAAAAAACAGATTGTTTTTAGATTTGTTTAAAAAAATAAATCTATTTATATTTAAAAAACTTAATCTATCTATTATTTTAAAATAAATTTATAAATCTATCGCTATTTTAAAATATAAATCGAGTAATAGGACTTGTTTTTTAAGATAGAGATCCATTCGTTTTTAAAAGAGAGTTTTTTTTTAAAGAGAGAAATTTGTACATATGAGTTTTGTTTGCATAAGCGACTTTAATTTTTTGTTTTGTTTTGTTTCTGTAAGAGAATTGATTTTGGTTTAATCATCCCGTTAGTTATTCCCGTATAAGAAGCTGGTTATATATATATATATATATATATATATATATATATATATATATATATATATATATATATATATATATGGTAGCAGATCCGGAGTCCCACTCGTGGAGCCCCACGGGAGCCCCGTCGCTCCCCACTGTTGGATCGTGCGGGTCCTGCGATCCGATGGTACAGAGGGGGGCCGGGCTTGCACGGGACTCCGGGGACGGATCTTTTAATTCATTCCCTATATATATATATATATATATATATATATATATATATATATATATACATATATATATATATATATATATATAACTTTTTTGTCAATTTTCACTCATGTAAAAGACTAAAGTATATTTAGTTTCAAGCAACTTTCTAAAGGGTCATAAAAGACAACTTTCTCTCTCTCACACACAATTTGATGAAGAAGAAGCCATTCTCATGCACGAGTATATCTTCACAAACTTGACCTTATCCCGGCCAAAAACAATGACAATTCACCTCAATATATTTTGTTTGATCGTGGAACACTATATACTTAGCAAAGCGAATTGCAAACATATTGTCATAATTGAGAACTGTTAGAGAAGGAAGTGTACCCGAGAGTAGTATTTTCAACCATGCATCCAAGATAAGAAATCACATGGACCGTAGAGCAATACTTGACATTTGCAGAGGAGCGAGGAACTATTATCTGCTTCTTGCTTCGCCAGGTGACTAGGTTACCACAAAAGAATGCACAAAAGCAGTTAGTCATTAACGATCATTAACAAATGCAACATAATTGACATCCACATACATTGTCAGAGTGAGAGGGATGATAGATATGTTTTGGCAAGGGGACTTCTCAAGATATCCAGAATAAATTCAACAGCCTGAAGGTAAGATAATCGTGTTTACTGCTTATATTGACTGTTGGTGCTAGCAGTAAAGGAGATATTAGGGCGAGTCTCCACCAAATAAATGATTTTACCCATAAGGTGGTGATACATATCTGGATTAGTAAAAGAGAGTTAACACATAGCCGAATATGAGAGCTTCATATATATTGGGCACCTTGGATGTATCTGTCAGATGGCACCCCTAGAGCATAAAGTCCTTTCAAAAAATCCAACAATACTTCCACTAAGTCACAAGAAGATAATCACCTTGCAAGAAACTTCAATACCCAAGAGATAGTACAAGAGACCATGTTCTTTATTGGATCAGTGATATGAGAGAGAAGCCACAAGGTTCTAAACGACGGTAGAAAGGTGCACGACGGAGAGGGCCTTCCTGTAGCCTAGGCACTTAATACATTTTGGACATTTTGTACTATTTTACTACTATTTTTTTGCATAATATACATACTTTAAGGGTATTTTATGCATAACTAAGTTGTAGAACAAAGATTTATGAAGTTTTAGTTTTGTAAAAGTGAATCATAGGTCCATAATGCTTGCAAAATCTGTTTGCCAAAATATCTTGTCAACTATTGTTCCGTCTAGGCATCCGCCTACACCGCCTTACCTCCACCTACTCCGCCAAACCTTTATTTGTCACCTACTCCACCGCCAACCATAAAAGCGGTGTGTAGAGAGGCAGTCTCGTGCCTAGGTGCCACCATGCTTCTAGGTGCCTCCTAGACGTCCGTTGTCACGATCGGTACCCAGAATTTGGGCATGAGTCATAGGTACGTCCAGCCTACGCCACAGCATCGGCGGTAGAACGCTGTCTAGGCCACAAAACTATTAATCACAACTCACAATAATAATTAATCTGTCAATGATCTCAACTCCATAAGGAGGACAAGATGAATATATATATGATGACAATATCAATACTCAATCACATAATTCTATAAGGAAGAGGAATGACATGATAATAATATAAATGAAAAGAGAAGTCTAAAAATATATACATCACACATCAATGAGTCTAGAGTCTAAACAACAACATAAGTATCCAAATAAAATATACAACTCAGAGTATCTCAAGTCTATAATCCAACTACAAATGAATGCTAGACTCTAAGTCTCTACTAATGGATCCAATACTGGAATATGGTCCTCATGAAGCTCCTGGGTGAAATTCTTGTCTACTCCAGGTTCGTAATAAGTGGGAGAGAAAGCCTCGAGATACTCTGAAAAATATTATCCAGTCAGGATTGGAGCGAAGCACATAAACTAACAGTAGGTCGTGGTGGTGGCCACGATGGTGGTGGTGGTCATGGTCAACAACGAAAGTGTAACTCTTATGGAATGCTTGGTCATATTGTAGACTATTGTTGGGACAAGTGGGGCAAACCAGAATATGCACTCTAAGTGCATGATACAAATATGCAGTACCATGTCACCACTTCTACTCCCAGAGACGATACTTCTGGTTTCAATCAGACTTTAACGTCCGATATCTCATCTCCATTTGAACAATCCTCCAAAAGTTGAACGTGCTTCCTAGTACCACCTTCCAACCTACTGTAACCATGGCACATATTAGTAATCCTGCTTTCGTGGCAACCTAGTCACCATCTACCACTTGGGTGATCAACTCAGGAGCAAGTTCTCACATGTCTGATATAACCTCTCTCTTTCTTAATCATAGTCCCATGAAACATAATATTATCTTGGCTGCTGGGTCTACTTGTCATGTGCTTGAGAAATGTGTCATTCACCCTACTCAATCACTATCATTATTTGATTCATTATATATGCCTAATTTTTTATTTAATTTGATATCATCAATGTTCTGCGACATTTTTTCCCAATTTGTATATTATTTAGGACCTCGGGACGAAAAAGATGATTGGTTCACGACATAAAAAAGATGGGATTGTATTACTTGGATCTACATGGAAAGACTTTCACTTCTGTTTTTACTTCTCCGTTGTAGTGCATTATCGTTTAGGCTATCCGTCTTTGGCTAAGTTGCATCAAGTTATTCCTAGTTTGAGTCATGTTTCTAGTCTTAAATGTGAGGCTTAACAGTTAGGCAAGCATCACCGTAGTTTCTTTCCTCGTCGTAGTAAGAGTCGTCAGTTATAGTCTTTTGATCGTGTTCATTCTTATATTTAGGGTCCGTCTAGAGTCAAAAGTCCAAAATAATTTTAGTATTTTGTTAATTTTATTGATGATTATTCCAAAATAACTTGGTGTTATTTAATAAAAAAATATCTGAGTTTCCAAATGTGTTATCTGTCTTTAATAATGAAGTCTATGTTCAGTTTGATAAATATATCAAAATTCTATTTTCTGATAATGCTTTGGAGTATACTCAATCTTCTGTCAATAGTTTCTGTGTTAATCGTGGTATGATTCATCAAACTAGTTGTGTCCAACCTCTCAACAAAATGGTATAGCCAAATTCAAACATCGACACATTTTAGATGTGGCTCAAACTCTAATGTTTAATATGCATGTCCCGAAACAATATTGGGCATATGACGTTCTTATTGCTTGTTATCTAATTAATCGTATACCATCATTTGTATTAAATAACAAAATAAAATAACTTTAACCAAAATATGAGTTATCTATGAGTTATACGAGTTATTGTTTAATATAAAGCAAAATTGGAGGCCTGTGAATTAATGTTTGGCTTCAAAGAATTTAGCCATAAACCAATCTGGCTTCTGTCTCCATTTTTTTTACATCAGATTTGATATCTTCCTGTAACCTCCGTATCCTGAAATTCGTGCTTAAATGTTGTTATTAGATTAATTTGGGGCTATTGGAATTTTTCTATAATTTTTAGTTAATTAAAAACTAGTAACCCTAATTTTCTAGAACTTTCAAGAATTTATTTTAGGGACAATATAATTAAAAATATCCCAAACTTTTATTTTAGATTCTAAATAATCAAATATATTTTGAAGAATTTTTTGGGAATTTTCTGATTATTTTTAGCATTTATTTTGAGTTAATTAGGGAAAACTGAATTAAAAACTAATTTCTGAAAAAGAAAACCCAAAAAGTAATTATTTCTGCCCAGTCAGCCAACAGGGGCCCACCTGTCAGCCTACCGCAGCCAACAGTGCGGGGCCCGCCTGTCAGTGACCGCGGGTTGGGTGTGGGTGAAGCCGAGCCGACCTCGAGCCGAGCCGAGCCGAGTCAGAGTTCGACTCTGACTCAGCTGAGCCGAGCCGCGTCAGATCCGGACCGTCCGATTTGGGCGGGGCTGAGTGGATGGCTGACATGTGTCAACTCTGAGCCGCGGCTGCACTCTCTCTCTCCTCTATATATATAATAGTTTAAGTTATTTTCTAGGGTTTTTCTTGAGCCGATTTTTGGAGAATTGCCATCTAGGGTTCCTTCATCTTCCAGAAGCCATTGCGCATAGCTTCGGACTCCAAACGAGGTCTAGTTTCTTGCGTTAGAACGATATTGAGGCTATTTGGACTGTAACTTGGACTCTGATTCATACCAGCAGTAGGACCCCAGGCGAGTACATTCTCTGACAGTTTCTATTATGTTGATTATCTCTATAACTCTTGTTGTATAGCGTACATGACTCTGACACTATTGTTTACACGAGTTGGCATCATTGAGACCTGTCACGAGGAGTCATGATTGGAATCCATCGTGCTAGCTAGGGATAAATAGGGAAATATTAGTAGCTTATGTTATCATACCCAACTTTACATGCATCATAGCTCACCCACACCTCACGTCGGTGCAGCCTTACCCTTACATGCCTCATCGCTGTTACATATGGTTAGCCGAACTTGTTGGGGATGATCGCTAATCAATGTAATGAGTCATATAGTCCCAAGCCGATCACATGATATGCTGATGTTTCACACACTTAGTTAGATGTTTTTGGCATGCATCTCTAGTATGTTGATCTAGCATCTCTACATGTTCTAGTTGTTGTTCTTGTACACATTTATATACCAGTTCATTGTTCTTGCGTATACTTGGATTTCTATTTCATTGCTAGATGTACATTGATGATGACATGCTCCAGTATTCCATTTATTCCAGTATGTCTATTTTCAGTATATCCATGCTCGTCAGTATTTCTTATTGCCAGTATTCCTATCTGTCTTGTATTTCTTTACACTGTGCTATAGATTTTGTCAATATACGTGGAACTGCTGTTAGAGGTGTATTTCGTTCCAATCCTGACTGGATATTTTTTCCAGACTGTGACATAGAGGACTTGTTCCGACATACTTGGAGACTTTGATGTATTGATTGCAGGTTAGACTATTTATTGTTGTTTAGACTTGTCTTGTATTTCATTGCTTGCTTATATATCTCATCGTGCTCTAGTTTATGTGATTGAGTATTTCCATATTATTTTGTGATATCTGCGTCTCCTTATGGAGTTGGATATTCATGTGAGATTAATTATATAGTATCATGACCTAGATAGCGTTCTACCGCTGATGCTGCGGCGTAGGCTGGACGTACCCACGCACTCGTGCCCCTATACCGGGTGCGGGTCGTGACACATTTTTAGTGGTGGCCCATGCAGGTCAGATTTCGCAAGTTGTGAGATATCGTGGTAGTGCGACATCTTAGTTGTACTACTGCGTGCCTGCTATAGAATATAGGACATAAGATACTAGGATGAGAGAGGATACTCAATCACAAAAATTCTTAAGAGATTCCTGGGACGACCCCTTGAGAATCTTATTATAATTTCTAATTTAAATCTTTTTTCTTGTTTTCGTCCGCTCTCGCTTGTTGTTATTGAACTTGATTCTTGTTGATCAATTATTAAATTAAAATCTTGGTATCATTGTTGAGTTTGATTCTTGTTGATCAGTTGTTAAATTTAATTCTTGGTATCGTTGTTGAGTTGATTTCATATCGAGATGAATTTTACGGGCTAACACTTACGGTATCATCTGATGACATATATTGATGAGGACAGTGAGAAAGATAAAATGCCTACTTTGGTTATGGAACCTAGAGTTTATCGCAGCCATATTAGCTATCGTGACGAGAACGTAGGAACCTGACTTGGATGTACATACTGTAGTTATAAAACTTAGAGTCTCTCGCAGCCATACCGGTTGGCGTGGCAAAGATTCTAGATGACATGATTATAGAGTTGCATACCTTAGTTACGGAACCTATCATTTATCGCATCTATCCTTACTGGCGTGGCGAGGATTCTGAGTGTCATGATTTCTGACAGACGTGTATGATAATCAGGTTGTATCTTAAATTAGTTCTTAAAGTATCATCTAAAGACTTATCTATTTCTGTTATTCCAGGATTTTGTTCCATCGCTTCTTTTCTTTACTAGCAGTAAAGATACCATCAGTCCTTGATCCAGTTCTTTTTGAGCTTATTTTCTTTGAGGATTCCTTGTTAGTATGATAATTAGTGACTTGCAATTTTGATTGTGTCTTATATTAGTTTGACTGAGTGTGACTTGTGAGTTTGTAAGTATTTCTTAGTTGGACATAGGAGCAGTATGCATTAATCTAGAGATACCCATAGCATAGTACCTTGTAGCAATAGTTCTATGATAGGTATTATTATACTTATTTTTGGTACTATAAGTAGAAGGAGAGTAAGAGTATCAGTGATGGTTCCAAGAGTAAGTATCAGAGTCAGCATGTCCGTCCTGGATAGTCATAAATTTATGTAATTGGGTGATCTATGTAAACAATTAAGTATCGAGGAAATTGTTTTAAAAATTAATGGAGTATGATGTTCAATTTGATGATTGATATTGGGTGTATCAAGAGTAAAGAAATGTATATGCATAAAGAGTTTTAATGAGATGCCATGAGTAGAGAAATATCAAAATTGGTAATAAAAGTTGTGAAATGTATCGCATATTAGATTAACAGGCTGTAAAAGGTTTAAGAGATATGCTTATACATCAATCGAGATATGGAACCATTTGCCTGCCTTTGAGATTGAAGTAAAGCATGGGTATTATAGAAAGTGCAAGTGATCGTGAGTTCTAATAAGTTTAATAAAATAATCTAATGATGAAGTTAGTATTACCATGCCAAGAGTACTAATATTTCTATATCAAGGATTAGTCGAGAATGATGCTAATAACAGTAAGTACTTCGTTTGATGATAATTAGATTGGTGTACTAGTTAATATAGATAGAAAGTCATTGGAGAAAATACGTGGGATGATAACTTTAATTATTGGGAGTGATATTGCAAGTAATCCGAGCAGTGCAAATTTCAGTACACAGTTGAGAGTTATAGATAATTGGTGTATTGTGTGCACCTTGAGTATTAGAGACTGTGAGTATTTATATGTATACTTGTAGATTTAAATTTATAATTTGAAGAGTGGAAATAAATTTCAATTTTTAAAGAATTTTGAGGTGTTAAGATTTATGTTATTAAAAATTTTTGAGGATTCAAAATTCAATTCAATAAACATAGTCAAAGCTGTAAAGATTTTAGAAGTGATTAAAAATTTTATTTCGATATTTGAATATTTGACTTTTGAGGAAAGTATATGCATTTTATTTTAAATTATTCAAGAAGTTAAATTTTAATGATTTTATTTTGAGGATAAAATTTTATAGTAGGTAAGAGAGCTAACAGTGGATGTGCTTGTAGTAGAAACAGTGGTACCTAAAAGGATAAGGGTATCAAACTTTGGATGCATCATTAAATCTATGGTTGTGTTAGAAGGCTATGTTCTGTTCTTTTCTTTTGTTCCTTTTCATCTATTTTATTGATTGATTTCCTAGTACCATAGTCTGTATCAATGATCTTCTTGCTAGAATATAGCTAGTAGTACACCCCGATAGAGACTGCAATACCATGACAAAAGAGACTATAACCATACATGTTTTCCTTAGATTGCATGTTGTATGACTGTAGGTAGAATTTTCTTAGACTTGATCATATGGGGTTTGCCTGTAGTGAAGAATTAATGAAGAGGTTATGATTTGACAAAGAGAGACAATGTGCCTTAAATTTCGAGGATAAATATTTATTTAAATGAAGAGAGTTGAGAATTTAATATGACAGAATTGACGATTTGTTAAATCATAAATTTTTATGAAGATTGTGGTATGATTGAATGTCACTAACATTTGAGGAAATTAAGGAGATTATCATTATATTCATTGGACTGCAAGTTATGAACTTATATTGAATGTGGTATTTGAAGATTTTATAACTATTACATTATTTGATTTTGTGTGGAAAAAGAAATCGAGGATTAAGATCACTAATGGGTTATTGTTCAATTTTAAATTTTGGAATGAGGATTTAAATTTTATAAACATGCATCAATTGGATTTAAATTAGAGGAGTGAGATGATTAATGGATTAGTGTTGAATTCAAATTTTGGGATAAGATTTTTAATTTTTATAAATATGCATTGACTAAATTTTCAATTAAAGGATTGGATAGTAGAATTTGTATTTAGTGATTTACTCAAAATTTGAAGAGTAAGATGATTAATGGGTTAGTGGTTGAATACAAACTTTTTGGACGAGATTTTTAAATTTTATAAATATGCATTGATTGGATTTCAATTAAAGGATTGAATATTAAATTCTTGTATTTCGTTAAAATTTTGGAGGAGATTGTGATAAGAATGGAATTTAATTTTATATTTGAAGATTTTCAGGAATCTGATATTTATAGAATTTTGAGAAATTTGTGAAATAATAATATGGATTTACTTCATGATTATACGGTTTGATGAATTTAAATTTTGATGGTAAAAAAAAAACTATTGAGGATTTTAAATTTTGAGGACAATTTTTTTTTAAGATGGGTAGACTTGTAACCTCCGTATCCTGAAATTCGTGCTTAAATGTTCTTATTAGATTAATTTGGGACTAGTGGAATTTTTCCATAATTTTTAGTTAATTAAAAACTAGTAACCCTAATTTTCTAGAACTTTCAAGAATTTATTTTAGGGACAATATAATTAAAAATATTCCAAACTTTTATTTTAGATTCTAAATAATCAAATATATTTTCAAGAATTTTTTGGGAATTTTCTGATTATTTTTAGCATTTATTTTGAGTTAATTAGGGAAAACTGAATTAAAAACTAATTTCTGAAAAAAAAACCCAAAAAGTAATTATTTCTGCCCAGTCAGCCAACAGGGGCCCACCTGTCAGCCTACCGCAGCCAACAGTGCGGGGCCCGCCTGTCAGTGACCGCGGGTTGGGTGTGGGTGAAGCCGAGCCGACCTCGAGCCGAGCTGAGTCAGAGTTCGACTCTAACTCAGCTGAGCCGAGCCGCGTCAGATCCGGACCGTCCGATTTGGGCGGGGCTGAGTGGATGGCTGACACGTGTCAACTCCGAGCCGCGGCTGCACTCTCTCTCTCTCCTCTATATATATAATAGTTTAAGTTATTTTCTAGGATTTTTCTTGAGCCAATTTTTGGAGAATTGCCATCTAGGGTTCCTTCATCTTCTAGAAGCCATTGCGCATAGCTCCGGACTCCAAACGAGGTCTAGTTTCTTGCGTTAGAAAGATATTGAGGCTATTTGGACTGTGATTTGGACTCTGATTCATACCAGCAGCAGGACCCCAGGCGAGTACATTCTCTGACAGTTTCTATTATGTTGATTATCTCTATAACTCTTGTTGTATAGCGTACATGACTCTGACACTATTGTTTACACGAGTTGGCATCAATGAGACCTGTCACGAGGAGTCGTGATTGGAATCCATCGTGCTAGCTAGGGATAAATAGGGAAATATTAGTAGCTTATGTTATCATACCCAACTTTACATGCATCATAGCTCACCCACACCTCACGTCGGTGCAGCCTTACCCTTACATGCCTCATCGCTATTACATATGGTTAGCCGGACTTGTTGGGGATGATCGCTAATCAATGTAATGAGTCATATAGTCCCAAGCCGATCACATGATATGCTGATATTTCACACACTTAGTTAGATGTTTTTGGCATGCATCTCTAGTATGTTGATCTAGCATCTCTACATGTTCTAGTTGTTGTTCTTGTACACATTTATATACCAGTTCATTGTTCTTGCGTGTACTTGGATTTCTATTTCATTGCTAGATGTACATTGATGATGACATGCTCCAGTATTCTATTTATTCCAGTATGTCTATTTTCAGTATATCCATGCTCGTCAGTATTTCTTATTGTCAGTATTCCTATCTGTCTTGTATTTCTTTACACTGTGCTATAGATTTTGTCAATATACGCGGAATTGCTGTTAGAGGTGTATTTCGTTCCAATCCTGACTGGATATTTTTTTTAGACTATGACATAGAGGACTTGTTCCGACATACTTGGAGACTTGGATATATTGATTACAGGTTAGACTATTTATTGTTGTTTAGACTTGTCTTGCATTTCATTGCTTGCTTCGATATCTTATCGTTCTCTAGTTTATGTGATTGAGTATTTCCATATTATTTTGTGATATCTGCGTCTCCTTATGGAGTTGGATATTCATGTGAGATTGATTAGATAGTATCATGACCTATACAGCGTTCTACCGCCGATGCCGGGGCGTAGGCTGGACGTACCCACGCACTCGTGCCCTATACCGGGTGCGGGTCATGACACTTCCCTACCACTTCCGATCCTGAGTCAGTTTCTGTCTCCATTACCCCTTTATAGGTTTATTAGAGATCCAATGACATGTCAGTGATTCTACAGAATTCAGTCCTAAACCAACCAACTTTCATGCCTGAGGTTTCTGCTCCCATCACCACAGATCCAGATGATCGTCCTATTGCTCGCAGAAAAAGAAAACGAGTTTGTACCACAAAGAATAAGCATCATATTTCTAATTATATTTTATTACACTGTGCTTCATCATCTTTTCATGCATTTGATGTTTCATTGTCTTCTATTTCCATTCCCAAAACTTACAAGTAGGCTATGTTATCTTCTGGTTGAAAAAGTGCAATAGATGAGGAGATGTATGCTTTACACCAAAATTAGACTTGGGAGCCTACATCACTTCATGTTGGAAAGCAGACAGTGTGTTGTAGATGGGTGTGTACTGTTAAGTATTATCCCGATGATTCAGTTGAGCGCCTCAAGGCACAGTTGGTTGCCAAAGGGTATACTCATACATATGGTGTGGATTATATGGAGGGTTTCTCTCTAGTGGCTCGGTTGAATTTAGTTCAAATTCTTATTTCTGTGGCGGTTAATCGTCAATAGCCTATATATCAGCTGGACATAAAGAATACTTTCTTGCATGGTGACTTACGTGAGGAGGTTTATATGGATCAACCACTGGAATATATTGTAGCAAAAAATGAAAATCTCGTATGTCGATTAAAAAAAGCATTATATGGACTGACACAATCACATCGTGGTTGGTTTGACAAGTTCAGTTCAATTCTCATTCAATATGGCTTTCGACGCACCCCATCAGATCATTCAGTATTTTGTCCCCATCAGATCATTCAGTATTTTGTCATTCTTCCTCAGTAGGTATTATCGTATTGATTGTTTATGTTAATGATATAATTATAACTGGGAGTGATCATTCTGGGATTGTGGACTTGAAAGCTTACCTTAGTCGTTAATTTTATACTAAGGATTTGGGTCTTCTTCGATATTTGGAATCAAGGTTGCTTGATCTAAGAAGGGTTTGTATCTGTAAAAACACAAGTATATTCTAGACTTGCTCTACGAGACTGGGATATTGGAGTATCGGTCAGTTGAGACTCCTATGGATTATCATGACAATCTTGATGCTGACAGAGGAGAGTTATTTGAGGATGTTGGATATTATAGACATTCGGTTGGCAAACTTATATATCTTATTGTTACTCGACCAGACATCACATATGCAGTTGGATTAGTTAGTAAGTTTATGCATGTCCCTCGGTAACCACATTGGGAGGCTATCTCTCGCATTCTTCGATACTTTAAGGGTGCACCTGGAAAGGGTTTCTTGTACAAACCTTTTCCGTTATTTAAGGTAACAGGGTTCATTTATGCTGATTGGCAGGCAATCGTAGTGATATGAGGTCTAGTTCTGTCTATTGTACGTTTGTGGATAACAATCTTATCACTGTTATGATTATATACTAAAAGCATCACTATATATTAACTATATTTACTTCCTTAATTTTAAATGAGAATCATATAAGCAAATGTTTGCATGTTATATTTGTTATAATGTTAATGCAAGTATCTGATATTCTATATTATAGATAATATGATGTATGGTGTGACACATAAGATCATATTATCAGTTACATGTGGAATATATAAGTAGTTCACAACCTAGATGGACTTGGACAAACTATTGAAAATGTTGAAGTATAATATTGTATTACTCTATCTTGACTATAGGTTTACACTAGTACACTTTGTGTATATTGAACATGACCACTTGAGGTTGTTCTCTTTATAATGACTACATAAGAGAATAAATACCTCTGTTATTATGGATGCTTATGCTCTTAATCCGGATATAATAACAGACATGTATATGCAGTATGCATTACTTTGACTCATAAAAGAGTGATATTCATTATGGGTCAGTAACCTCTATGAATTGGGTAATGGCATTGTGTATATGATGGACTGTTGATTATAAAAGAAATTCATATCCTGATACATCGGGTTGATGATGTCCCCTTAAGGAACTCATAAGGATTGTCATATAAATCCTGTAGGTGGATTATATCCGACATGACAAATAAAGTTGAGTGGTACTACTTAAGGATAAAAGATGTCGATCAATATAGTTGTCTGTAACTTAATTTGATCGATGGATATTCGATATCTTAAGATGGGAAGACGAACATGCATATAATAAGAAGGAGCTCATAAACGTAATTTGGGATTAGGAAGGTAGTGCAAGATATTATTAACGGGCCTGGGTTGTGTTTTCGGGCTGAACATTATATACCCAGATCCGTTAGGAGACCTAACCCTAATTTCTCTTCATGGTTCCTACCGTAGCCTATATATATCCTCTATTCTCTAGCCGTCATAATGATAAAAAACGAGCAGCTTCCTCTAAATCCATCTTTCACGTAAGGAGAGAAAGATGGTCATCCTAGAAGAAGAAAATGTTGGAAGATTGTCGCCCACATGACATCCAATCCGAGGAAGGAATACGTGCAGAAGATCTTTGGGTCACCAATTGATCAAGGTTGGTGAAAAAATTTATCTTCTTCTCCTTACTTCAGGTATAATTCGTGAACCCTAGTTTTTGCCTTTGAAGGGTTAGATCACGTATTAAACTTATTAATCTTCTATCGATCGATATGCACACCAATCTGCGGTCCTAGGGATTCTCAATTCCATTAATTGGCATCGGAGCTGGTATTGGATCTGTATATCGATTGATAAATTCATGTTATCCAATAAAACTGGTATCAAATATAGTTGGTAGATGTAGATCTGTTATAACTCAGTTTTGCAGGCATCTTAGATCCAACTATTATGGTCTGTGTGCATATTTTCTTTATGTGATTTAAACCAACAGCATGTCGTAGCTTTTATTGTTCATGGAAGTAATTAAAATCATGAGGGTTGATCTTACTTATTTATTTAATTTTCTTCAATCTAGATTATGTGTAAACTCCTTCGGGAGTCATAAGATTGATGTAATTTTAAAATTTTTGATCTATCGTGATGGCTGTTTCTGATGCAGGACAAAATACTATTTTTTAGTAGTCCGGAGGTAAACATTATTTTTTGATGAAGGGCAAGATTCTGGATTCGATAGTTGAGGAAGAATCAGGATATATGGCCATAATAGTTGGATATTTTTTCTTTTTCTTTATTGTTATATCTGCTTATTCGGTTATGCATGTTTATTTTTCTGTGGATGTTTTCTATAAACTAAGTCCGCATTATAATGGACAACATGGACATACATCAACTATTAGAAAAAACTTTATTATTAAATAACTTAGTGGGAGGGAGAATTTATTTAGTATAAATTCCATGGTCTCCATTACTGGTTTGTAGGTGATGTAATTATACTTGCATGTTGGATTTAGTGCCTTCCTCCATATCGGATGAGTATAAATATGGATCACCAGTACATACTTCCTTTGGAATAATTATAGAAAGTTACATAGTGTGTGTTTACTTCTCCATCTGAAGGCACATATTACGAAGTAATGAACTTAGTATTAAATAATTATGTACACTTAGATACAAATAATGATATCCTCCCCATCGGAGTCACTGCTATTATTTGTAGGACCAAAGCAAAGACCAACAAATTAATTTTATTTGTCATAAAGTTAGGTTGACATGATAGTAAAATTAATAGAAAAAATCTCATTGGACAAATATTGAATTAGTATACGGCCATACTATTGTGGCATACTAAATTCATGGTGTTTAAGGTGTTGGTAAAAATTTTATTATTGTTTTAAGGAAATTAATATTTATTTAGTGCAAAAAGTTTTTGCCCTATATAATTATTATTTATGTGATTCTCATGATTTGAAAAATGGGTTCATTCAGTCCACTTATGGTGATTCTTAAAGAAAACAAATTACTGGCCCTAATTACATTGACTGGAAATATAACTTAGATATTGTCTTAACTACTGAAAAGTATAAATATATACTCCATGAGGAATGCCCTCCTAAGTCTGATGCTAATACTGATGAAGAGGTCAAAGAGGCTTATAAGAAGTGGACGCGGTGTTACATTCTGGCATCTAAGTCAAATGTTCTACAATATCAGCATCGCGTTATGGCTACTGCTTATGACATGATGTACAACCTCAAGGAACTCATCGGACATCAGAGCAGGGCAGCTAGGCAGTTTGCTATGAAGAGTTTGATGAATATGACAATGGCTGAAGGGATGCCAGTAAGGGATCATGGTCTCAAGATGATAGGTCATCTGAATGAGATGGAGTGCTTTGGAGCTGAAATCGATAAGAAAATCTATCTTGTTATCATTCTCGGAACTCTGCCTAAAAGTTTTGACACATTTTTTCTTAACTACAACATGAATAAAATATTGTACAATTTGGCAGAACTTGCAAAAAAACTGCAGGATGCTGAGGCTCTCATGAGACATAATGGTCATATTTATGTTATTGAAAAAAGCTTATACTTCTAAGTCGAAATACGGTAAGAAGAAGAATAATATTTAGAAACAAACAAATTCAGTAAAGAAGGGCATGGGACCTCAAGGCGCTGTGAAAAAGTCGAAAGGCAAGTATTTCAAGTGCATAGGGTCAGGACATTGGAAGAGTGACTGTCCACTTCTCAAATAAGGAAACAAAGAAGGTATATCTCATTTACTAGTAGTTGAAACATGTTTAGCGATATTATCTACCGGTACCTGGTGTGTAGATACATGAGTCACTAATCATGTCTACAATTCATTGTAGGGGTTCCAGGAAACCAGGCTGCTTAGTGACGGAGATATATGCTTATTCATAGGTAACACTACAAAAGTAGCCACTGTTGCAGTATAAGATGTTATTTTATCTTTTGGTAGAAATAATTCTTTGACATTGATAGATTGTCTTTATGAACCTTCACTTAGAAGAAATTTAATTTTCATTTCTATACTAGTTAAGGATAGATATTCAGTTTATTTTAATGACAATATTGTTATTAGAAAAAATAATCATTTTATCTGTTCTGGTGCATTAGTTGATAATTTGTATGTCATTAATCATATTTCACCCATAATACAACTTATGAAAATGAATAACACGTCTTCTAACTTAAATAATAAAAAATAACCTTCTTGTATGAACCAAACGTATCTTTGGCACTTGCGGTTGGGACAAATTAATCTAAGAAGGATTCAAAGACTAGTTAAAGATAGACCTTTGAGTTCATTGGAAGTGGAGGCACTTAGAATCTGCGAATCTTGCTTGGAAGGTAAAATAACCAAAAGGTCTTTCACGGCAAAGGGGCATAGGGCCAAAGATGTATTAAAATTATTTTATTCTGATTTGTGTGGGCCCACGACTGTCCAGGCTAGAGGTGGCTTTGAATATTTTGTCATATTTATTGACGATTATTTAATATATGGATACATTTATTTGATGCATCGTAAGTCTGAGTGCTTTGAGAAATTCAAAGAGTACAAGGATGAAATAGAGAAACGTCATATAAAAGTATCAAGTCATTACGTTCAGATCATGGTGGCGCATACCTCTTTAGAGAGTTTAAGGATTATTTATCAGAGGCTGGGATTACATCCCAATTGACTGTACTTGGAATACCCCAACAGAATGGTTTAACAGAAAGAAAGAATATGACTCTTATGGAGATAGTTAGATCAATGATGAGTTCAGATTTACTAGATTCATTTTGGGGATATGCCTCAGAGACTGTAACTTATATTTTGAACTTGGTACCTTCTAAGTCAGTACATATTACTCCCACAGAGCTGTGGACCGGGTGTAAGCCTAGTCTAAAACATGTTCGGATTTGGGATAGTCTATCATATGTGCTGAATGGGAAAGCAGATAAAATAAAATCTCGTACAGAAGTACGCTTGTTTTAGGCTATCCAAGAGGAACGAAAGTAGGTTTATTTTATAGTCCTAAGGATCATAAGGTCATTGTTAGCACTAATGCCCGATTCTTAGAGGAAGACAATATAATGAACCATAAACCTAAAAGTATAGTTGTTATAGAAGAACTGAGAGGTGAGACACCAAATACTTCAGTACCAACTGTTCGCCATTAAATAAGTTTGTGTAAAACTTTGTATTTAAGGAACGAAGAAGAGTACAAAGAATCCTAAATAGAATTGTCTAAGTACAATTTTTTTTTGGGGTGTGGCAATGGACAAGGAGTGCTATGGCGGATCCTTTACTCAATTGACTATCCGACGCAGGGCGAAGAAGGTTATGCTCTTTCCTTGCTTGGCTCTTTATGCTCTCTATTTGTGTTTGGCGACCCCTCATGTTTGTCTCTACTTTTATTTCCCTTTTTTTCTAGGCCGGCAGCCCAAGTATATATAGTCATCCTTGGGCGCACATATGTTTTGGGCCGCATGGATGCTAGAGGGTGCCATATGTACCTTCTTAACAAGGTACAACTGTAACCATGAGCAGGCCAAGATGACATATGGGCGCTTATTGAGATTTTCTATTGCAGAAGATCTGGGCGGTTCTCGTCCTTTGTGTGCATGACTCGGTCAGTTTTGACATGTGGCCCGTACTTGGTTAGAGAGAGCTACTTCAGTTGTAATGGCAAGACTTGGTCTTCATGAGGTCTGGGACGTCTGTGGCCTGAGGCGCATGGAACGCTTGGAGTCTGGGACACATGGGGCCAGAGACGTTTAGAACGCATGGAGTCTGGGACGCATGAGTCCAGAGACGTATGGAAGGCATAGAGTCTGGGATGCATGGGGCTAGAGACTTATGGAACGTATAGAATCTGGGACGCATGAGGCCCTTATTGTGCTATCCACGTGGTGCTACACCCCATCAAGAGTGATATTCTGTACTGACGTGAGACTTCTGTCGTTTAGTCTTTTTACGTATTTTAAGGCAATCAGAAAAGTTATTTTTGTCAGGATTCTGTGTCAGAGACGATCTTATTGACAGGATATCATGTCAGGTCTATCTGCGACTAAAAGATGCTTCAGCCGAATGGGACGCATGGATGTAGCCTTATTGGGCCGTAAGGTAACTCTGTGGCCTAATTTGAGCCTTCTTTTGGGGGCGCATGGCTGTTGGACACATGAACGCATATTGCCTAGCTAACACTTTTAAGGCTTGGCTCAACCATTTTGGAAAGGTTAACCTCCTTCATGTAAAATTCTTCGGAACTTAACCGTTGGTTGCTTGCAGACTTATCGGAAGCCAAACCGTCGAATTTGCCCTTTTTAGGTTCATCATTGCAATTATTGCCGTCACGAAAACCATCGCTCTCTTTTTTAAATACCATTTTCGTAGTCCATCATGTTCCACTTCATGAAACATGTCATCCAAGGAAGATTCTAGTTGGGAACCCTGGCCACCTGCCTCACTTCCTCGTCGTCTCCTCCCTAATACGTTCTAGTACTCGGGTATCGGAGGGTCTGGACTTGGAGGGTCTCGTAAGAGACGAGCTTTCGGTTCTCCGCTGGCTATCGTGGCATTTCTGCCTGGACGGAGGGCACGGGACGAGGGTAAGTTGTCTGCTGCTGAGAACTTTCTATCCTTGCTGGGGTTGGCTTTAGAGGCTCTTGCTAGGCCTCTAGGTTCCACTCCGGACTTTGGCCTGCTGCCCCTAACTCTAGAGGAGAGGGAGACGTTGGAATGGAGGGAAGGAATGCACCGTCAGTTTTATCATGCATGCATACGTTTGCTCCAGGATATCTCGACTGTGCTTCGTGAGGCTCGCGGCTCATCTGAATGATCGCATCTTCCTCTTTTTGTTTTAATTTTGTAAGGGCCTTAATGGCTATACGTTGTAACCCCCCTTTTACAAATAAACTTTTTTTGTTTTATTTTGATCAATATTTTTTTTATGCGGCCTCCGTACTTTTGAGGATGATCAGGTCGCATGAGGGCTACCTATGCCGTTGGCTGTTCTGGTCGCATAGGTCTCGTGCGGCTCCTATGCGACTTGCTTTCATATTGGGGGTGCATGAGCTTTTATGCGGCCTGCATAATTTTTATGCTTCTACAAGACTCCTTTCAAAATTTCCAGAACTGGCCAGTTTGGAATACTTTGAATAAGAAGCATGATTGAGTTTTGGTTGTATATGAGCGATATGCCGCATAGCCGGTCTTGCCAGACTGTCGAATCATTGACTGAGTGGATTTGATCAATTTTTGACCGGATCTTTTCTAATTCGTAGCCATCTCTTGACACGGGGCTCGAGTCGTCGGTTTCCAAGGAGATTAAGATAGATCATGGAAATCGTGGGGCCGGGTTCATCCTTATTAACCGTTGGGTTCATTGCCTTGATCTTCCCACGTATTTGTTGAAGCCTATAAATAGGCAGCCAAGAGAGGAGAGAGAGAACTTTTATCCTTTCTCTTCCTTCCCTTTTCTCTGTGAGGGATGCCGAAGGCTGTGACTCTTCTCTCCAAAGGGTTGATCAAGGGCGGTCTCGATCCTTGGCCTCCTGATCTGGATGCTTTGCTTGGAGGTAAGGCAGTACTGCACTTCTCATACTGGGTTATAAGGGGCATAGAGGCACCAGTACATAATCCTGTTGCTGGGGTGTGTGCAAACCCTTCATAAGTTTCTGCCACATGGATGGAGAATCGTCTTGGACATGCGCTGACCTCTTCACAGAGCTCTGTCGTGTGGACAAGAGTTCCTCTATAACTTGCGCGTCGAACTTTAGCGTGGCCGCATAGGTGGAGGGATCGTCTGCTTTATGCACATAGAGCTTATTTCTGGCTTGACCGTATGGATGAGATCTCCTCTTGCTTGTGCACGCAGACTCGGCCATGTATCGCTATGGCCGAAACAGCCGTATGCGACAGTTGTGCCTTTATGCGATCTTTATTGGGACTGATGAATATCTTCTTTTACAGGTTTTGTCCTTGCTCGTGCTGCTCATGATGGAGCATGGAAGGATATCATAACACCCATCATTCGAAGAGAATGTCACCCTTATGCGGCGGTTAATCGTCAAGAACTAATCCAGGAGGCAATGACGGTTCGCAGAGAACGGATCCGGGATAAGGATAGTTCGGCAAGGATTGATCCAGGATATAAGGATGAATATCCTACGTCACGTGCTGAGTCGTCCTTGTTCATGCAGCGTGCAAGCTGCATTTTTTCCCTTTATGCGGTTTGCTACCGGCGGGGGGCTTGTGGCGGCGATGACAGGATTTGGATTAATTCCCATTAGTGTCGTCGGTCTTCCTGCCTAGTTGTAGAGCGTCTGCTCCTGCTCTTCTCTTGTGATCCATCAGTATGGATTCTCTTCCATATACTGGGGTTTGCATTATGGAGTGGTGAGCCAAAAAGTATTGAGCTCTGCTGTTGGGCCCACTTGTGTCTGTGGCAGAAACAACACGGGGACGCCTTTTAATGGAAGTGGTTCTTGTTGGCGAGAACTCATGGAAACCCTTAAAAGAAATTTCCATTATATGTACTCATGATCTTAAATAAAAGTTTCTTCTTTTCACGAACTTCTTCCTGCATTTGTCATATTGTATATTATGATTTTTGGATATCGTACCATAGAAAATATGGATGTAGTACAATACTGCAGTTTTTTGAGGATATCCCGCTGGGGGACTTTGGTTGGACTTATTATTTGTAGCGCACGTTGAGTGCAAATAATAAGTTTAAAAATAATCCCTCTCATAGGTAGTATGGATGTGATAGTTTTTGTGGACTTAATACCCTCTAGCGTACCTAAATTTAAACACGGGTGATAAGTTGAGATGGTGACTGATGATAGTCGTAGGGAGAGGTTTGCTTAGAGTTCACATGGATATGGCAAACTTCTCGGGGGAGGACGTGAGGCCGATAGCTCAGGGTTGACATAAACATGAGTTGATCGGTAGTTATACCGAGAGGTTAGGTATGATCCCGACATTTTTTAAGGAAAAAGAAGCGAGCCAGAGGTAATATGGACGTGGATGTTTGCTTCCGTTGAGGACATCCCACTGGGGGAACTTTGGTGGACTTACTACTTCTTGCGCACTAGAGTATAAGTAATAAGTTCTAAAATTATCCCTATTAGAGGTAATATGGACGTGATAGGTTTTGTGGACCTATTACTTTTTTTACATATTTTGGGTACAAGCAATAGGTTTGAGACAAGCCCTGCCAAAGGTGATATAGACGTGGCAGATTTTGTGGGCTTAACACCGCTGGCGTACCTTAGTGAGTACGGGTGATAAGTGGAGATGATAATTGATATTAGAGGTAATATGGACGAGATCGATACCAAGACCCGGGAGGTTTGCTTAGAGATGATATGGACATGGAAGACTCGATCGGGGAAAATATTGAGACAGTAGTTCAGAGGTAATATGGACGTGAACCGATGTCCGAGAAACTCGCTGAGGAGTGACTTGCTGAGTGTGGTCTATCTGGGAGTATGGATAGACCTGAGGATTGCTCCGCTGGGGAGATTGTTTGGATGATAGCTCAGAGGTAATATGAACATGGCTAGCGTCTAAAGAGATTGGATTGAGTGGTCACCGCGGGAGTGTGCAGGTAGACTTGAGGACCGCTCCGCTGGAGAGACTTTGAGGGTCCCTCATCCATTGCATATCCAGGACTCCTGGATACAGACAATAGCTTTTACAGAGATTTGTAAAGAAGGGGAAAATGTTGTACATTGGCACTTGCTGGGGATGAAGAACTAAGAGTGTAGAGATGTACATCTTGATTGCCCGACTGATGATAAGGGGAGTACAAGTCAAGTTTAGATGTAATACTTTTTCAGGAACTTTCCATTGATAGGCATCATAAGCAAGTCGTCGTTGGGTTTCACGAGCCGGTAGGCGCCATTAGAGAATACTAATTCTACGATGAACGGGCCTTCCCATTTGGGTTGGAATTTGTCAACCATTTTGTAGGTCATAACCATTGGCCTCCTTACGGTCAGGACGAGATCACCCACTTGGTAGGCCCTCTTCTTCACCCGTTTGTTGAAGGTTTCCGAGAGACGTGCTTGGTATAACTCAATGCGTTGTTGAGCTAAGAGATATTTTTCGTTGAGTGCTTCTAACTCTTGTAGTCGTCGACGATGATTATCATCGATAGTTAATTGGTTGGAGAGAGCCACCCAGAGTGAAGAAATTTGGATCTCGGGTGGGAGGACTGCTTCGCTTCTATAAACCATAGCGAAAGACGTATTACCAGTAGTTGTCCGGACCGTTGTACAGTAGGCCCAGAGATATTAACCCAGCTTTTTATTCTAGTCGCGTTTAATTGAAGACACGAACTTCTTGAGAAGCTTTAAGATGGTCTTGTTGAAGGCTTCCGCCAGACCATTTGCTGTTGGATTATAGGCAGTCGATGCTACATTTTGAATTTGATTTTTGTCGCAGAATCGGTAGAATGCATGACTTGAGAACTGTGGACCATTGTCATGGATGATCCTTCGTGGCAAGCCAAAGCAGTATATGACGTGATGCTTGACGAAGCTGATCACATTGGACATCTTGAATTTCGCGAGTGGTACTGCTTCCGCTCACTTGGAGAAGTAGTCTATGATAGCAAGGATGAACTGATATCCCTTCGATGAAGGTGGACTAATCGGTACAATGATGTCCATACCCCAGGCTTCAAACGGCCAAGACGCAACGGTCGGGTGTAGGAATTTTGAGGGTTGCTGGATAAAGTCTACATGGATTTGGTACGCTTGGCACTTTCTTGTATAGTCGACAACATCTGCTATCATTATAGGCCAATAGTAGCCCAAACGTCGAAGATAGTACTGCAGCTTTGGATTGGGTTAGTGGGCTCTACAGACGCCATCATGAGCTTCCCAAAGTGCCTGTTTGGCTTTTGCATTTAATAGGCATCGTAGCAGAAGACCGTCGTATAAGTGGCGATAAAACATTATAATAGCCGTATCATAGTAGAACTGGAGGGAACGTCTTCTGATGGAAGTGGCCTATATTGGGTTCTCAGGAAGAATTTTATAGGCTGCGTAGTCAATGAATGGAAGTATCCAGTCCTGAGAGTCAATGCCCATCTCTACTGAGTAGCTCTAGCACATAGAGAGGTTATTCTTCGGGAAGACCAACTCCTGACCGACCATGCTGATCAGTTCAGGGGTATTGGCTGGAACATCTATAGAGGCTGCGAGTCTGGCTAGGGCGTCCGCCTCGATGTTTTGCAGCCAAGGGACGTGCTCAATGAAGAATCCCTCGAAGGTCGAGATAATGCCAAGCGCAGCTTGGTGGTAAGGAATCGGGTCTTCGTGACGGACTTTGTACTCCCCACGGACTTGGTTGATTATTAGTTTGGAATTGTCGTAGGCTTCCAGGTGGTCAACTCTCACTTGTTTAGCGAGTTAAAGTCCATTAATAAGAGCGTTGTACTCTGCCATATTATTGGATCATGGCTCAGTGTGGGAGTAGGTACAGTGGATAACCAGATCATCTGGAGAGATCAACACTATCCCGACTCCAGTGACAATATTGTCTCTGGGTCATGTCCTCGAAGCACCATCGAAGAACATTCACCAAACGGCTTCTGCGTTTGTCACGATATTGGAGTCTGCAACTTTGTCTGAAATCTCGTCGTAGAGTTTCGAGGTTTCTATCACCGGATGGGCCGCCAGGAAGTCATCGTGTGCTTGACCCTTGATGGCTTTCTGTGGAACAAATACCATGTCTTATGGAGATAGTAGTATTTTCCAGGTAGCCAAGCGGGAACTGAGCGCCCCTGATTTGGTCATGAGGACTCTGAGAGCATTGACTTATGAGATTACATGAATGGTTTATCCAGCCACATAAAGCCGGGTCTTCTGGATAGCGAATATAAGAGCAAAGCATTCCTTCTTAACGGGGGTATACCTGTGTTCCGCACCAACCACCATCCGGCTAAGATAATAGATGGCCTGCTCGTTGCCTGCATTACTATTATGGGCTAATAAGGCACCGAAGGAGTGGTCCATTGTATACACGTAGAGCAGGAAAGGCTTCCCCACGACTGGGGCTACAAGCACTAGAGGGTTTGATAGGTATTCCTTGATGTCGTTGAAGTCACGCTGGCATTCTCTGTTCCAAACAAAGGAGACACTTTTCTTAATAAGCTGGGTAAATGGACGATAATGGCCAGAGAGGTTTTATATGAACCTCCTGATGTATGCAAGTCTTCCATGAAGGCCGCGGAGTTCCCAAAGGTTCTTTGGCAGATTCATCTCAAGGATTACTTTAGTTTTGCCGGGGTCTATGTGAATACCCCGGGAAGTGATGATAAAGTCCAAGAATTTGTCGCTGGAGACTCCCAGAAAGAATTTGGTAGGGTTCATCTTAAGCTAGTGCGTACGCATGAGGTCGAACACAGTCTTCAAGACCCTGAGGTGATCACCTTTGGAATAAATTTTGACGGCGATGTCATCGACATAACATTCGACCATTTTGTGTAGATGCTCATGGAAGATGGCACCCACGTTATTCAGGCCGAAGGACATGACTGTGTAGCAGTACACTCTTGTCGCCATTCATAATGATGTATGCTTCTGATCATCAGGAGATATCTTGATCTGATTATAGCACGAGAATTCATCCATGAAGGACATACACTCGAAGCCACAAGTGTTGTCGATTATTATGTCTGTGATTGGAAGAGGTAATTCGTCTTTAGGGCATGCCGCGTTAAGGTCACAGAAGTCAATGCAGATCTGGATCTTCTCATTCTTTTTGATGACAGAAACAATATTGGATACCCAATCTGGATGTTGTTCTTCGCGAACAAAGCCACTTGCTATCAGTTTGTTGACTTCAGCTTCGATGACTTTCATGATATCTGGCCGAAACTTTCGTTGCTATTATTTGACAGGCTTAGCGTTCGGTAAGATGTTGAGCTTATGGACCATAATTTGGGGGTCCAGTCCTGGCATATCTTCGTAGCTCCAGGCAAAGACATCAATGCATTCCCTTACGAGATATTGCAGGGATCCCTGTTCATTATCAGTAAGACTCTTGCTGATGAAGATAGGTTTGGGGGTGGATTCATCGCCCAGATTGACTTGTACGACTTCGTCTTCGGTAGGAGGTTCTCGTTGTTCGAACCGTATCTCCCATTGTGCGTCTAGGCATTGGGCCCACGGTACTACTTCAAAGAGTTCCAGTGGATCTTTGTCGTCTTCCTTAGGGTCAGCTGACATCATGTTGGCAGGCAATGTATGCTTGAGCATCTCTCCGATACTGATGTCGGAGTCCCAAAAGGAAGACTCTGAAGAGTGAGAGTGTAACTCATCTTCTTGATCTGAGCCTTTGGGGGTTATGGGAGGCATAACGTATCCTAAGCCATGCTTGGCCTTATGGTAGTAGTCCTCGGACTTGCTTGTCGAAGAAGCGAGACGTACGTGCAGTCATTGACCTTTGCCATAATTCAAACCTTAGTTTCTTTCAAGATCATATTCCATCTTTTGGATGAGGTGTTTGGCTTGACCACTGAACCGGTAGAGTTATATTTTACCGGTATCGGATTCTGGCTCTTGTTCCTCCAGGATGAAGGACTGGGGGTCTTCAACCCTGTTGAAGATGATGGGTTTTTCTTCCCTTTTTTTATTAGAACCGTGAAGTAGGAACCTTGGCTGGGGAGGATGCGGTTTGCAGCATCGGTGGTTGTCACCTACGGTCACAGGCGCATGCCTAGACCGTACTCCATGGAGTACAGTGTGCATATGTGTGCAACAGCGGAGTAGTTCAAAAATATCCCTTTATTGATGAAATAAGGTATCTCGTCATCTGGAATTACATCATCGAGAGAAGGGACGTTAGCATGGGCAGCTACGTACTCCTCTAGTTCGTCCTTCCCGAGATCTACCCCAGTGTGAGCAACAACTTTGGAGGTTCCCTGCACAGCTTTACTACTAGAGGTTTGGACATTGTAGGAGGCAGCAAGGCATCCCTTAGAGTTTGACTCGGCCTGTGAAGGTGAACGACTAGAGGTTCGAACGTGGTGGATGGTGCAGGATCTCTCTTCGACGGTCGATCCGTCCTACAAAGGCGGATGACCAGAGTTTCAGGTGCCTTCCTACGTAGTTTTACGATGAGAGGAGAGGTTATGTCAGGAGTGCAAACTCTTAAGGGCGCTTTTGGGGTTGCCCCAGCCTCTGCCTCATCATCGACGTCATTTCTACCTTTATCTTGGTAGACTATTTATAACAAATCGAGTCAGAGTAGTAGGCTTCGATCCCTTTGAATGGGTCGATGTTAGCAAAATCTATTTTGACTGTGCCATGTTCGTCGACGTATTTTAGGCACTGATGCAGGGTCGATGGCACGATCCTATGTTCAGGTATCCATGGATGTCCGAGCAAGATATTATAGGATAAATATACGTCAATGACGTAGCAGGTGACCTCTGTTTTCAAGTCGTCGATCTGAATTTTCAGGCGATTCTTGCCCAAAGGGTAGCTCCTTCATGCGTTGAAACCAGTGATGGCCGTATTGGTGGCTGCCAGACGATGAATCAAAATGCCCAAGGTTTGAAGCAGACTTTGCTGGTTGATGATAATTGATGAACCGGGGTCGATGTGCATCCAGTCCACCTTAATGGCACCAATGTACCCTGTGTAATACAGGGACGATCATGCTGGTTATTCTTTAACAAAATATCCTATTTTATGAATGTGATGATGGGTATCGCCTCCATGATATTATTGCTGTGGGGGCAAGCAGTAGGATCTTCAGCTGACGGCTTGACCTACGCCAGGTAGGTGTCGATATTTTGCAATGTCTCACTAAGGGCGACCTGAGTGTCTTTGGAGAGTTAGAGAAGCTCGAATAGAGACAACTACATTGGTTTGTTGGCGAGCTGGGCCAAAATATAGAAGTTGTAGGGATTTTCCAGCCCCTGGGCTGAATCTTTGCGTAGCGGCTTGTCAAAACGAGTGTCTTTCTGCTTAGACTTGTCCGTTTCTAGAGGCTAGGATGTACCCAAATTTAATGTCATGGGTGCAACTATTGGAAGTGTACCATCGTCAGGGATGTCGTACTCTCGTTGGTACGCTAGGTCTGACCTTAGTGTTCCTGCTATAGCTTCCTCAGATAGGAGGGAAACCTTGTAGTAAGGTTTGAATTTCTTGCCTTAGTATTGGTGGCAGACGGTTTTGTCTGCTGCATTAATTCTGGAGCGAGATCGGGGTAAACCCACATGACCTCCCCATGCGACATGGTAAAGAGGTATCAGTCCGACCATTTGTTCACGAGCCGGTGGAAGGTTGACGACTTCCATCGTTGCTCGGGGGATCGGGATTACTTCGTCTTGGGCCTCCGTTGTTGGAAAGTTGCCAAACTGGAGAGATACCATGTTTGCGACAACTGTCTTGTCATCGATATTCAAGGTAAGGGCCTTGGTGTCGAGAAGACGTTAGATGTACCTTTTGAGGGTGTAGCAGTCCTTCGTCGTATGGTGGATGTAGCGATGGTAGTGGCAGTACTTTGGATTGTTCATCTTAGCTTCCTCTACAGGATGTTTGACGTTGGGGATCCGAAGCTTGCCACCCTCCATTATCATGTTGAAGATGTGTATGATGTCGTCATCTTTGAAAGAGTAAATCTCTTGGGGCTTTGGAACCTCATCCGGCCTTTGCTCGGGCTTCTTTGTTAAGTTAGCCACCAGGGCCTGCTTCACTTTTTCTTCGCAGCTTGTTGCTACTGTTGTTATTGAGACATTTTTCCCTATCATCAGCGACAGTGATCTATATTCCCAAGAGATGGGCGTTCTTGATCTTCTTCTCAATACTAACAGCGTTGTTGATGAATGACATCCAGTTTTTGAATTGACTATCGCCCATCCAGAGGCTAACTGCCGGAAGTAAGTTTTTGCGGCACATGTCCATGAATATCGACTCAGGATTGCCTGGAGGCAATCTCAGTGCTGCTTGTCGGAAATGCTCGATATAATTTCGAACGAGTTCTCTTTTCCCTTGGGTAACATCTATCAGGGAGGACATCATTATGTCACTTGGTGATGAGTGCGTCACTGCGAGGTAGGTGCCCTGTTATAGTCTCAAAATAACTCATGTATTGACGGGGGGAAGTCTTACCATCAAATGGGTTTAGGTTGAAGGGCTTGTACTTTGGCGGGTACAGAACATCCCTCCACTCGCTGGGGTATGATTATTGTATCCCGAGCTTGCACAGTAAATTTTTGCTGCCCATAGAATCTAGGCGAGCCCGAAGTTTCCTGATTTCACTTAGTGCTTCTTTAGCTTTGTCTCCCGCGGAAGGGGCAGATGAGCCAGGCAGAGGGTGATTTCCGCCTTTGGGCAAAGCGGTTGCGTCAGAGTCCGCGTTGGTCCAGGGTCCAAGCTTGCTTGTCCAGAAGCCCTTGCTGGTTGGGAAGCCATGTTCGCTTTAATCTCCAACATTGACTGGGTCAGGGCTTTCATCGATGAACTCACCGTCTGTATCATGGCTTTCAGCGCCTCGAGGCATTATCTGTCGCTGGGGCCTTCATAATTTTCCTCTGCCATATATGCAGTCCTCTCATGGGGAGAGATGGACGGGGTAGTAGACGCCGCACTTTCCATCTCCGATTCTTATCGGGAGTGGTCATTCGGTAGCTTGGTCTCTTTCTCGGATTTGGAGGGACTACTACCCCCTGCATTGGAAGCTACGTCATCTGGACGAGGGTGCCACCTCCAAGGATATCGAAGTCTGTTTCTTGGGAATCACCACCTTCTCAGAATGTTAGGTTATTGTATAGGTCGGGAAGAGCACTACCCCTAGCTCGTGTAACCCTCAGGGGTCCTGAGGAAGAACTAACCCAGCGACCGATAGCTTTTTCTTCGAGCGGGAACCTTGGAAAATACCTTCCACAGGTCCCATTGTTGGTCCTCCTAGTAATCTTCTCAATGTGCTGGTTGAGAGTGATGGACTGGTGGTGCTAGACTTTCTTTCATCCACGGTGGAAGGATCTTTCCGAGAAGAATAACATGAGGCAAATGGTAGTTCATCCTCCTCTGGTGTTTGCACCTGATCTCCGGGTTATTGTCGGTGAGGTACCTTTGGATGTAGTCTTTGGAATACTGACTGCCTGTTTGTAGGTACTGCCACTTTGTTGTAGCAGCAGTTGATGATGATTTTGGCATAGTGGTATCCTGGGGATGACACATCATGCATCAAAGTTGTTTTCCTCGTCTTGTGCTTGTGACTGTTCTCGTTGCGCAAGTCAAACGAGGGTTGGTCTAGCTTTGCACCTTTTTCGTGAGCATGGGTTGTCACGACCCGCACCCGAAGTTTGGGCATGAGTCATGGGTACGTCCAGCCAACGCTGCAGCATCGGCGGTAGAATACTGTCTATGTCTCAATAATACTAAACATATCTCACAACCTTTCAATGATATCAACTCCATAAGGAGGACAATAAATAAACATCTCTCAATATCTCATAATCTATACTCAATCACAATAACTATAAGAAATAAATGGCATGAAAAAAGATAAGAAGTACTGACATAAGTCAAGCACCACAACTCAAATAGATATAAAATATAGTCTAGCTGCCCAACAAAAATAGTCTCAACAAGTCTCAAATAAACTCAACATAAGTCTCAACATAAACTCAATGCATAAAATAATAACTGGCTAAATAGCTGTAGGTAGTGTCTCCTCTAAAGGAATGGACTCTTTTAAGCTCTCTGGTAGGTAGTCTCCATCTATACCTGGTCCATAATGTGTAGGACAAAAGTCCTCAAGATCCTCTGGAAAAAATATCCAGTCAGGATTGGAGCAAAGTACAAGCACTAACAGCAGTTCCATGTATATTGACAAAAACTATAATGCAGTGTAAAAAAATACAAGATGAATATAAATACTGGAAATAAGAATACTGGAGATAATAAAATACTGGAAATAGAAATACTGGAGCATATATTATCATCAATGGTACAACTAGCAATAAACAGAAATACAAGTGCATGCTGGAACAATGAACTGGAATATAAGTGAATGCTAGAACAATAAACTGGAAATACATGACTAGAATATCTAGCTAAGTGTGTGAAACATCAGTCTATCATGTGATCGGCTTGGGACTGATCAGGCTTGTTACATATGATTAGCTATGATTCATATAAGGTCAAGCTAACCATTCAGTTAGCTATGATGCAAGCAATAGTCAGGCTAATCATACATAACAGGCTATGTGGCATGTAATGGTCAGGCTACACCTGATGTGAGGTGTGGGGTGAGCTATGATGCATGTAGAGTTGGATATGATCACATAATCTACTAATATCTCCCCGTCCCCAGCTAGCACGATGGATTCCAATCACGACTCCTCGTGACAGGTCTCGATGATGCTAACTCATGTATTCATAGTGTTAGAATCATGTACGCTATACAACTAGAATCATAGAGATGATCAACACAATAAAAACTGTCAGAGAATGTACTCGCCTGTGGTCCTCTGCTGGCAATACCATTATCCTGTTTCCGAAGTCTTGTCTGAATAATCCAACAATCCTATAGACATAATATAATAATAATATAGCATCAGTTGTTACACAACATAATTACTCTGAACTCAGAGGCTACGCTAGGGGTGATAGTTGTCAACTAACAGGGTCAAGTGTGCGTCTAACTGCACGGTTGTCATGTCCTCAAATGTGGCGCATAATCAGATGGTCAATTACTAACACATGTCTAGCCAGTATGTCAGTGTACACAAGGCAGTCGATTCACTAATATTAAGGGTTACATGGTCATATGCAATTACAGGGTACCCATAATTAATACTTATGGTCATACAACAAATATATTACAGTCATACCAAGTACTAGCAATCAATTTCCACACAATATATATATATATATACCAATTCGTTATTATACACACACGCACGCACAACTAGTTTTGGGTTTATTTGCATAGTGTCTAGCAATGAACATCTAACCAAACGTATCATGAAGCAATACGCTAAATCCTAACACTTTTCACACATGTACATACACGAAAGGATGGTGGAGGTGATCGGGGTTCAGGCGACGTCGGGGTATCGACGGGCTGAAGTCGAGACGGTGAGGGGTTGCCCAGGCGTTAATGGTGGCGGGGATGATTCAGTCGGGTTTGATAGAGGTTGGCGACGACGGGTGGAGGAGATCGGCGAGGGTGTAGCCGCTGCTGTGGTCTGGCGTGGTTGCGGGGTCTGCAGTCGATGGCGGACAGCGGATGTTGGCGGTGGATGGCCGGCATGACGTCGGCGGTCGCGGTTGGTAGGGAAAGAAGTTCGACGGGGGTGTGGGATAAAAATGCTGGTATTCGGCTAGGGTTTAGGGATAGGTGATGGTTGATGAAAATATGGAGGAAAAGCTGTATATATATGTAGAGAAATAGGGTTGATGTAATCTTAGGAAGTTGGGCCGGTTTGGCACTCCCCGGGGATTGGGTTTTCTTTCTACATGTAGAAATAAAAAGGGCTAGGATTGTATTATTTTAAAAAGGATGGCTAAGATTGATGAGGGAGAAGATGTTGAGTGTTGCACACTCCAAAATTATGAAGAAATTCACATGACCGGTCAATGAAGAAAAATGGTGTTTCTTCATGTGTTGTGTCCAATGGGGTGTGGACACCTCAATGCATTTTGTATAAAAGTCCCCAACAATTAGAAAAATTGCATAAAGTAGGATTTTTAGATTAAATGAGGGAAAATACCATGTTAGGTGTGATGTAGTGGCTAAAAAGGGTATGTGGTGTTTAGTATGAGTCTTGAGGGTGTGAATGGGGATTTAGTTTTGTGTTGGGTCTAGTTTTGGGTTAAGTTGGTTCCTTACACTAATTTAATTAAAATTAGTGTAAATGGTGTTCTAAAATTAATTGGAAGTAAATAAGGTAAAAATTAGGTGGGGCACAAGTGTCATGGACGTAGAAGACTCAGAATATAATATTGTCATAATTTGGGTTGCACAAAATGGGTCGAGATTGTGTCTCCAATTTCGATTGGAACGCACAAAGATGTAAAGTCAAATTTATTTGGAAATACAATTAAATGTTTGCGATGAATATTGTGCGGCTAAAATGAAGCACAATAGAGCATATTTATGAGTCACACAAGGGTCAGGATAGAGGACTGGCATGTCTATGACAAGGGTGTAAAATTTGTTGGAAGGCAAAAGCTAGTGTAGTGCTCCCATTATCGAAGTAACGGTAAGGTACAACAATCAAATTAAATCACAACAATTAAATATAATCCCTAATATTAAATTTCAAAAATGCTAATTAATGTCCATAGTCCTATAATTTTGTTAATTATATAATAGTGGGTGTCTAGGTCCAGTTCACTAACTCGTAGACACTATATATATCATGCAATATATTAACATATTAAATTAAATAAGTGAAAAGACGAAAATATCCCTATTCTGGAATGTGGTAGTGACACGTCTACCCTCCTTAAAAAAAATTTGTCCTCGAAATTGAAATAAACTAGCATAAGAATAAACAATTAGACAAGGAATTATACCTCAAGTCTCGAAGAGATACGAATACTGCTCGCGCATTTCGTCCTCTCTCTCCCAGGTTGACTCGCCTGGAGAGTGATGTTTTCATGCAACACGAACCAAAGGAATAGTCTGGTTCCGCAATGCCTTCTCTCTATGATCCAAGATCTCCATGGGCTGTTTGGGATAGCTGAGAGTCGGTCAAACCTCGATCTCCGAGTGATCCAGTACGTGACTAGGATCTACCATGTACCATCTCAGCTGTGACATGTGGAACACGTCATGCACTCCTTCTAGGGCAGGCGGCAAGTCCAGTCTATAGGCCACTACACCGACCCTTGAAAGGATCCCGAAAGGTCTGATGTAACGTGGACTAAGCTTTCTGTCTCTACCAAAACGAATTATGCCCTATGTCGGAGAAATCTTTAGGAACACCAAATCGCCAACCTAGAACAAATAATCTTAACATGCAATCTAAAATAAAACAATCATAAACCAAAATAACAAAACTATACCTGACACTCTAGGGGTCTACGGTGGCTATCGGCCCAATGCCGTTGTCTGTCCTGCGCCACTCGTAGTCTATCTCTGATGAGTTTCACCTTTTCTGCTGCATCCACGACCATTTCTGGCCCTAATAAAGCTCTCTCTCCGACATCATCCCAAGATAACGGTGTAGGACACCTTCATCCATATAGAGCCTCAAATGGTGATATCTCAATGCTGGCCGGGTAGCTGTTGTTGTAAGCAAACTCTACTAGGTGTAGATAATCTTCTCAAGAACCTCTGAGATCCAAAATACAAGTGCGTAGCATATCTTCAAGAGTCTGAATAGTCCTTTCAGACTGCCCGTTTGTCTGGGGGTGATATACGGTACTAAATTTGAGCTGAGTGCCCAAGCTAGCCTGTAGACTCCTCAAAAAATGGAAAGTAAAACGACTATCCTGATCTGAGATGATGCTTACAGGAACCCCATGTAATCTGACATTCTGTCGTACGTACATCTCTGCTAGCCTCTCTGTCGATGTTCCCACTTTGAATGGTAAAAAGTGGGCTAGTTTGGTCAACCTATCCACGATGACCCAAATCGCGTTCTTTTCTTCCGGAGAACATGGAAGCCCTGAAACGAAGTCCATAGTCACGTGCTCCCACTTTTACTCTGGAATGGGTAAAGTTTGAAGCAATCCTCCTCGCCTTTGCCGATCTTCCTTTACCTGCTGGCACACTAAACATCGGGATACAAAGCGTACTACCTCGTGCTTCATACCATACCACCATACGTACTCCCTCAGATCTCGATACATCTTGTTGGCACCGGGATGCATCGAGTACTGAGAGCGATGTGCCTCCTGCAAAACCTCTTCACGCAGATCTCCACTCGGCACACACATCCTCGTGACGTGCCTTAAAGATCTATCATCCGCAATAGTGAAGTCGTTTATCAATCCTGTTCGAACTTGTGCCCTGATACTACTCACAGTCTCATCATCATACTGTGCTGCTCTAATTCTGTCCATCAGTTCTGATTGTATCTGAAATCCCCACATCTGAATCTCCATACCTGGAACTAGCACTTCAATTCCCAAGCTCTCAAGATAGGCCAATAAATGTCGATCTGTAGTCAAGTACATAGCCATCGAATACTTGCTTAAGGCATCGACGACTACGTTGGCCTTTCCTGGATGGTACTGTAATGAGATGTTAAAGTATTTTATCAACTGCAACCACCTTCTCTGCCTCATGTTCACCTCCTTCTGTGTAAACACGTACTTCAAGCTCTTGTGGTCCATGAAGATCTCCACACGCTCTCTGTACTGATAGTGTTACCACAACTTTAGAGCGAAGATAACTGCTGCCAATTCCAAATCGTGGGTGGGGTAGTTCTTTTCATGAGGGCGTAATTGTCTAAAAGCATAGGCAATTACTTTTCCGTGTTGCTGAAGAACGCATCCCAAACCTTTTCCTGAAGCATCACTATATATAGTGAATCCACCTGTCCCTGATGGCAATGTTAAAACTGGAGCCGTTGTCAATCTCTTCTTCACCTCATCAAACGCGGCCTGACATTCCTCTGTCCAGACAAAATCCATATCTTTCTTGGTCAGCCTAGTCATTGGTTCTACAATCTTGGAGAAGTCTTGTACAAACCTCCTGTAGTATCCTGCTAGTCAGAGAAAACTCCTGATCTCAGCTACCGAAATGGGGGTATCCCATGACTCTACTGCTTCGATCTTCTTTGGGTTAACTGAAATTCTGTCACCCATCACCATGTGTCCAAGGAATTCGACCTTGTCAAGGAAGAACTCACACTTTGAAATCTTCCCGTATAACTCCTCTTTTCTGAGAGTCTCCAAGACCATCCTCAGGTGCTCTTCGTACTCCTCTGGGGTCTTTGAATACACAAGGATGTAGTCGATGAACACCACTACGAACTTGTTAAGATACTGGTGGAATACCTTGTTCATCAAGTTCATGAATACTGCTGGTGCATTGGTTAAACCAAACGACATTATCGTGAATTCAAACTGGCCATATCTGGTCCGAAAAGCTGTCTTCGGTATGTCTTCTCTCTTCATCTTCACCTGGTGATAGCCTGACCTCAAGTCTATTTTTGAAAACACCTTCGCTCCGCTCAATTGATCGAAAAGATCATCTCTCCTTGGCAGCGGGTATTTGTTCTTGATAGTGAGGTTGTTCAGAGCTTTATAATCGATACACATGCGTACTGTACCATCCTTCTTTGGTACGAATAATACCGGAGTTCCCCATGGTGATGAACTGGATCAGATGAAACCTTTGTCCTGTAGCTCCTCAACTTGCTTCTTCAGTTCTGCCAGCTCGCTGTTGTTGACTCTATAGACGTGTTATGAAATAGGCTCCGCTCCTGGTACCAAGTCTATAGAGAATTCAATATCTTTGTCTGGCAACAAGCCTGGCAACTCCTCTGGAAATACATCCAGTAACTCCGCTATCAGAGGATGTGGTAGCTCCTCTTCTTATTTCCTGGCTCCACAAAAAGTGCTTCTGCTCTGCTTTGCTGCTCCTCTGGCAACCTTAAATTGGCTCTCCTGGCGGTCGAAATATTACTCTACCTCCTTGACAATCTATAGTAGCATGGTGCCTACTCAACCAGTCCATTCCGAGTAGAATATCGTATCCCGGAAGTGGCATGACGAGTAAACTCATGCTCAACTCTCGGCCTCCCAATGATACTCTCCGATCCTTGCAATACTGACGGATTAGGATAATGCCTCCTCCAGTCGTGATCTTGCAAGTCCTATCTAATGGTTCTGTCTCTAAACGATGCTTAAGAGCATAAGATACAAATACAAAACTATGGAAAGCGCCAGAATCAAATAATGCAAGTGCTGGAAGAGAATCGAGAAAAACTGAACCTAAAATTACGTCTCCAACTGGCTTGGCCTCCTCAATCGTTATGGCGTATGCGCATCCTTGTGGAGCACCTCTCTGCTGCTGCTGGTGCTGAACAAACCTCTGCTGTTGTCGTGGAAGTGGAGGTCCCCTCTGCTGGCTTCCTAGTACAGTAGGTACTCTGGCTGGTCCCCTCTGAGTGGCTCCTCCTCCCTGACGAGTCTGAATAGATGGACAGTCCCTCAACTGATGTGTTGACGATCCCTATGACAAGCATGTACCCAACCTCTTCCTGCAGATGTCTCTAGTATGTCCTGTCTTTCCGTAATACGCACACTGGGCAACGGGCTAATTCTGCCTCTATGGCTGCTGCTGCTTGATGTGTCCTCGAACTGGTGCCTGGTGCTGCTGATGCTGCTGCTGGTATGGCCTCTGCTGTTGTTGAAAGTGTGGGCGCTTGGCCGGTCCTGTGTTACCACTTGTTCCTCTAGAAGTATTGCGTCCTCTCTTGGGCCTGAGGTCCAAGTCATCTTCAGCAATCTGGGTATCCATCAAAATACCCTCAAATGTAGAAGTGCGATGTCCCGAAGTACGAGACTTGATCTTTTTAGTCAACCCTTTCCTGAATTTTTGGGCTCTGTCTCCTGGGTCTCGAATCATCGATGGCGCAAAATGACTCAAACGACAAAACACCGCGGCGTACTCGTCGACTGACATGCTTCCTTGGACCAAGTCATGGAACTGACTTTCCAATGCTCCCAGAGCTACTTCAGGAAAGAACTTCTCCTTGAAGAGCTCCTTGAAGTCCTTCCAAGTAAGTGCTCCGACAATGAGTCTCGGCTTCGTACGATACCATATCAGTGCGATGTCAAACATCTGACTGCCCGCGACCTCGATCTGAAGAATCTTCGAAATCTACGCCAAGCACAAGTTCCTCTCTATAACCTCTAGCTATTCGTCAGTATAGAGTATCTCCTCGGTGCCTTTGAACTCTCGAGGCATTATCCTCTTGAAGTCCACTATAGTACATGGCATCTGGTGCTGCTTGCCAAGATGTTGCTGGTGTTGTGCTACTCTCTCCACAGCCTGGAGAGCCACCTGATAAGCATTCTCCATGCTCTCTCTCATCAGCTCTATCTGTGCCAGGTGCGCCTCTGCTTGCACTCTTTGAGCCTCAGCTTGAACACTCTGAGCTTCTACTGTTACTCTCTAGGCATCTAATATGCCTTGGATAAGTGTGAACATTTGTGCCCCGTCAGTGGGCATACCTCCGGGATATTGAGTCGGTGGAGGAGGAACACAACCCTCAGAACAGGTGGAGGAGAAATCCCAAAAGCTGCAGATACTCCCACATGAACATGAGATGTAGAAGGAACTCCGGATGTCTGTTTGTCAAGTCGAGAGGTGGCAGACCTCTCTGAAGCTGCCGCTCCCAATCTCAAATACCTAGTCTTCGGCGGTATCCTGAAGACAGACCGAAAATAATCAATTAAGGTAATGGATGCGATATCATCAAGGAAGGACAATAAAATTCTAAATGAAGCAATTATCCAGAATAACATTGTAAGATCAAAATTTTCTAGTTGTGATTGCTCATACTCTCATCCTAAATCCTATTTCCTAACACAGGCTCATAGAAATACTCTAAGTAAGCACTACTACGTTATCGCCCTAAATGCGAATCTAGAACAACGACAAGACCTGCATGGGCCACCACTAAAAATATGTCATAACCCGCACCCAAAATTTGGGCATGAGTCGTGGGTACGTCCAGGCTATGCCGCAGCATCGGCGGTAGAACGCTGTCTAGGTCTCAATAATATTAAACATATCTTACAACCTGTCAATGATATCAACTCCATAAGGAGGACAATAAATAAACATCTCTCAATAGCTCATAATGTATACTCAATCACAATAACTATAAGAAATAAATGACACGATAAAAGATAAGAAGTTCTGACATAAGTCAAGCACCACAACTCAAATAGATATAAACTACAGTCTAGCTGTCCAACATAAATAGTCTCAACAAGTTTCAAATAAACTCAACATAAGTCTCAACATAAACTCAATGCATAAAATAATAACTGGCTAAATAGCTGCAGGTAGTGTCTCCTCTAAAGGAATGGACTCTTCTAAGCTCTCTGGTAGGTAGTCTACATCTATACCTAGTCCATAGTGTGTAGGACAGAAGTCCTCAAGATCCTCTGGAAAAAATTTCCAGTCAAGATTGGAGCAAAGTACAAGCACTAACAGCAGTTCCATATATATTGACAAAAACTATAATACAGTGTAAAGAAATACAAGATGGATATAAATACTGGAAATAAGAATACTGGAGATAATAAAATACTGAAAATAGAAATACTGAAGCATATATCATCATCAATGGTACAACTAGCAATGAACAGAAATACAAGTACATGCTAGAACAATGAACATGAATATAAGTGAATTCTAGAACAATAAACTGAAAATACATGACTAAAATATCGAGCTAAGTGTGTGAAACATCATTCTATCATGTGATCGGCTTGGGACTGATCAGGGCTTGTTACATATGATTAGCTATGATTCATGTAAGGTTAGGCTAACCATCCAGTTAGCTATGATGCGAGCAATAGTTAGGCTAATCATACATAACAGGCTATAAGGCATGTAATGGTCAGGCTGCACCTGACGTGAGGTGTAGGGTGAGCTATGATGCATGTAGAGTTTGGTATGATCACATAATCTACTAATATCTCTCCGTCCCCAGCTAGCACGATGGATTCTAATCATGACTCCTCGTGACAGGTCTCGATGATGCTAACTCGTGTATCCATGGGGTCAGAATTATATATGCTATACAACTAGAATCATAGAGATGATCAACATAATAAAAACTGTCAGAGAATGTACTCGCCTGTGGTCCACTACTGGAAATACCAATATCATGTTTCTGAAGTCTTGTCTGAATAATCCAACAGTCCTATAGACATAATATAATAATAATATAGCATCGGTTGTTACACAACATAATTACTCTGAACTCAAAGGCTATGCTAGGGGTGATACTTGTCAACTAACAAGGTCAAGTGTGCGTCTAACTGCACGGTTGTTATATCCTCAAATATGGTGCATAATTAGATAGTTAATCACTAACACATGTCTATCCAGTACGTCGGTATACACAAGGCAGTCGATTCACTAATATTCAGGGTCACATGGTCATATACAATTACAGGGTACCCATAATTAACACTTATGGTCATACAACAAATATATTACAGTCATACCTAGTACTAGCAATCAATTTCCACACAATATATATATATATATATATATATATATATATATATACCAATTTGTTATTATACACATACACGCACAACTAGTTTTCGGTTTATTTGCATAGTGTCTAGCAATGGACATCTAACAAAATATATCATGAAGCAATATGCTAAATCCTAACACTATTCACACGTGTACATACACGAAAGGAAACAAATCGAACCTGCGTGCACGTGAACGAGGGGGGTGTATTCAACGTCGAGGGAGGTCGCTGTGGGTTGTCTCCGGCGAGGTCGACGGGTCGTGCGCGCGAAGGAAGTCGGTTCAGGCAAAGTGATGGTGGAGGAGATCGAGGTTCAGGTGACGTTGGGGTATCGACGGGCTGAAGTCAAGGCGGTGAGGGGTTGCCCAGGCGTTAATGGTGGCGGGGATGATTCAGTCAGGTTTGATGGATATTGACAACGATGGGTGGAGGAGATCGACGGGGGCGTAGCCGCTGTTGTGGTCCGGCGTGGTTGCGGGGTCTGCAGTCGATGGCGGACAATGGATGCTAGCGGTGGATGGCCGGCGTGACATCGACGGTCGCGGTTGGCAGGGAAATAAGTCCGCGGGGGTGTGGGATGATAATGCTGGTATTCGACTAGGGTTTAGGGTTAGGTGATGGTTGATGAAAATATGGAGGAAAAGTTGTATATATATGTAGAGAAATAGGGTTGATGTAATCCTAGGAAGTTGGGCCGGTTTGGCACTCCCTGGGGATTGGGTTTTCTTTCTACATGTAGAAATTAGAAGGGCTAGGATTGTATTATTTTAAAAAGGATGGCTAAGATTGATGAGGGGAAAGATGTTGAGTGTTGCACACTCCAAAATTATAGAGAAATTTACATGACCGGTCAATGAAGAAAAATGATGTTTTTTATGTGTTGTGTCCAATGGGGTATGGACACCTCAATGCACTTTTGTATAAAAGTCCCCAATAATTAGAAAAATTGCACAAAGTAGAGTTTTTGGGTTAAATGAGAGAAAATACCATATTTGGTGTGATGTAGTGGCTAAAAAGGGTGTGTGGTATTTAGTATGAGTCTTGAGGGTGTGAATAGAGATTTGGTTTGGTGTTGGGTCTAGTTTTGGGTTAAGTTGGGTCCTTACACTAATTTAATTAAAATTAGTTTAAATGGTGTTCTAAAATTAATTGGAAGTACATAGGGTTAAAATTAGGTGGGACACAAGTATCATGGACGTAGTAGACTCAGAATATAATATTGTCATAATTTGGGTTGCACAAAATGGGTCGAGATTGTGTCTTTAATTTCGATTGGAACGCACAAAGATGTAAAGTCGAATTTATTTGGAAATACAATTAAATATTTGTGACAAATATTGTGCGGCTAAAATAAAGCACAATAGAGTATATTTGTGAGTCACACAAGGGTCAGAATAGAGGACTGGCATGTCTATGACAAGGGTATAAAATTTGTTGGAAGGCAAAAGCTAGTGTAGTGCTCCCATTATCGAAGTAATGGTAAGGTACAACAATCAAATGAAATTACAGCAATTAAATATAATCCCTAATATTAAATCTCAAAAATGCTAATTAATGTCCATAGTCCTATAATTTTGTCAGGGGCTTATCTAGTGGGTTTCTAGGTCCAGTTCACTAACTCGTGCATTTAAGGAACACTATATATAATATATATATTATGCAATATATTAACACATTAAATTAAATAAGTAAAAAGACGATAATATCCCTATTCTGAAATGTGGTAGTGACATGGGTAGACCGAGCGTACTGGTGCGTGAGTCTTTCCTTTATTTCTTGATCTAGGTTTCGTACAAGAACTTCCCTAGATTGTTAGTGAAAGAATTTTAAGATGGACCCTGTCCATTTTCCACTGCGGACAGGACGCATGGGCCGGTCTTATATAGCTTTCCATCAGGGGACTGCATAATGGTTAGGGCGCCCATTAACGATCAGCCAAATGGACAATTTCTTAAGCTTGACGAGCTCGTACTGCCCTAGACTTTTTCAACTTAGCACGCGCAAGCACTTAATACGAAGAGTCCAAGTTTTGTTTTTTCTCAAAGCGGCGCATGGGAGCATTGCTGATGAGATTATGTCGTAGACAGAGCTTCTGGGAGTGTCAGAGATGCATACGGCTGAGTTGGAAGCCACATACTGCATTCTTCTCCGCATCCTTCGTATTGGACGCATGGGCTGCGCGTCAACCCCCATACTCTTGGCATCGTATTATTTTTCTCTGCCAGAGTTCGGGTGTCGAGCACTCTCCTTTTCAGGCAAGGAGGCCACATGAGCACGGACAACCAGAGTGGACACATGCGGTGCATTTTCAGTATCGGAGAGAGAGACAGGGAGTGCATGCTCCGCGGTTGGGTGAGGCACAACGGCCTTGGCTACCCATGTCCTGCAGGTCTTCAAGTGTTGAGTACCCTTCTGGTTGGAAGGGGCTGTCGCATAAGCAGTGGACACATGATGTGTTGTCCCTGCGGTAGAGAGAGAGAGATGGAGAGCGCGTGCTCTACAATTGGGTGAGGCACATCGACCTTTGCGACCCATGTCCTGCGGGTTATCTAAGGCTTTACCAGCCTTGGATAAGAGCCGCCCTTAGAGAGCATATCCTCAAAAGCCTGCTGGTCGAAGCTGACCACCAGCATTCTTTGAGTCGACCCGAGCTTGGCTGCGTCGAATTATGCCAAAATTTTCTCATCAGAGGAGAAAGAAGAAGTCCCCAGCATAGTCGTAATCTTGTTCGCCATTAAATAAGTTTGTGTAAAACTTTGTATTTAAGGAACAAAAAAAAGTACAAAGAATCATAAACAGAATTGTCTAAGTATAATATTTTGTTCTGGGATATGGCAATGGACAAGGAGTGCTATGGCGGCTCTTTTACTCTGTTGACTATCCTACGCCGGGCGAAGAAGCTTATGCCCTTTCTTTGCTTGGATCTTTATGCTCTCTGTTTGTGTTTGGCGACCCCTCTTGTCGGTCTCTCCCTTTTTTCCCTTTTTTCTGGGCAGGCCGCCCGGGTATATATAGTTATCCTTGGGCGCGCATATGTTTTGGGCTGTATGGATGCTGGAGGGGGCCACATGTACCTTCTTAACAACGTACAGTTGTAACTGTGAATAGGCCAAGCTGATACATGGGCGCTAGATAAGATTTTAGTTGCTGAAGATCTGGGCGGTTCTCGTCCTTTGTGTGCATGGCTAGGCCAATTTTGACACGTGGTCCGCACTTGGTTGGAAAGAGCAAATTCATTTGTAATAGGAAGACTTGGTTTTCATAAAGTCTGGGACGCCTATGGCCCGAGGCGCATGGGACACTTGGAGTTTGGGACGAATGTGACCAGATACGCTTGGAACGCATAGAGTCTGGGATGTATGGGACCAGAGATGCATGTAACGCATAGAATCTGAGACGCATGGGGCCGGAGATGCTGAAATACATGGAATCTGGGACACATGAGGCCCTTGTTGTGCTGTCCATGTGGCGTTGTACCCCATCAAGAGTGATATTTTATGCTGACGTGGGACTTATGTCGTTTAGTCTATTCACGTCTTTTGAGGTAATCAAAAAGTCCTTTTTGTCAAGATTCTGTGTCAGAGACGATCTTGTTGACAAGATATCATTCAGGTCTATCTGTGGTCAAAAACTGCTTCAGCCGAATGGGACGCATGGATGTAGCCCTATTGGGCCGCTGGGAGACTCTACGTCCTGATTTGAGCAATATTTTGGGGGCGCATGGCTGTTGGACGCATGAACTTGTGTTGCCAAGCTGGCACTTTTAAGACTTGGCTCAACCATTTTGGGAAGCTTAACCTCCTTAATGCAGACTTCTTAGGAACTTAACCGTTGGTTGCATGCAGACTTCTCGGAAGCCAAATCGTCGGATTCACCCTTTCTAGGTTCATCATTGCAATTATTGTCGTCACGCGAACCATCGCTCTCTTTTATTGATACCGCTGCCGTGGTCCATCATGTTCCACTTTATGAAACATGTCGTCCAAGGGAGATTCTAGTTGGGAACCCTGGCCACCCTCCTCGCTTCCTCATCGTCTCCTCCCTGTTACGTCCTAGTACTCGGGTATTGGAAGGTCAGGACTTGGAGAGTCTCGTGAGGGATGAGCTTTCGGTTCTCCGTCGGCTGTGGTGGCATTTCTGCCAAGATGGAGGGCACAGGACGATGGTCAGTTGTCTGCTACTGAGAGCTTTCTTTCTTTGCTGGGGTTGACTTTGGAGGCTCTTTCTAGGCCTCTAGGGTCCACTCCGAACTTTGTCTTGTTTCCCTAAGGAACATGAGCTTTTTGCCCCCCCTATGCTTTCTGTCCTAGCTGTGGTTAAGCTTTCTCTAGGCTCGCGGCTCATCTGACTGATCGTGTCTTCGTCTTTTTATTTTTATTTTGTATGGGCCTTGATGGCTACATGTTGTAACCCCCCTTTTACAAATAAACTTTTTTTGTTTTATTTTGATAAATATTTCTTTTATGTGGCCCCCGTACTCTTGAGGATGATCAGGCCGCATGTGTAAACTCCCTCACCCAAAATTATGTCTACTTGGCATAGATGGAGAAACTAGGGCTAGTTTGAATCCAAATAGAAATAGGAAACAGTATTTATTTAATTTTGTATTGTTTATGACACGTAGCACACCTTACCGTTGCTTCGTTAATTGGGGCACGACACTAGCCATTGCCTATCTACAAATTTCACAACCTTGTCCTGGACGTGCCCGCCTACTATTCTAATCTTTTTGTAACTTATAATTATGCTTCTTGTGCTACATTTTAGTCGCACAATAAACGTCACGGACGTTGTTATTTTTAATTCTAAATAAAATATGACTTTGTACCCTTGTGCGTTCCAATCGAAATTGGAGACACAATCTTGACCGTTTCTTTACAACCCGAATTTTATTAATATTCTATACTGTACCCCCTACGTCCTTGACACTTGCGTCCCACCTAATTTTAATCCTGTGCACTTCTAATTAATTCCAGAACACCTTGCGCGGTATTTTAATTAATTAAAACCCAATTTCCATCTTTGTGCAATTTTCCCAATTGTTGGGCGCTTTTATGCAAAAACGTATTGAGGTGTCCCCACCATGGGACAATGCGTGAAGAAACCCAATTTTCCCTTCACATTAATTTTTCCATAATTTTTGGGATGTGCAACGCGCAACATTGCCCCCCTTTTATATTAAACCTATCCTTACATTTTTAATAATGTAAGTTATAGCCCTCCCACATCCTCATATGAGCCCAAGGCCCAACCCAAGAGAATGTTGACCAAGTCAAACATTCCTAGGTCAACAAAACCCTAGGCCCCACATGTATAAATATATAATTTTTAATTTTCTATTCCTTTTCTTTTCCCTTTTCTATTTGTTAACCAAAACCAAACTCTATAGCAAAGAAATTCAGCCGACCCTTCTCCCCTACTGTTCACCTCCCTCCTCACGACCGTCGGCCATCCTCCTCCACCGAGACGCCGGACCCTCCTCCCTGGACCTTCCCTGTCCACCCTCTTCCTTCTCCCTGACAGCGGCAACAACATCACCTGAACCGAGCCGCTGACGACCGGAGCCGACGGAACGCTGCACCCCACCACCTGCACCTTCCTTCGACCGAAGACCCGCCGTGAACCCCGTCTCCTCGTCGACGAGAACCCGCCGCTCGCCTACCTCAACCCGACGCATTCATCCTCGCCAAAACCACCGTCGTCTTCACAACTGGTCACAGCCGACGACTCGCCGCCCCCACCGTCTTCTCCGACTTCCTTTCCCCCTGAACTCCTCCTCCACCCCGGATCTCCTCTTCCCTGCCTCCCCCTCATCTCCCCCGAACGACTACCACTGCCCACCGTATTCTTCCTGCTCTCTCCTTCTTCTCCGGTGAACCACATCTCCATCTCTTCCGCCTCGCCTAAGCCGTGACCGCTTGAATCACGGCAATACCATCGCCACACCAGCAGCACTTCACCACCATCCCCTTCTCAGCCGGCCTCCTCTCTCCACCACCTTTTCTCCCCTTGTCCCCATCTCCTCCGCCTAGCCTGAGCCACTGACCGCCTGAATCCCACCACCAGTACTACCTTCATCGAGCAGCGTCCTCTCACATCGTCATCACCTTCACCATTATCATCATCATCATCACCACCATTACCATACCATCCTCCTCTCCAAACCCTAATCACCATCGTCCGCATCATCATCCTCGTCATCGACGTCACCACCATCATCATCGTTGTCGTTATCACCATCATCGTCGTTATAGTCATCACCATCGTCGTCATCGTCGTCATCGTCGTCAACCTCACTGTCGTCTCCATGCACGTACCCCGAGGTACGAACTTGTTCCCCACCTTTCATATTGTTATGTGTGTGCTTGTGTATATGTCAGTAGGATATTAGTATTGCTCTATGACTGTTAGCTGAATGCAAACCCTGATTCGGTAAACCCAATGACTTATATGCGTACACATACGCGTATTAGAAATTAAGTGATATATATATACACATATATAGATGACTGTATTATATAAGTAATTATATGCTTATGACTATATGTGTATTTATATTGTACGACCCTAGGACACTGTGGATTATCCCGTGGTTACCTTGACCATGTTGACCCTAAGAACATGCTAGATGACTGCCTTGTGTACATTTACGTACTGGCTTAGGCACATGTTATTTTGACTGATTGATTTTGATACAACATTTAATATAGGACACCCGCGTAAGTAGTCACGTAATTGACCGTATTAGTTGACCAGTGTTACCCCTAGCGTACCCCGAGTCCAGTGTATTTTTGGTTGTGTATGTGTTAGTGTAATGACTAATGTGTACTATATTATATTATATGTATATAGGACTGTTGGATTTATTTGCGCGACTTTCGGAGCAGGTTACTGGTACTTCGCAGCTTTCTCGCCAGGCAAGTATACCTTGCCTTGTTGTACTGTTTAAATTCAGTTATATATTTAGTTGCATGTTTATTATTATAGATTATATAACTGTGCGCATCCGAGAGAGACTCGGGTGCAGTCAACGAATGAGTTGACGTTAGGACGTGTGTCTGACCTAGTGTCTAGTAGACCCACCTAAAGTTGTTGAGTTATTGGTATGACTCCCCAGGCCTTGACACATATCTTACACGTGTTGTGAGTCTCATGTAGGGTACGGACTTGCGTATATGGTTGGCCACCTGTACGTGTAGGTCGTGCAACGGATAGGATATAACTGCTAATAGTAATGCATGATTAGAAGACTTAGCAGTTATTAGTAGGCGGAGCGTGGACTGTTGTGATATGATGGTCCAATCCTTGTCCTTGTTTGGTTGTAAGGTTGGGCTATTGTTCTAATGACAGACTATGAGTGTAAACCCCCTTGACCAGATTTCAGTATTTTTAGGAATATTTTTCACAATTTAGGATTTATTGCAATTTATTAATTTATGTTGCTTACATATCCTATTGACTTGTGCACCTGTCCATCACCGAATTATTTGGAGCTTTACCTTGACTATTATCCCCGAACAAAGTTTACATACCTGTCCTAGACATGTTAGACTATTTTCCTGACTTTTGTGCAAGTCCCAGATGCTTTATTTTGAGCCTCGTTTGAGACGCACAAATATCGTTACAAAATTCCGTATTTATTTCCTATTTTAATTTCCTGCTCTATACCCATCTCTGTACCCCTAGGGATTTGAGGCCCAACATGCACCTATTTTTCCCAAACAAAAATACGTTAATATTCTACACTGAGTATATTACATTTAGTGTATTGACACCGTAGAAAAATTATGACCCTACCTGCCTCTAAATAATTTGAGAACACCGTGCGCAGTATTTATTATTTAATAAATACGGTGACCCGTATCACCCAGAAACCAGGTCCAACCCCTACACAGACTCACCCCCATTTCCCCAGGGCCCTCACATAGCAATTTACCTCAATTCTGTGAATTTTAGAATTTTCAGGAATCGGGTGTTTTTTCAGACAATTTCGTAATTACGTAATTTCTCAAAATAGGACCTTTACGCAATTTATAAAATTACAGGGACTTCCCTACAAATTTTAGTGCGAAGTGTCACCCCCTCATTGGCCGGTGAACCTGCGCCGTCCATTTGGACGCAGGACCCACCCGAAAAGATCCCGAAAATATCCCAAAAATATCCCAAAAATATCTTAAAAATATCTATAGATATTTTACATATTAAATTAATATATTTCTTTATAAATAAAACTAAAAGAAAAAGAAAATAATTAAACCCAAAATTTCCCCCCTACAGCCGCAGCTGACCCCCCCTGGCCGGCGGCGACCCCCCCCCCCCCCCCGCTGGCCATCTCCTCCCTCTCCTCCTTTCCTCCTCCTCGCCGCTCCCTCTCTCCTCTCTCCCTCTTCCTCTCCTCATCCTCCCCGGCCGGAGCCGACCCCCGACCTCCGTCCGCCTTCCTCCTCCTCCACTTCTTCTCCACCACCACCGCCACCCCCATCACAGTCCGCCGCCACCACCATCCTCCACCACCAGCACCAACGCCACCACCACCTCTCCTCTCCTCCCAGTCGACTCCGGTCAGCCCCTCCTAGCCGCTCCGGCTTCGGCCGACTCAGCCGAGCAGCTCGTCGCCGAGGCCAGTCGACTCCGACAGCGTTCAGATGCCCTAGGGAGGACACGAACACAGTCGTCCCTGACCCTGACACGTGTCGGACACGTGTCGGACACGTGTCGGACACGTGTCGGACACGAGAAACGCAAGTTTCTGGAGCCCTGTTCAGGTACTCATATCTTTCTACTCGTAATTTCGATTTCAATTTCGTCAATGGCGTCGTGTAGACTATGTAATCATCTCGGTGCCCGTGCAACCCGCTCGGAGCATCGCGTCCTGTGGCGATCGTGAACCGCGACCCAAATACAGGAAAAACAACGACCCGATTCACCCCGAAACTGGGTACGCCCCGCCAAACGGGACAACTTGGTCGCACGCGATCTTTACCGAAACGTGCGCGACATTAATACAGACGTGTGGGATTTCGTAGAAGTTGATTTGGATGTGCGTGCACACCGGAATCAACGCGTATCCGTCGACACCGTCCTGTATCTGTCAGTTCTGAAACACGCTGTAACTTTGTATACACACGTCGGATCGAGATAAAACTTGCGCCATCGGACTCGTAGCAATACGCTGGTCCTGTGAGCCAAGTTTGGTTCGATTCTGAGAGCGTTGACAAAATTCCGTATCGTGGGCCCCACAGGCTCCACCTGACGGACGATTTTGTGACCGGCTCATCGGAATCCAATTCTGAAAGTTCCGTTGGATTCGTATTGACGTTCTGGACTTGTTGACACTAAGTTTGGCAAATTTGGAGACCTTTGACCCTGACACATTTTTCGGTGCAAAGTGGGCCACATGTGGACCCCGCTTTGACCAGAAACTGTCATTTTTGCCCCTGTGTCCAAATTGGACTTAAGGACAGGCGTTTCTAGCTATTTGATATTTTCTGAGATTGTTAGTGATGTTTATTTCAGCATCCGGAGACTTTCATTCTGAGGCCATAGTTTCTGACACTTGGTATTTGACATCTGGATATTACATTTACAGCTCTCATGCCAGGCAAGTATACCTTGCCTTGTTGTACTGTTTAATTCAGTTATTGTTAGTTACATGTTTATTCATTTTAATATTATATAAATGTGCGCGTCTAAGAAAACTCGGGTGCAGTCAACGATGGCGTTGACGTTAGGACTTGTGTCTGACCTAGTATCTAGTAGACCCACCTAAAGTTGTGAAGTTATTGATATAACTTCTCAGGCCTTGACACGTATCATTACACGTCACAGAGTGAGTACATGTAGGGACGCGTGCCTTATGCGCGACTGGCCATCAGTGTGAGCAACACGTGTAGCGGTATTTAGCTCAATTGTTTATTTTATTGAGACTTGCATCATAGTAGGAGGTGTCCACGTCGTTTTCACGACTTGTACATCTATATTGGGCGGGAAAGATACTAGTAGGCGTATGGGACACCCCCTCCTTGATTGTTTTATCCTTCATACCATGCTCCTCGGAGATGGTCGATTGCAGAGTGCCCTTGAGTCAGGGGGGCATATGACACATATACTAGCCAGTCCCGACGATTGGTGAATTACGTCAGCATATGTCTAGCCACACATTCCCATGCGTACTACAAGGTCTTTAAATTGTATTCACTTATATGGTTAGCACACCTCATTTATTTATTCAGTATTTACATTATGGCATGTTATTTTTCTGTATCTTGCTATGTCCCTCTGAGGACCTGGTCCCCTGCCAGGTGTATATGTTCTTGCGTATTCACAGGAGCACAGATCCGGACAGGCTACTTATATTATGATGAGGTCTTCTCTTTGAGCCTCGTGATTGTCAGATGATGTTCTTATATGGTGTGTATCTGGTTCCATTTATTTATTTTATATTCTATTTCGGCAGTGGATTTGTTTCCATCCGACTGTCGTTCTTTAGATATTTGTTAGTGTGATCTAGTTACCTGATTATTGGTTATTCCTGTATATGTGATATTCTGTGGATGAGATTTAGATATTACCCTGTGACTTGTGATAAGTTATACCACTGGTGAACTATTGTTCATTATACAGCGTACGCACGTATATATGGTTTCCATATATTGGAGTTGCCATATATACGGGCCAGCTGGCATGGTTACGTGACCTAGTCCTACGTATTTTGGGACTGGGGCGTGACATGCGTAAACGTTTTTCGAACCTATTCGTAAACCAAGATATAAATTACTTTGTTAAATTATATCTTATGCCGTCTTTGACTTCTATCCCGGCTTAGTTTTAATTTCGAGGACGAAATTTTTATAAGTTTGGTAGATTGTAAACCCCCTCGACCAGATTTCAGTATTTTTAGGAAATTTTTTCATAATTTAGGATTTATTGCAATTTATTAATTTATGTTGCTTACATATCCTATTGACTTGTGCACCTGTCCATCACCGAATTATTTGGAGCTTTACCTTGACTGTTATCCCCGAACAAAGTTCACATACCTGTCTTAGACATGTTAGACTATTTTTCTGACTTTTGTGCAAGTCCCAGATGCTTTATTTTGAGCCTCGTTTGAGACGCACAAATATCGTTACAAAATTTCGTATTTATTTCCTATTTTAATTTCCTGCTCTATACCCATCTCTGTACCCCTAGGGATTTGAGGTCCAACATGCACCTGTTTTGCCCAAACAAAAATACGTTAATATTCTACACTGAATATACTACATTTAGTGTATTGACACCGTAGAAAAATTATGACCCTAACTGCCTCTAAATAATTTGAGAACACCGTGCGCAGTATTTATTATTTAATAAATACGGTGACCCGTATCACCCAGAAACCAGGTCCAACCCCTGCCCAGACTCACCCCCATTTCCCCAGGGCCCTCACATAGCAATTTCCCTCAATTCTGTGAATTTTAGAATTTTCAGGAATCGGGTGTTTTTCCAGACAATTTTATAATTACGCAATTTCCCAAAATAGGACCTTTACGCAATTTATAAAATTACAGGGACTTCCCTGCAAATTTCAGTGCGAAGTGTCACCCCCTCATTGGCCGGTGAACCTGCGCCGTCCATTTGGACGCAGGACCCACCCGAAAAGATCCCGAAAATATCCCAAAAATATCCCAAAAATATCCTAAAAATATCTATAGATATTTTACATATTAAATTAATATATTTCTTTATAAATAAAACTAAAAGAAAAAGAAAAGAAAAAATAATTAAACCCAAAATTTCCCCCCTACAGCCGCAGCTGACCCCCCCTGGCCGGCGGCGACCCCCCCCCCGCTGGCCATCTCCTCCCTCTCCTCCTTTCCTCCTCCCCGCCGCTCCCTCTCTCCTCTCTCCCTCTTCCTCTCCTCATCCTCCCCGGCCGGAGCCGACCCCGCCGGCCGGAGCCGACCCCCGACCTCCGTCCGCCTTCCTCCTCCTCCACTTCTTCTCCACCACCACTGCCACCCCCATCACAGTCCGCCGCCACCACCATCCTCCACCACCAGCACCAACGCCACCACCACCTCTCCTCTCCTCCCAGTCGACTCCGGTCAGCCCCTCCTAGCCGCTCTGGCTTCGGCCGACTCAGCCGAGCAGCTCGCCGTCGAGGCCAGTCGACTCCGGCAGCGTTCAGATGCCCTAGGGAGGACACGGACACAGCCGTCCCTGACCCTGACACGTGTCGGACACGTGTCGGACACGAGAAACGCAAGTTTCTGGAGCCCTGTTCAGGTACTCATATCTCTCTATTCGTAATTCCGATTTCAATTCTGTCAGTGGCGTCGTGTAGACTATGTAACCATCTCGGTGCCCGTGCAACCCTCTCGGAGCATCGCGTCCTGTGGCGATCGTGAACCGCGATCCAAATACAGGAAAAACAACGACCCGATTCACCCCGGAACTGGGTACGCCCCACAAAATGGGACGACTTGGTCGCACGCGGTCTTTATCGAAACGTGCGCGACGTTAATACGGACGTGTGGGATTTCGTAGAAGTTGATTTGGATGTGCGTGCACACCGGAATCAACGCGTATCTGTCGACACCGTCCTGTATCCGTCAGTTCTGGAACACGCTGTAACTGTGTACACACGTCGGATCTAGACGAAACTTGCACCATCGGACTCGTAGCAATACGCTGCTCCTGTGAGCCAAGTTTGGTTCGATTCTGAGAGCGTTGATAAAATTCCGTATCGTGGGCCCCACAAGCTCCACCCTGACGGACGATTTTGTGACCGGCTCATCGGAATCCAATTCTGGAAGTTCCGTTGGGTTCGTATTAACGTTCTGGACTTGTTGACACTAAGTTTGGCGAATTTGGAGACCTTTGACCCTGACACATTTTTCGGTGCAAAGTGGACCACATGTGGACCCCGCTTTGACCGGAAACTGTCATTTTTGCCCCTGTGTCCAAATTGGACTTAAGGACAGGCATTTCTAGCTATTTGATATTTTCTGAGACTGTTAGTGATGTTTATTTCAGCATCCGGAGACTTTCATTCTGAGGCCATAGTTTCTGACACTTGGTATTTGACATCTGGATATTACATTTACAGCTCTCTTGCCAGGCAAGTATACCTTGCCTTGTTGTACTGTTTAATTCAGTTATTGTTAGTTACATGTTTATTCATTTTAATATTATATAAATGTGCGCGTCCGAGAAAACTCGGGTGCAGTCAACGATGGCGTTGACGTTAGGACTTGTGTCTGACCTAGTGTCTAGTAGACCCACCTAAAGTTGTGAAGTTATTGATATAACTTCTCAGGCCTTGACACGTATCATTACACGTCACAGAGTGAGTACATGTAGGGACGCGTGCTTCATGCGCGACTGGCCATCAGTATGAGCAACACGTGTAGCGGTATTTAGCTCAATTGTTTATTTTATTGAGACTTGCATCATAGTAGGAGGTGTCCACGTCGTTTTCATGACTTGTACATCTATATTGGGCGGGAAAGATACTAGTAGGCGTATGGGACACCCCCTCCTTGATTGTTTTATCCTTCGTACCATGCTCCTCGGAGATGGTCGATTGCAGAGTGCCCTTGAGTCAGGGGGCATATGACACATATACTAGCCAGTCCCGACGATTGGTGAATTACGTCAGCATATGTCTAGCCACACATTCCCATGCGTACTACAAGGTCTTTAAATTGCATTCACTTAGATGGTTAGCACACCCCATTTATTTATTCAGTATTTACATTATGGCATGTTATTTTTCTGTATCTTGCTATGTCCCTCTGAGGACCTGGTCCCCTGCCAGGTGTATATGTTCTTGCGTATTCACAGGAGCACAGATCCGGACAGGCTACTTATATTATGATGAGGTCTTCTCTTCGAGCCTCGTGATTGTCAGATGATGTTCTTATATGGTGTGTATCTGGTTCCATTTATTTATTTTATATTCTATTTCGGCAGTAGATTTGTTTCCATCCGACTGTCGTTCTTTAGATATTTGTTAGTGTGATCTAGTTACCTGATTATTGGTTATTCCTGTATATGTGATATTCTGTGGATGAGATTTAGATATTACCCTGTGACTTATGATTAGTTATACCACTGGTGAACTATTGTTCATTATACAGTGTACGCACGTATATATGGTTTCCATATATTGGAGTTGCCATATATACGGGCCAGCTGGCATGGTTACGTGACCTAGTCCTACGTATTTTGGGACTGGGGCGTGACAATGAGCCAGAGTTACGACGCTGATGCTTGCACTTCGGCGTAGTAGCTAAGGCGTGTTGTGGATACAATATGCATAGATCATTGGGCGGGGAGGACGACTAATAGGCGTATAGGACACCCACCTCCTTTATTGCAGATACCGCACTCTTCGGAGTGATACGGACGTATATATTATTGCAGATACTACGTCCCTTATAGTATTGGACATTATATATATACAGATACCTCATTCTTCGGAATAATGGATGCTACAGATACCACACTCTAGAGAACGTTGGACGTTATGCCTACGCCTACCCATACGTACCAAAGTTGTCCTCACATTGCATTCACTTAGATGGTTAGCGCACCCTTTTATTTATTTAGTATTTATATTATGGCATGCTTCTATGTATCTTGTTATGTCCTTCTGAGGACCTGATCCCTTTCCAGGTGTATTGTTCATGAGTATTTGCAGGAGCGCAGGTCTGGACTGGCTACTTATAGTTCGAGAGGGCTTCTCTTCGAGTCCCGTGATTGGTAGATATTGTACTTTTATTGTATTTAACTTGTTTATTCTATATTCTAGTTCGGCAGTGGATTTGTTTCCATCTGGCTGTCATCTTCAGATACTTTTCGTTGAGATCTAGTTTCCTAGCTACTGGTCATTTAATTATATTGATTCTATGGATGAGATCTAAATTATACCATATGACTTGTGATGGATTTATACCACTTGTGGATTTTGTTATTCATATACAGCGTACGTGTGTTATGGTTTCCATATATTGGAGTGCCATATTCATACGGCTGGCATGCTTACGTGTCCTAGTCCTACGTATTTTGGGACTGGGGCATGACATATTTTTAGTGGTAGCCCATGCAGGTCAAGAGCATATTATCTCGGTTACGTTACTGTACCGAGCAAGCCTGCACCTAGGATTAGAGTATAGGATCTTATCCACAAACTGACTATGACTCATCCTTCTTTCAATCCGTTCTATTTGAATAACTGCATCCTGTTTGATTCATGTTCTTCCGTACTAGTTCCTTGAGTATAGCCTTCTCTTAGAATATAGAAGCCCCTGTTGTTAGATAATAAGTAGGATAACCTTCCTATCAAAAGTACAACTAGGATCATGACACATCACTGAGTTAGAATACTTAATGAACCCTAGCGTCCCTTACCTATAGATAATTTACCATTATCCCTCGATATATTTATGATCGACTTGAGAGTAGTATAAACACTACTAGAGCTAGTTAGAGATTTGACCCTAATATTTGACCCTAGTATTGAGGAGCCAATAGAAATCTGAGATCGAATATTAGGACTGAACCTAATTTGCATAGTGAGATAGTATTAGGGAACTATAAATATAGATCATTGTCGTGATATTAGCAGACGGTACCTTAGGAAGCCCAGAGCAACGAACATGACATTCCCCTTGATCCTACCTCGAACATGGAGATTTGCTCGCCATCTTCCACTTAGGAAACCAAGATATTATCTAGAGTCCTCTATTTTAATTGTATATCTTGTTCCTCTGGAAACTTAACGTTCGCTATAATTGTGCGACGACTAATTATGTTCTTCTATTCTTCATCTTTCAATTTGTGCCACCTAACCTTCTGATTTTAGGCCAAGTAATTTCCTTTTTGTTAGGATGTATAGCTTGCTAGGATTATAGTTGTAATCTCGAATTTTGAAATTTTGTGCTTGGTAGTTAGAGCTTGATAGTTAAGTTATTCTTGTAGATTATGACCTAATGATTATCCCTTAGTTTTAAATTGCGTACTTGTACCATATCTCCATACAAGTTATATCCAATTTCACTTGAGGCCAGTAATTCTCCATTCTTAGTATTAACACTTGTATTCTATGAACACTATGATTAAGATTTAAGATGACCATTACCTACATGATACCATAGGAGACCCTAATAAGTACTAAGATTCGTTCCTCGTATAGCCCAATAAGAAATTGTACTTTATTTACAAGAACTTTATTAATTTGTAGGATCCCCTTAAGACTGTCACAATATTAGTTTATTGTTTTAAGTTGGGTAGTATGCCTCACAACATAGTATCACATAGTCCTATTGACCTATTGATGAAGTATAATAGGATGACACAACTTTAGACTTGCATAAGAAGATAGTGTTTATTCAGACTGTAGAAATTAAAGGTCCATACCCATATTTGGTCGACTAGCGACTTAGACAAGGAGTTAGTATGACAACTGTAGAGACTGAAGAGTCTTATCTTTTGTGAACGTGAATTACTTTGTACCTTCTTTTATCATGATCCAGCGTATTTGTACTACCTTGACGGATGCCGCTATTATAGCCTAGTTTTGCGAGCTTAATCTTTTATCGAGCTTGCTCATGACATATGTATTAGTGGGTCGACACACTAAATACATTGTCTAATCAGAATAAGTGTATTAAGGTCTAGCTAACCTTAGTACGCTTGGTTCGCTCTTCGCATGACTACTTTACGTGGATTGAGATATATAGTAGTAGACGAAAATACTTGCCTCTAGACATGTCTGAGCATATCATAGCGGTTACATAACTGTTCCAATAGGATCATGCGAATAGAAAGTTACCAAATAGGATTTCAATCCACAACTGCCTTGACAATTCCAATTGAATTCTTTAAACGCCTTGATCCCCATACTTGTATCCTATTACCTCCACTGTGAATTCTTTATTATTGCTCTCCGTCTTCCCCTATTTCGGAAAGACGTAACCTCGTGCTTGGTATAAGTTGCTATACAGATAGTACTAGATATACCCCATTGGCCAATTATATTACTTGATGATTATTTTTATTAAGGGTATATCATATGTGATATAGTGGTGTTAGAGTTTCGAGGATAGAATAACATAATTAAGTAAATTTGAGGAATAAGTTTTCTTAAATATAAGAGCCTATGTGATAGATGGGTAAATTCTAGGTTGGATAGAAATTGCATTGTTAACTTGCAATAAAATACCTTGAGATTGTGATCAAGTAAGAGTAGATTGAGAGATTAAGTCATGCTAATGTGGAAGAATTCTGAAGAAAGAGTTAGAGGATGAGTAATTAACGAATTTTTGAAATCTTGATATTTTGGACCGAATACTTATACTTGAGCTTATGATTAAATGTTGAATATTGAAGGTTGAATCATCGATTTAAACTTTGAGGATAAATAGAGAAATCTAGATTTGGACAATTGGTGAATTAGAATCCAAATTTCAAATTTAGGCCTTAAATTAAAAGTTAAATGTTGATGGTGTGATTTCCTATTTGAAAATATTGAGGATATAAATTGAATTTAAAAATTGAAGTTACCGAATTCACTAGTTGAGGATAGAAATAATAATTGATTATAATTATTTTCTAAAGAAAATTTTGATAATTAAAGATTGCGATGTAAATTTTGATGAGGGATGTCATAAAGAGTTGAATTAGATTGGATGTGGATTATTTAATTTGAGAATCGAGAAGACAGTGCGATGTGTTGACGTGCGATTTAAAAATAGTTAATTTAATTTGAAAAGGATTGCGATGGATTTGAATAGGTTAAATTTTGGAAGAGATTGCGATTTAACTTGCCTTACGTACGCAAGTGGAGGATTTAAACCAATGGTGCCTTATTTTAATTTCGAGGACGAAATTGTCTTAAGTTGGGTAGATTGTAAACTCCCTCACCCAAAATTAGGTCTACTTGGCATAGATGGAGAAACTAGGGCTAGTTTGAATCCAAATAGAAATATGACACGGTATTTATTTAATTTTGTATTGTTTATGACATGTAGCGCACCTTACCGTTGCTTCGTTAATTGGGGCACGACACTAGCCATTGCCTATCTACAAATTTCACAACCTTGTCCTGGACGTCCCCGCCTACTATTCTGACCTTTGTGTAACTTATAATTATGCTTCTTGTGCTATATTTTAGTCGCACAATAAACGTCACGGACGTTGTTATTTTTAATTCTAAATAAAATATGACTTTGTACCCTTGTGCGTTTCAATCGAAATTGGAGACACAATCTTGACCATTTTTTTTACAACCCAAATTTTATTAATATTCTATATTGTACCCCTACGTCCCTGACACTCGCGTACCACCTAATTTTAATCCCGTGTACTTCTAATTAATTCCAGAACACCATGCGCGGTATTTTAATTAATTAAAACCCAATTTCCATCTTTGTGCAATTTTCCCAATTGTTGGGCGCTTTTATGCAAAAACGTATTGAGGTGTCCCCACCATGGGACAATGCGTGAAGAAACCCATTTTTTTCTTCACATTAATTTTCCCATATTTTTTGGGATGTGCAACGCGCAACATCGCCCCCTTTTATATTAAACCTATCCTTACATTTTAAACAATGTAAGTTATAGCCCTCCCACATCCTCATATGAGCCCAAGGCCCAACCCAAGAGAATGTTAACCAAAACCAAACCCTATAGCAAAGAAATTCAGCCGACCCTTCTCTCCTACTATTGACCTCCCTTCTTACGACCGTCGGCCATCCTCCTCCGCCGAGCCGCCGAGCTCTCCTCCCTGGACCTTCCCTGTCCACCCTCTTCCTTCTCCCTGACAGCGGCAACAACATCACCTGAACCGAGCCGCTAACGACCGGAGCCGACGGAACGCTGCACCCCACCACCTGCACCTTCCCTCGACCGGAGACCCGTCGTGAACCCTGTCTCCTCGTCGACGAGAACCCGATGCTCGCCTACCTCAACCCGACGCATTCATCCTCGCCAGAACCACCGTCGTCTTCCCAACTGCTCACAGCCGATGACTCATCGCCCCCACCGTCTTCTCCGACTTCCTTTCCCCCTGAACTCCTCCTCCACCCAGGATCTCCTCTTCCCTGCCTCCCCCTCATTTCCCCCGAACGACCACCACTGCCCACCGTATTCTCCCTGCTCTCTCCTTCTTCTCCGGTGATCCACACCTCAATCTCTTTCGCCTCGCCTGAGCCGTGATCGCTTGAATCACGGCAACACCATCGCCACACCAGCAGCACTTCACCACCACCCCCTTCTCAGCCGGCCTCCTCTCTCCACCACCTCTCCTCCCCTCGTCTCCATCTCCTCCTCCTCCGCCTAGCCTGAGCCACTGACCGCCTGAATCCCACCATGAGTACCAACTTCATCGACCAGCGTCCTCTCACATCGTCATCACCTTCACCATTATCATCATTATCATTACCACCATTACCATACCATCCTCCTCTCCAAACGCTAATCGCCATCGTCTGCATCATCATCCTCGTCATCGATGTCACCACCATCATCATCGTTGTCGTCATCACCATCATCGTCGTTATAGTCATCACCATCATCGTCATCGTCGTCAACCTCACTGTCATCTCCGTGTACGTACCCCGTGGTATGAACTTGTTCCCCACCTTTCATATTGTTATATGTGTGCTTGTGTATATGTCAGTAGGATATTAGTATTGCTCTATGACTGTTAGCTGACTGCAAACCCTGAGTTGGTAAACCCAATGATTTGTATGCGTACACATACGCGTATTAGAAATTAAGTGATATATATATACACATATATAGATGACTGTAATATATAAGTAATTATATGCTTATGACTATATGTGTATTTATATTGTACGACCCTAGGGCACTGTGGATTATTCCATAGTTACCTTGACCATGTTGACCCTAAGAACATGCTAGATGACTGCCTTGTGTACATTGACGTACTGGCCTAGGCACATGTTATTTTGACTGACTGATTTTGATACAACATTTAATATAGGACACCCGCGTAAGTAGTCACGCAATTGACCGTATTAGTTGACCAGTGTTACCCCTAGCGTACCCCGAGTCCAGTGTATTTTTGGTTGTGTATGTGTTAGTGTAATGACTAATGTGTACTATATTATATTATATGTATATAGGACTGTTGGATTTATCTGCGCGACTTCCGGAGCAGGTTACTGGTACTTTGCAGCTTTCTCGCCAGGCAAGTCTACCTTGCCTTGTTGTACTGTTTAAATTCAGTTATATATTTAATTGCTTATTTATTATTTTAGATTATATAATTGTGCGCGTCCGAGAGAGACTCGGGTGCAGTCAACGAATGCGTTGACGTTAGGACGTGTGTCTGACCTAGTGTCTAGTAGACCCACCTAAAGTTGTTGAGTTATTGGTATGACTCCCCAGGCCTTGACACATATCTTACATGTGTTGTGAGTCTCATGTAGGGCATGGACTTGCGTATATGGTTGGCCACCTGTACGTGTAGGTCGTACAATAGATAGGTTATAACTGCTAATAGTAATGCATGATTAGAAGACTTAGCAGTTATTAGTAGGCGGAGCGTAGACTATTGTGATATGATGGTCCAATCCTTGTCCTTGTTTGGTTGTAAGGTTGGGCTATTGTTCTAACGACAGACTATGAGCCAGAGTTACGACGCTGATGCTTGCACTTCGGTGTAGTAGCTAAGGCGTATTATGGATACAACATGCATAGATCATTGGGCGGGGAGGACGACTAGTAGGTGTATGGGACACCCACCTCCTTTATTACAGATACCGCACTCTTCGGAGTGATACAGACATATATATTATTGCAGATACCATATCCCTTAGAGTGTTGGACGTTATATATATACAGATACCTCATTCTTCGGAATGATGGACGTTACAGATACCACACTCTAGAGGACGTTGGACGTTATGCCTACGACTACCCATACGTACCAAAGTTGTCCTTACATTGCATTCACTTAGATGGTTAGCGCACCCTTTTATTTATTCAGTATTTACATTATGGCATGCTTCTATGTATCTTGTTTTGTCCCTCTGAGGACCTGGTCCCTTTCCAGGTGTATTGTTCATGAGTATTTGCAGGAGCGCAGGTCTGGACTGGCTACTTGTAGTGCGAGAGGGCTTCTCTTCGAGTCCCTTGATTGGTAGATATTGTACTTTTATTGTATTTAACTTGTTTATTCTATATTTTAGTTCGGCAGTAGATTTGTTTCCATCCGACTGTCGTCTTCAGATACTTTTCGTTGAGATCTAGTTTCATAGCTACACTGGTCATTTCATTATATTGATTCTATGGATGAGATCTAGATTATACTATGTGACTTGTGATGGATTTATACCATTTGTGGATTTTGTTATTCATATACAGCGTACGCGTGTTATGGTTTTCATATATTGGAGTGCCATATTCATATGGCTGACATGCTTACATGTCCTAGTCCTACGTATTTTGGGACTGGGGCGTGACAACATGAGGGCCACCTATGCGATTGGTTATTCTGGTCGCATAGGTCCCGTGCGGCTCCTATGCGGCTTGTTTTCATATTGGGGGTGCATGAGCTTTTATGCGGCTTGCATGATTTTTATGCTTCTACACCAACAGTACAACATGAGGAACCACAAGTAACTGTACAACGTGTCACAAATGTTACACCACAAACTATAATACCTTGTCATAGTGGGAGGGTAGTTGTATAATCTAACAGATTCATGTTCTTGGGAGAGTCATCAGACTTCATCCCCGAGGGACATGATTCTGATCCCTGTAGCTATAATGAAGCACTCCAAGATAAAGATGCAGAATCTTGGCAAAAAATAATGATATCTGAAATAGAATCTATGGATTCTAATCAGGTCTAGGATCTTGTAAAACCACCTACTAGTATAAATGATATTGGATGCAAGTGGGTTTATAAAAGAAAAAGAGGATTAGACGGTAAGGTTGAAACCTTTAAAGCTCGGCTTGTTGTGAAAGGTTTTACTCAGAAAGAGGGTATTGATTATAAGGAAATATTTTCGCCGGTAGCCATGCTTAAGTCTATCCGAATTCTTTTATCTATTGTAGCTCATCTCGATTATAAGATTTTTTAAATGGATGTTAGGACAACTTTCCTTAATAGAAGTCTTGAGGAAAACATCTATATGAAGCAACCAGACGGGTTCATTGAAAAGGGAAAATAGCATCTTCTTTGTAAGCTCAATAAGTCCATTAATGGACTTAAGCAAGCTTTTAGATCCTGGAATATCATTTTTGATCAAGTGATAAAATTCTATGAATTTAATCAATGTTTGGACGAAGCATGTGTATACAAAAAGTGTGACAAAAATGTAGTGGTATTCCTAGTACTTTACATTGATGATATCTTTCTCATTGGAAACAGTGTGAAGGTATTATCTAATGTAAGGGTATGGTTATCCAAGCAGTTTGATATGAAGGACTTGGGAGAAGTAGGTCACGTCCTTGTTATCAAAGTTCTACGAGATCGCAAGAAAAGAATGTTGGACTTATCCCAATCTACCTATATCGATACTATACTAACTCATTTTAGCATGCAAAATTCTAAGAAAGGTTTCTTACCTTCTAGGCATGGAATTACTCTATCAAAGGAGCAGTATCCGAGGACATCTAAAGAAATAGATGACATTAAAGAGGTTTCTTATGCTTCAACTATTGGAAGCTTAATGTATGCAATGTTATGTATGAGAGCAGCCATCTGCTTTGTTGTTGGCATGGTTAGCAGATATCAGTCTAACCCAGGACAAGATCACTGGACTCTGGTAAAGCATATTTTAAAGTACCTGAAAAGGAATAAATATTATATGTTGGTTTATCATATAGATAGTTTAGTGCCCTTGGGGTATATAGACTCAGATTTTCAGTCAGATAGTGATGCCAGAAAATCTACCTCAGGCTATGTATTTACTTTAGTAGGTTGAGCCATAATATTGAAGAGCATCAGAAAAAATGTATTGCTGATTCTACCATAGAAATTAAGTATATGGCATTCTCTGAGGCAGTCAAAGAAGCAGTTTGGCTCAAAAACTTCCTATTGGACTTGGATGTGGTACCTAGTTTGCTTAAGACTATTATACTTTATTGTAATAATAGTGATGCAGTTGCAAACTCGAAGGAACCACGAGCCCATAAGACATGTAAACACATTGAGTGCAAGTACCACCTAATACAAAATTTTGTAAAGAGAGAAAAAGTTGTCGTAATCAAGATAACATCAATAAACAACCTTGCTGATCCCTTTACAAAGAGCTTACCAGCTAAGGCTTTTGATAGTCATGTTGAGGGAATGAAAGTCAGATGCGTAGCAGCATGGCTTTAAGTATAAGTGAAAGATTTGTAACAGTGTGCTAAAAAGCAATGTTTTGAGTATAAGTGAGAGATTGTTAGGGTTATATACTAAAAGTCTCACTTTGTATTAACTGTATTTACTTCCTTATTTTAAAATAAGAATTATATAA